>CM024246.1:40136967-40736967 GCA_013421045.1 Propylea japonica | reverse complement strand
GGTATGGTGACAGATGATAACCTAGAAATGGTCATAGGCTATAAATAATCACGCCATCGTTTTTATGGGGTGGGCCAGTAGGCAGATAACTAAATTGAGTTAGTGATTTTTTGTCGTTTTTGTTGGAACTTTTGCTCTTTCACGTCTAAACGGCTGAACAGATTTTGATGAAATTTAGTAAGGTAATAGATGGTTACCTAAAAACGGATATAAGATCCAAATGATCACGTCATCGTACTCAGGGGGTAGGAATTCAGAAAACTGAATTGAGTTAGTGATTTTTTATGGTTTTTGCTGGGAGTTTTTCTCTATCATGCCTAAAAGGCTGAACGGATTTCGATGAAATTTAGTTAGGTGATAGATAGTAACCTAGAAAAGGATTTGGGCTATTAATATTCATGCTATCGTACTTAAGGCGTAGGCAGTAGGCAGAAAACTAATTAAGTTAGTGATTTTTAATCGTTTGTTTTTTTTACCTCATTCACGCCTTAACGTCTGAACGGATTTTTATAAGACTTGGTTAATATAAAGATAGGATCCTAGGCACGGACACAGGCTACTTTTTACGGCGGGAAAATACCTCATTCCCGCGAAAATCTAGCGTGATCGTGTCAAGAAGCGCATGACGCCATAGCTACTGAAATGATTTTGATGGTTTTTTTTAACTGAGTGTTACTAAGACTTCAAGTTAGTATTTAATCACTTTTCTAACTTAGAGGTTCAGTAAGCGCCATGATTTAGGGAATGTATGATAAAATTTTGATGCAACTGTCTTTATTTAACAGTTTTACTTGGATCGAATTACCGTGCGAAGCCGGGGCGGGTCGCTAGTAATTAATAAATTCTTTTTTTACCTGCAAATGTCTGTCGAAAAAATCTCCATACTCTTAACATCGTCCAGATGTGGGGGAAATATTGTACCGTCAGTTCCCCTGACTTCATTACATGTGTTATTTTGCACTTTTTCATTCCACACCTTGAGCATATTTGAAAAGTTCCATTGTTCAATAACGCCCACTTCGGAAGTGTCTTTTTGTCCTGTCTTCACTTCATAAACGCCATCCGGAAGTATTCGTTTCTGAAAGATTGTTAATATACAGGGTGATGTGGGTCTTAAGCAAGAAAATTTAACCACGTATTTCAAGTCAAAAATAAAGCGTATTTTGTCGAGAAAGGCTTGCTCTCCGAAATACAGGGTGTTGAAATTATAGACGTCGATGTGTTCAGCAAAATGGTTCATACTTCGAACATCCGTAACTGTGTGTAAATTCGTGTCTGAGCATGGCTGTTAATGCTATTTTTTCTAAATATACATTTCGTTTACAAAGATGTTCTCATTATTATGTACCATTGTATAACGTTTTAGCGATTTGTTCCTGCATTAGAATGTGTTTTATTTTTTTTCCGCCGACCTCGAAATAAAAGGTGATTTTAATGTGTACGAAATTGATCATTAATGACCCATTTCAATGCTCAATTTTTTGGCTTTTTTAATGTGCAATCCTCATGGCAACGGTTCACAAAGTATTCAGAAGCACTACAAGAAATGTCAAAACGCTACTGGAACATACATAATTATAAATTTTATTATGTCAGATGTAAGTCTTGTGAAAATGGGAATGTATTTCGATCTAGAATTCATACACAATTCATATTGAGATCGTCGGAAAAATCTTGTAATCAACTAGGTTATTAATCGAGCGACTAATGGTCTCGAACTATTTACGCGTTCGCTCCGCTCACGCATTAAAATATCTTGGCCATTAGTCGCTGTCTTTAATAACCTAGTTGATTAAATAACTATTCATCGGTGTCTCGTAGATACGTCAAAAACGCATCAAGAGAGCGAATTTGCTCAAAAATTAAAAAAAAATTCCACAGTATATTTCTTCGTTGGAAAAATCAGTGGCGTATCACTTTTTTGTCTGAAAATATTTAGTCTCGATACAAAACGGACCCCACTGGTAGAATGAAAATTTTCCTGCAGAAAGTGCTCATTGATGATGGTTGAAACTCATGCAGTTTAAAAGTTATTAATAAAAACTATTTTTTCTTCTATAATTTCTACAGAAAATGGAACTTATTTTTGACATAGAATGCGTGGTTGATATTTCTTTGTTTAGATCTGGACCACTCCTTATACAGGGTGCTCCTTAATAAGTGTATCAACGAACAACGTTCAACTGTAGATTTCTCATGAAGAAATAACATTTTGTTGTTTCATCTAAATATTTTTTTTCGGGTTCGTTTCAGAAATACGAGATGTCGAATAGTTTTTTTCTCAGTTTTTTCTTATATTTCAGGAACCGCCACTGATAACAGCTACTTTCCTGCACTAGGTTTTATTAGACGTCCAGTGGCGGAGATATTGAATATGGACAAAGATTTTACCACTAACTCTTACACCACTGAAAAAAATTGTATTTGAACAGCGAATTCTATGTATTTAACATGAATAGGTTCTCTAATAGGTCTAAACTAAAGGGGACCATTTTCGGAAAAACTGTCAACTCATGAGAAACAATTTGCTAACGCATTGTAATTTCGTGAATTGTGAGAAAGTGGCTATTATCACTGAAAATGACAATGTGTGTAAAAACCCTTAAATTTTTTAACATCCTGTATATCTGAAAAGACCGAAGACCCGGAAAAAATATGTTATATTTTCATGAAAAATCTATAGTTTTTCGTTGATACACATATTTAGGAATTTTATGCATACAGGGTGATAATTAACACAATATACGATCATTCGAGAAAACTGAATGATAAGGATAAATTGGTTCAATAAATATATAAAAAAAAAATTGCGTTTATAAGTAGATAATAGATCCTAACATAATAAATATATAATAATATAATTGCTTCATGTTTTAATAATATATCATCGTAAAATGAAAAAGTCGTGAAAATTTAAAGAAATAGAAATGTATACCTTGATATGTTGAAACTTACATAATTGAAGAAAGAAAATTTCATATAGCGTCCTGTTTCATCGTTAACTTCCTCTATAGTTTTGGATATGCGGAAAGTGTCACAAACTAAAGAACAAATCCTGTCGCTGAAATCACAAACTTTGACTCCATCCAGCATTAAATTTCTCACAGGCTGATCTTTCAGAATTAAAGGCGAATTATTGAACATCGTATTCATACAGCTATTAATGAACCCTCGACTGGCGCCATTGTTGATAATCCAGGGTTGGTCTTGCATATATTGCATCAAGGCCTGAAATAAATCCTCATGTAATTTTAGAACTCAAAATCTTTATTGGAGAATGAACTATTTCAATAACCAGTAGGTACTAGGGTGAAACCCGGATAGATGCCTCATTTTCAAAATACCTAACTTCCGAAACACGTATAAAAAAAGTAGCTGCTACAGTCACCCTGGACCTTAGTCTTGTAAGGGTTATTGTAAAGTGAAGCCTTTTTTCGCTAGTGTGAGCGATCATCTCAGCAGCGAACTTCACAAACATGCCAAACTTTTAGAGGTAGGTATTTGCCGCTGTATAACTTTTGAAGTGGTAAAAAATTTAGTAATTATTTTTATTATGTCAATACAGTGTTTCATTGAGTGTACATTTGAGTACAAATATTTTTTGTTTTCTTCTTAATTTATTGAAAAAAATCATGGGCATCTATCCCTATCGAAAAGGATAATTGCCCTGATTTTTTTATGTATAGGTGCCTCTTAGGACATCTAAACTAAAACCTTATCTTCTTAGCAGATTTTCGATTCATTGTGTTATTTTGATTTTAAACTTGATTCCTGATCATTTTTGTTGAGACTTATTATTTCATTAATTTATCATATTAAGTTAATATGAAGAATGCAACTTTTCGTTTAATATATGCTTTTGAAATTCAATTAAAATGCACAATTGTTATTAATTCGATCCATGTTACGTACATAAAGTTGCTGTTTTAAGCATAGAAAATCTCATTGTATTTAGTTGGGTTTTTGGTTCACACAGTATGAAGGGCATCTATCCCTTCCAGTATTTTCATGGTGGGGCAACTATCCATACTTGTAGGCATCTATCCCCAGAAAAAGGGATCTACAAAAATCAAATTTTTGTGAAATTTGGGATTGCTATATCAGAGAAAAGTCTGAGTATTTCAAATCAAATAATGGGGCTTGCTACACTCATAGAAGTTACACATATAAAATCAATATTTTCAAGGATAGAGGCAATTTCAAAAAGTGGGGCATCTATCCGGGTTTTCCCCTATCTGATGAAAAAATGGAGAACAAGGGGAATTTTCAGTATTTTGAAATGTAGGGTTTTTTCATGACAGCATTGAGAGTTGAGTTAAATGTATACCTATCTAATTATTAATTTAAAATTTCAACTGATTAATTTTTTATTAAATATGAAAAATGTGATTTGTATACTAGTAGGTTCAAACTTCGCGCCATGATGACGTACGAGCAAGCATAATTTGTGGGGATGACGATTCACAACATGGTGATCAGTTGGTATCGTTGTAAACTGTGATTCAACATTTAACCAAAGAAATAAATGCTAACGCGTACGTCACACTCAACCGCCAATTCTGGTAATAGTCTCAAACGATAAGGACTGATGATGAATCCGTGGTCAAACTCAATTCTGTCCGTGGGGCCGTCCGTAAACACGCTAACTATCGAAAAATTGTCCCAAAGACTTCAAATTTTCAGGGTAGGTTCGGTTCCTGAATCCCGCAGTAAGTTCGTTAACCAACAAAATCGTACAGTTATACATAAATATAGCCTTCAAAATTTTTGTTCCTGAATATCTCAGCCAAACAAAACTGATCGAGATGAAATTTTCTGATAACATAACCATAGAAATTCAATGGGTAGGGGAAGTAGGTATTCCTATGATGGCATCCTGCTCATGATGGCACACTTCAAAGAAGTCTGTTAACATCAACTGAACAAACTTATATTTACTGATTTTGTACGCCAAATGGCATTTACGCTTGATATACGTAATTACACCTTGAATACATGGCAATTTGTGACTGTTATGAGAGTTCAATCATTTCGGTAAGTGTTGATGTATAATAGTTATTTCATTCTTTTTCGTTTTATTTGGATATTCAAAAAATCTGTGTAAAAAATGATTATACTTTCCTTTAATCACTCTTTAACAATGCTTTAAATCTGAAAGTTTCAGGTTTTTTCGTCTTTTTAGTATCTTTTTCGCTTTGTTGAATAATATATGTTACTTATGCGTATGATGGCAAAGCCAGAGTGTTCCTATGATATCATAGGGTGCCATTATAGGAAAAAGAATCAAGACCAAGAGACGATTCCTCCAAAGCCTGGTAGTTCGCAAGAAATATTAAAGGTATCCGAAAATAATGAAAATGGTTCCAAGTGAAGTATTGAGATCATTGAAAATCATACAAAAACTCTCACCACTGCCAACTGCCGTTGCAGAATCAACAGCGAACAGAGAAAGAAAATGAGGAAAAGTTGGAATCTTCAATACAACCACTGACAAAAGAAAAGAAGTTGAAGAAGAGGAGAAGACAAAGAAAGAGAGAGAGAAGCTAGCTAGAAAGGTCAAAAGACAGATTAAATTCGTAGAAGAAAAATAAGGAAAATGAAGAAAGACATTATGACGATGATTCAGATGCCGCTTGTTTTCATTGTTATAAGCTTTTGTCCATGTCTCGACCAAAGGAGAATTGGTTGCGTTGCAAGAAATGCGCCAGCTGGTGCCATGCCGAGTGTGCGTATAAAAATTATATTTTTGTATTTTGACGATGCCAAAGAATGTTAATTCAGTTTATTTACACTTATATTTTCATTTTCATGAAATAGGACTGCCATTTTCATGAAAAAAACATTTCAAATAATAATATCATTTCATTTTAAGTTATATGCCATCAAAGGACAAACGTGATCTTATGATGGCACCCGTGGCCAAATTTTAAAAAGTGCTATAATTCAATTGTTTAAGAATCTATATTGAAACTATGTATAAGAATGCATATTACATAGGAGTAGCAGTAAATCTGTCCATTCGATGACATAGAAAAATATTTCTTTGATGAAATATGTAAATAATTCGTTAAGGATGCCAACATGGGCACACTTCCCCTATATTGAAAAGAAAACATTATATTTCCACAGCAGAATATCCGATTCGAGTGAAATTAATTTTGAGGTTGAGGATTCTTGTACTGAATGTTTATGCAAAATTTCAAGAAGATCGCAGAATCAGAAGCATAGAATTTAATTTTTTCCTGAATTATCTATTTTTTCGAAAAATTCAGAATTTGGTAATTCTATCGAGCTGAAATTTTGCAGTAAAATGTTCAATACCAATTCTAAGCAGTACGCAAAAATTAGTACAACTACAGAAAAGTCAATCGTAATACCGAATAAAATTTCTAATATTTCCATGAGATAATTTTAATATTTTCAACAGATAACTTTCAGGATGTAAATTGGCCAATTGAATCATCATGCAATTTCTCAGAAGGATTGTGAAATCAGAATTAAGAATTTTGATATTTTTAGTTATCGATTTTCTACATATTTCATTTTCGAATAATTTCCAGAACATGATTCCGGTCGTACTGAAATTCTGCAGTGATATTGTCAATCTAGAGTCTTATTAGTCCGGTCTATTTTGACATTCGAAGTTACATAAAGTCCCAACAAGCTGAATTTCTGTGAAGTTGTTCAAAACATAATTATAAACAATGTCTAGAAGTTCCCCATCATTCCTATGTGAGGAAAAAATTTAATTCAAGGTCAAAGGTCAAAAAAATGAGTTTTTCGCGATTTTCAGCAAAACGGTAAGTTTTATCATAAAAGTACCCAGACAAAAATTGTAGATCATAAAATTATCTATAAAAAATGTATCAATACTTTTTTTCTTACGAGCCACCGTTTTTGAGATATAACGATTCAAAAAGTTATAAAAGTCGTTATCGTCATAATATGCACGTTTCCACGCCACCTATGAGGTAGTGTACTTAGCGCGTAGTTATAACTTTTTGAATCGTTATATCTCAGAAACGGTGGCTCGTAAGAAAAAAAAGTATTGATACATTTTTTATAGATAATTTTATGATCTACAATTTTTGTCTGGGGTACTTTCATGATAAAACTTACCGTTTTGCTGGAAATCGCGAAAAAATCATTTTTTTGACCTTTGACCTTGAATTAAATTTTTTCCTTACAGGGGAATGATGGGGAACTTCTAGACATTGTTTATAAATATATTTTGAACAATTTCACAGAAATTCAGCTTGTTGGGACTTTATGTAACTTCACTCTCATTTTTTGGTCTAAATAGACCGGACTATATATATCTACTTAAATACGAGAGATATTAGCCTTTTTGCTCCACAGGCTTGTCTCAATTTTTTTTAATTTCACTCACCACATAAACTGGATTTATAATTGTAATCGTATCATCAATGGATACACCTGGGCTTCTGGTCTGATTGAAAACTAAATCGGTCCTTCGTGAGTAAGTTACGGAATCATTGTTATCATTGATAATTATGTCTTGCTTCACTATCAGTTCGCTGAAATCATCATTATTATCTTAATTTTCAGTAGAATCTTTCATAATGGACGAATTCTGATGAAAAACATTTCGCCATTTGTTTGATCTATCGGGTTTTTAGGCCGTCGGCTTCGTTGAGTTCGAGCTCTTGAGGAGGCTGGACACTCGTATCGGCGAAACGTCGCTCCAAAACTCAACGACGGCCTAAAAACCCGATAGACCAAATAAATTCTTATGTTGGTCACCTATATTTGTTAGTTAGGGAACTCTCAAACACTGAAAAAAATATAAGTTTTCACTATACAGGGTGTAACTAAATAAGTGTAAAATATTTGAGGAGGTGATTCCTCATCGAAAAAAAGATAGGATCTTTCATATAAAGAAACTTCATTGGAGCATCCCTTGTTAAGATACAGCATCTCAAAGGGAGTACATAAAATTTGTATAACAATTTTTTTCACAAGCACCAAAAAAGTTACAATATTGAAATTAACCTGACGGTTTCCTACTAGCAAAAAGACACTTATCCAGTTATTTATTTGGTTTACCCCATGGTTGTAAGGGTGGAAAACGCAACCCCTAAAGTTTATTTCCAATGCAACTTTTTGTCTAATTATTTGTTTACCATTTAAAAATTTATTTCCGATAGTCTGTTTCATTCACAAAAAATATCTCTTGATTTTTTTGCCCAAAATAAACCAGTTCGCAGTAAAAAATTATTTTACGAACAACCACAGAGATAGATCGTCATAAATGCGAAACTAATCTATCTAGTAGGACACTTTTAGCGATAGTGACAATTAAATTGGTATAATGCTGTCAGTTTATGACGATCTATCTCTGTAGTTGTTCGTAAAATAATTTTGTACTGCGAACTGGTTTATTTTGGGCAAAAAAATCAAGAGATATTTTTTGTGAATGAAACAGACTATCGGAAATAAATTTTTAAATGGTAAACAAATAATTAGACAAAAAGTTGCATTGGAAATAAACTTTAGGGGTTGCGTTTTCCACCCTTACAACCATGGGGTAAACCAAATAAATAACTGGATAAGTGTCTTTTTGCTAGTAGGAAACGTCAGGTTAATTTCAATATTGTAATTCTTTTGGTGCTTGTAAAAAATTGTTATACAAATTTTATGTACCCCCTTTGAGGGGCTGTATCTTAACAAGGGATGCTCCAATGAAGTTTCTTTATACGAAAGATCCTATCTTTTTTTGATGAGGAATCACCTCCTTAAATATTTTACACTTATTTAGTTACACTCTGTATAATATTATAGTTATATCCACGAAGCATCTGACATCAGAGAATAAGGACCGATTATTCACTAGTGAATTATGGGCGTAACTATAATGGGTATATCATAAAATAATCTTAGATAATAGTTATTTTATCAACAAGTTCATTAATCGCTAGATTGATAAAGGAGTTGATTATAAGACATACATTCGATATACCTAATATAAATTTCTATGTTTTAGTAGTTTTATAACATTACTCGTAGTTCTTCTGAATACTTTTTGTTCAATTGCCCATAAAATTTTTTATTAAACTATAAGAAATTGAGCAATAAATGGGTCATTATCGGACAATTTCGTATACGTTAAACCCGTCTTTTATTTTGAAGTCGATGGAAAAAAGTTTTGAGATTTTAGGTACCTTTTGAGGATTAAAAAATCTATGATATTTGGCGAAATTGATTATCTACCAAACGACTAGTTACTTACTCGAAAGCATATGGACCTTTTTCTTCCAGAATGGGATAAGCTCCTTTGTTGACAACATCATCAGGATTTTTGACTGCGAATAGAGTTACATTGAACGAAATATTGAAAGGTATTTCTTTGAATCTGTGCCATTGGTCTGTTCCTCGTTCCAATCTAACATTCTAAAAACAAATATATTAGGTATCAAATTTTTTGGTTAAAGAAATAAACGAAATAACCATAAATTTCTTTGATATTTCATCATAAGTTTGTATATGTTTTGTACAAGTGAGTTCTTATGTATAGGTACCCATGCTAATTGAAGTTTACTCAAAATACAGGGTGTCCCGTAATTAGACCAACAAACTTCTAGTGGACATTATAGATCGTATTTTAGACAGATTCGACCCAAATCATATAATGCAAAATTGCTTCGTTAAGGAACTAGTGCCCTTTGAAGATGACGTCCTGTTCACACTTTTTGTCACATATTCGCAAAACGGAGTCATAAAAGTGCTGAAAGTTTACACATTGGCTAATATCAAAAATACGCATCAATTAGATTGAGTGCATTTCTTTCATGTCAAGCACAATCGTATCATTTGGGGGGAGGGGGAGTACTAAGTGAAAAGAGAGTAAATTTCAAATCTATTTTTTCAGAAATGGTGCATCTATGCGTTATTATACAAGAGCATCTTTTTTCAAGAAATAACATCAGAGTTTATGAATATGATGAAAATCTCGCGAAATAATGGAAGTTAAAAAAGTTTCAACTAAAAATACCCTCCGCCCCCCCCCCAAATGATACGATTGTGCTTGACATGAAAGAAATGCACTCAATCTAATCGATGCGTATTTTTGATATTAGCCAATGTGTAAACTTTCAGCACTTTATGTGACTCCGTTTTGCGAATATGTGGCAAAGAGTGTGGGCAGGACGTCATCTTCAAAGGGCACTAGCTCCTTAACGAAGCAATTT
This sequence comes from Propylea japonica, assembly GCA_013421045.1. Taxonomy (NCBI): domain Eukaryota; kingdom Metazoa; phylum Arthropoda; class Insecta; order Coleoptera; family Coccinellidae; genus Propylea; species Propylea japonica. The sequence goes on along the minus strand of CM024246.1, from coordinate 40,726,759 downwards.
TGCCTTATATGATTTGGGTCGAATCTGTCTAAAATACGATCTTTAATGTCCACTAAAAGTTTGTCGGTCTAATTACGGAACACCCTGTATATGTTTCTCAGAAATTTATTCATTGATTTATGTGTTAACGACAAATAAAATCATTGTTAAATTTAATTTTCTATGCTCTTCTAAATTTTGTTCAATTTCCCACCCCGCATATTTGTTAGTTAGGGAACTCTAAAACACTGATATACCATTTTTAACCATTTAACATTATAGCTAAATCCATGAAGCATCTGACAGCTGGGAATAATGACTCATTATTCCCTCTGTTTGTCTGTCTGTTACTCTTTCACGCCTAAACGGCTGAACGGATTTTGATGAAATTTGGTATGGTGATAGATGATAACCTAGAAATGGTCATAGGCTATAAATAATCACGCCATCGTTCTTAGGGGGTAGGCAGTAGGCAGATAACTAAATTGAGTTAGTGATTTTTAGTCCTTTTTGTTGGGACTTTTGCTCTTTCACGTCTAAACGGCTGAACAGATTTTGATGAAATTTGGTATGGTGATAGATGGTTACTTAAAAACGGATATAAGATCAAAATGATCACGTCATCGTACTTATGGGGTAGGAAGTAGGCATAAAATTGAATTGAGTTAGTGATTTTTTATGGTTTTTGCTGGGAATTTTGCTCTATCATTCCTAAACGGCTGAACGGATTTTGATGAAATTTAGTTAGGTGATAGATAGTAACCTAGAAAAGGATATGGGCTATTAATATTCATGCTATCGTACTTAAGGCGTAGGCAGTAGGCAGAAAACTAATTAAGTTAGTGATTTTTAATCGTTTGTTCAAAAAGTTTACCTCATTCACGCCTTAACGTCTGAACGGATTTTTATAAGACTTGGTTAATATAAAGATAGGATCCTAGGCACGGACACAGGCTACTTTTTACGGCGGGAAAATACCTTATTCCCGCGGAAATCTGGTGTGATCGTGTCAAGAAGCGCATGACGCCATAGCTGCTGAAATGATTTTGATTTTTTTTTAACTGAGTGTTACTAAGACTTCAAGTTAGTATTTGATCACTTTTCTAACTTAGAGGGTCGGTAGGCGCCATAATTTAGTACTTCCTACGCAGACGATGTTGCGGATGTCACATCGGGGGTTGGCAGGTAGGTACAAGTTAGTATTTTAAACCGATTTACATTATTTACTTTTTAAACTGATTTACATTATTTACTTTTTAAACCGATTTACATTATTTACTTTTTATATTTACTAAGGAAACATTCGGAGCTATCCATTATGTAGCTTAGGTTGCTTTCGAACAAATTTTGATGTGAAGTTGAGGACTGGAACACGATAGTGGGACATTGTTGCAGAGGGACTTACAGCCGGGGGAAAACAAAAAAAATTATGCGGACGAAGTCGCGGTAAAAGCTAGTAGAAAAATATAAGTGAACTCACCTTGTCGATTTGATCATCTATAACTGAAGGTAATATCACGAATGCCAACACAATGGAAAACAGAAATAGGGAAAACGAACTGACTGCTAGGGTTATCAATCTGGTCCTCGTGAAAAAATGATGCATTTTCGTGAAAAAATGATGCATTTTCACACCACCGAAATCGAAGATTGGCGAACAAATAGAAACCAGTTTCTCTTCTATATCCTGATTGAAGTGTAAAGATAATTCGTTCAGAATTTCGTTATCTTTTTTCATTACAAGATCAAAATAGATGATTTCGATATTATTATCGAAATCAGATGATCGAAGGATATCTGACGATTGAAGTCCAGTATTTTTTTAAGGATTTACTGAAAATTTTTGCGCTTTTCATTTCATTATTCTGTGATGAATAGTCAAATAAGTTTTTTTGCTTTTTGAATCAGAGGTTATTCCAATGAATAGGTGCTTATTAGGAATTAGACAAACAGTCGTTATTTTTATTGATCCCATATTGACAAACTTATTCTGAAATTCATGGATTGTATTTTCATATTTTATGTAGGTACCATATATACAGGGTGTCCCTTAATTAGACCGACAAACTTCTAGTGGACATTATAGATCGTATTTTAGACAGATTCGACCCAAATCATATAATGCAAAATTGCTTCGTTAAGGAGCTAGTGCCCTTTGAAGATGACGTCCTGTTCACACTTTTTGACACATATTCGCAAAGCGGAGTCACATTAAGTGCTGAAAGTTTACACAGTGGCTAATATGAAAAATACGCATCGATTAGATTGAGTGCATTTCTTTCATATCAAATCGTTACATTTGAGGGGGGGCGAAGGGTATTTTTAGTTGAAACTCTTTTAACTTTTAAATTTGGCGATATTTACATCATATTCATAAACTCTGATGTTTTTTCTTGAAAAAAGATGCCCATGTATAATAACGCCCAGATGCACCATTTCTGAAAAAATAGATTTGAAATTTTCTCTCTTTTCACTAAGTACTCAATGTTCACTTTTGTTTTCAATTTATTTTCACTTGATAATGGTTAGGTTGAAGATATAAATCAATTCTATCAAACAAAGATCATCTTCTCTCGCCAAAAATTTCGATATCAATTATTTGCATTGTTTTGCGAATATGTGGCAAAAAGTGTGGACAGGACGTCATCTTCAAAGGGCACTAGCTCCTTAACGAAGCAATTTTGCGTTATATGATTTCGGTCGAATCTGTCTAAGATATTATCTAAAATGCCCACTAGAAGTTTGTCGGTCTAATTACGGGACACCCTGTATAGATAGAGAATTGCATAAAGCCAAAGCGAACAAGAAACTAAATGGTTACCTAAATAGTTTTAATTCCATACCAAAGTGCAATTTTATTTCTGATTATATTAACGAATTTACGAAAATTATCAATCTTTCTTGAATTAATACATTCTTCATCTCTCGTTATGTATACAGGGTTTTTTGGTTTTATGCGACAGAGTCCAGTTTCGTAAATATATGAAAAAATATCCGAATCCAGAAATATTAAGCCAATTATCTTCAACTAGCAGACCCAGCAGACGTTGTTCTGTATACACAAAAATTCATTCAATTTGATCCAGCCGTTTAGTTGCAGAATAGATGAATAATCTAAATAACGACTACAGCGCCATCTGTTGATCTGATTTGTCATCATAAACATACGGGCATCAGGCAATCCAAAATAAATTCATACATCTCTCACACTTCGGTACCTTCTCCTACCCGCCAAGTGCCTACCTCGGAGACGCATTTTGGTGCGATTTCATCTTCAACCTGCCATATCTTTCGATTCATATTCATCATAATTGAATGATGTAAGAGGTAATTTTGTTCTAAATTAAATACTGGGTATGAACGACGTATTTAATTGGATAAGGTTCAATAGCGTATTCATAAAAAAATACTCCCAAATAATGCATAATTTTGAGAAACATTCGGATACCTTTAAAAGGTTATACCGAGTAAACCTTGAAAGATAGATATATGCTATCGCGAAGTTTTTTGTAGAACTTTTGAAGAGGTACATTTCTGTCATACATTGTCTCCATGTACGTCTTATGGTTTTTGCAGCGCACATGAAAATAGCTGATCATGGCTGATTTTGGTACTCATATTTTTTATCATTGAAGTTATAGTAGGTTTCCTTAATTTTCTCGGGCGAAAAGTATATAGCCTATGTTACTCAGGGATATTTTAGCTTTCTAAGGGTGAAAGAATTATTGAAATCGGTCTAGTAGCATATGAGTTAACTCGTATCAACGCCACAAACCCACAAACATACAAATCTTTCCTCTTCATAATATTAGTATAGATTATATTAAGGAATTCACGAAAATTATCAATCCTATGAAAAATATCCAAATCCAGAAATATTGAACCGATTATCTTCAATTTCAAATCCAGGCACCATAGTTACTATGATTTTTTTGTCACTACCTCTTTCAAATCAAAATATCTTTTCTAATTTTTTTCTGATAGAAAAACTAAAAATTCCTATTGAACCAGGTCCAATTCTATAAGAGAAAAATACAACCATATAAGTAAATGCAATGCAGCCCATCAAAGGAAATGATTTATTTCGAAGTCATGAAAAGACCATTGTTGACTCATTAAACAAAATTGAACCGATTAACATCCAAAAACAGAGTTATCGCAAAAAAATGTATATGCACAGGTATTGAGAGAATTGGCCAAATAGCAATAATTGGGCTATAAGATTACCCATTTATCTGGGTCTACCACGCGCCAACTTCCATTGAATAAACTTTCATATTGAAGTATTATCTTATCTTTTGCATACAGGCTTATGCGTTAGTGAAAATAAGGTGATAAATCACATAATATATATTGTTCAGTGTCGGTAAACAAACCGAGTTATCCTCTCTGGAGTAGTTAAGGTGGACTTAAATTCCTTGACAATACTGAACGATGAAATTCCGATATACTAAACATAATGAAAACGAACAATCTGATTTGATACAGGGTGCGGCAGTATAACTTACTTTTTTTAAAACTCAATAAAACACATTGTATGAATCAGAAAATTATTATTCTTTTTTTATAATATAGGCACATACATAAAGTTTTATTTTACCCAGTTCTAAAGATAAAATCAGGTAGGTGACGTCCCCCATTCTCCATACACTGAGTAAACCGATTTCTGGCGTTTGTCATGACTCCAGCCAGTATAGCAGGCGTTATGTTGACAATTTCTTCCTGGATGTTGTTCTTCAAATCTTGTAGGGTCCTTGGATGGTTTACATAAACACGAGATTTCAAAAAATCCCAACTGCCGGCCGGCCGGACCGCCCCATGGATGGAATTGCTTTGATCATGAATTCCAAATTACTTTCCGGAATTACTCGATACTCGCTGGTTCGATTGGAATGATTTATACCTCGTTCAAACTGTTATACATTTTTCTAAAAACGTCTCAAAAATTCTCTCGAGACTAAAACATACTCGATCTTTTCGATTTTTGAGCGCTCGTTCTACTTAGACGAGTGCTATATCGTTTTGCCCAAATGTCTGTAATTTTCGAATTTTGAGCCGAAAATGGTCTCAAACGATAGGGTTCGACTCCCTGATGGAAAATATGAGGTCAAATTAAATTCTGTAGGGCCGGCCGTCCGGCCGGCCGTCCGTCCGTGAGCACAATAACTCTCGAACGGATTGTCCTAGAGACTTGAAATTTTCAGGGTGTGTTCTGCTCCCAAATAGCTCGGTTAAGTTCGTTAACCAGAAAAATCGTACAGGGTGTTCCATAAAAAGTGGCCATTCAAAATTTTTGTTCCTCAATATTCCACACAAAACGAAGGCAAACGGAATGAAATTTTGCAGCAACTTGCCAGATGCTCATAGTGAGCCTCTCGCAAAATTTTGTGGCCATAGTATTAACAGAACCATAGAAAATTCAATTGGAATATTGAAAAGAAGAATTTTTTTATTTCCATAACCAACTTTCCGATTCAAATGAAATTCATTTTGTAAGTTGAGACTGATATACTGAATGTTCATGCAAAATTTCAAGAGGATAGCATCATCAGAACCATAGAAATTCCAATTGGAATATTAAAGGAAAGACTCTTTATATTTCCATAACAAGATATCCGAATCAAATGAAATTTATTTTTGGAATTGAGATTTATATATTGAATGTTTGTGCAAAATTTGAAGATCATCGCATCATCCGAACTATAGAAAATTCAATTTGAATATTGAAAAAAAATAAAAATTATATTTTCATAACAAGATATCTGAATTGAGTGAAATTTATTCCTGGTATAAAGATTGATATACTGAATGTTCATGCCAAATTTCAAGAGGATCGCATCATCAGAACTATAAAATTTAATTATTTTAATTTTCAAATGTGACCATAGAATTGAATTTTTTTAATTGTTTATATATAAAATATCAATTTCAAGTCATATACAGAATTTTGAGATGATAGTCCTATTGCTCCACCAGAGAACGAGCGCTCAGAAGCTACTGCTCAGGGCTTGCTTCCATTTTTCTATACTACTTTCCGGAATTATCCGACACTGGCTTGTCCGATTAAAATGATTTATAACTCGTTTAAACCGTTATACATAATGTTTTTCTAGTACCTCAAGTTCTTGAAATGTTTGCAAAAGACTCTCGAGACCTAAAAAAACTCGATTTTTCCAAACTACTTTCCGAAATTACTCGACACTCGCTTGTCCGATTGGAATGATAATTACCTCGTTTAAACCATCAAACATTTCTCTAAAAACGACCCATAATATTTTTCTAGGATCTCAAGTTTCATAAATTTTTTCAAAAATTTCTAAAGACCAAAAAAACCCGACTTTTTCGATTTTTCCAAATTACTTTCCGGAATTACTCGTTATTCGCTGGTTCGATTGGAATGATTTATACCTCGTTCAAACTGCTATGAATTTTGCCAGAAACACCCCATACAAATTATTTTTCTAGGGCCTCAAGTTTCTGAATTTTTTGAAAAAATCTTTCAAGACCAAAAAAATGGAGTGGAAACATTCTCGGCTCAAAATTCTAAAATTACAAACGATATTGCACTTTTATAGTTTAAGTAGAGCGCTCAAAAAACGATGCCATTACTTTTTATCAAGTTTTTTGTATTGAAATTTACTCAAAATTTGCGGCTTAACAATGAATTAGGTAGGTACTCAAAAAGTGGATAAAATGAAATCATGAAATGTTCAACACGATAATATCGAATCCAGCAAAAGTTCAAGGTGAATAAAAATCAAGGAATGCAGGGAACAAAAATAGATTGTTATCTCATAATCGAACATTTATTAGCTTCCAATTATTATTTTCCATCATCACTGTTTTCCATACCTATAAACATATGATTATTTTTCTTATCTGATAATAATCGGGACATCTTCGATATTGAGATATATGAATCTATGTGAATATCTTAAAAGTACAGATTAATATAATAAGTAACGTAAAAACCCGGATGCACAATCAAAATTGAAACACATTTTCGTATAGAAGCATCTCTTCATTAAAGTTATTTAATCAACTAGGTTATTAAAGATAGCGACTAATGGTCAAGATATTTTAAAGCGTGAGCGGAGCGAACGCTTTAATAGTTCGAGACCATTAGTCGCTAGATTAATAACCGTGTTGATTACAAGATTTTTCCGCCGATCTCAATACGAATTGTGTACAAATACTTGATTAAAATACATTCATATTTTGCACAAGACAAGTAGAGTTTCGACATTTCTCGTAGTGCTTCTGAATACTTTGTGTACGGTTGCCATGAGGACTGCACATTAAAATGGCTAGAAAATTGAGCATTAAAATGGGTCATTAATGCTCAATTTCGTACACATTAAAATCACCTTTTATTTCGAGGTCGGCGGAAAAATATATTACATTTGTATTTTGAGCGCTCATTCTACTTAAACGAGAGCTACATCGTTTGCAATTTTCTAATTTTGTGCCGAAAATGGTCTCAAACGATAGGGTTCGACTCCCTGATGAAGAATCCGTGGTTAAATTCAATTCTGTACGTGGAGCCGCCCTTCCGTAAACACGATAACTCTCGAAAGGATTGTTGCAGATCTAGAAACTTGTAATTTTCAGGGTAGGTTGGGTTCATAAATGTCGCGGTTAAGTTCGTTAATTTGAAAAATCGTTCCATAAAATATGACCATAAAAACTGTTTGTTTCTCAATATTTCAAACAGAAAAAAAACGATCGAAAGGAAATTTTTATTGGAAACTTTTTTAACTTTCATTATTTCGCAAGATTTACATCATAAACTCTGATGTTTTTTCTTGAAAAAAGATGCTATTGTATTATAACGCCCAGATGCAGCATTTCTGAAAAAAAAATAGATTTAAAATTTTCTCTCTTTTCACTAAGTACTTTAGAGTTAGTTAAATGATAAAAATAAATTCTTTCTCAGTAATGGTGCATCTGGGCGTTATTATACAAGAGCATCTTTTTTCAAGAAAAAACATCAGAGTTTATGAATATGATGTAAATATCGCGAAATAATGAAAGTTGAAAAAGTTTCAACTAGAAATACCCTTCGCCCCCCTCCCCCAAATGATACGATTGTGCTTGACTTGAAAGAAATGCACTCAATCTAATCGATGCGTATTTTTGATATTAGCCAATGTGTAAACTTTCAGCACTTTATGTGACTCCGTTTTGCGAATATGTGGCAAAAAGTGTCAACAGGACGTCATCTTCAGAGGCCAATAGGTCCTTAACGAAGCAATTTTGCATTATATGATTTGGGTCGAATCTGTCTAAAATACGATCTATAATGTCCACTGGAAGGTTGTCGGTCTAATTACGGGACACCCTGTAGACATGTTGTTTGTTCATTCTTAGAAGAATATGAATGGTTCAATCATAAAGCTCCTAGTTCAAGTCAAAACCTGTAACGTCTAAGCTAAAATAGGATCACCAACTAATCCTTGAAATGGCAATAGAATTCAGACCGATCTTCGGCGAAACAACAAAAGAAGACATAATGATTTACGATAGAAATAGAAGAATACCTGTTCGGCAACATTCATCGGAATGGTACCTACCTACCTCTACACTTCTAGTACCACCAACAAAACAGTTGATGACTCATAGAAACAACGTAGCAGGTCGCTCAGTCAGGTGTGTTTACCTGTAGGTTTAACACCATTTCGAAGCCGCTCATTGCTTTGATTTCAACAGTCGGAAATGTAGATAACTGCGCGGATTTCATCGAAACGAAATATGGAAAAGTGGTGTAGTTTAGTTTTTCTGTTTTTCCTCGTTTTTCTCGAACTTTTTGGTGCTTCGGAGGCCGCCTTGACCATCAACGGCGTGCAGTGTGGACAGAGAAAATGTGACTTGGGTGACTTTTGTTCCGAGCATGATGGAATTTGCAAGCCTTGCTCTTCGATTTGCAATCAGAGTCACCATAATTTTGAAGAGAGCGAGTGTAATAGGAACTGCCAAGGTGAGTTGATGTGGTTTTATTTTTTTCTCGTGTTGTAGTATTAGTGAAAATGAAGATTTTGGTGACTAATGATGAGGTGATTAGTATTCATTTGGCAGCCACTTATCATTGCATATCATTAGGAAATGGAGAAATAAAGTTTTGAACCTTGTTTGGTGCATTAAGTCATTGATCATTTGTCGTTAAGTGAATATTGATGAATAAGTTGAACTATTGGGGAAAGTTTGAGAACAAAATATATATTGTTGGTTATACTGGGTGTCCCAGTATATAGGTTTTCCAATGTATTATTGGAAACAAAAGTTCATACATATATCCTATTGGAGTTCTCGAAATGAAATCAAGCGATATTTCTTCAATACCTACATACAGGGTGTCCCGTAATTAGACCGACAAACTTCTAGTGGACATTATAGATTATATTTTAGACAGATTCGACCCAAATCATATAATGCAAAATTGCTTCGTTAAGGAGCTAGTACCCTTTGAAGATGTCGTCCTGTTCACACTGTTTGCCATATATTCGCAAAACATGAATGCAAATAATTGATTTTTGGCGAGGGAAGATGATCTTTGTTTGATAGAATAGATTCATATCTTCAGCCTAACCATTATAAAGAGAAAATAAATTCAAAACAAAAGTGAACATTGAGTTTACTCAATGTTCACTTTTGTTTTGAATTTGAAATTTTCTCTCTTTTCACTAAGTATAGTGAAAAGAGAGAAAATTTCAAATCTATTTTTTTCAGAAATGGTACATCTGGGCGTTATTATACAAGAGCATCTTTTTTCAAGAAAAAACATCAGAGTTTATGAATATGATGTAAATCTAGCGAAATAATGAAAGTTGAAAAAGTTTCAACTAAAAATACCCTTCGCCCCCCCAAATGATACGATTGTGCTTGACATGAAAGAAATGCACTCAATCTAATCGATGCGTATTTTTGATATTAGCCAATGTGTAAACTTTCAGCACTTTATGTGACTCGGTTTTGCGAATATGTGGCAAAAAGTGTGGACAGGACGTCATCTTCAAAGGGCACTAGCTCCTTAACGAAGCAATTTTGCATTATATGATTTGGGTCGAATCTGTCTAAAATACGATCTATAATGTCCACTAGAAGTTTGTCGGTCTAATTACGGGACACTCTGTATAATCTTTCTTATAAGATCATTTAAATCAGTTTTTGACTTACTTACTTATAAGAATGTATTTGCATACACATTTAGGTAGCAGGCAATACAAAATTGTTCAAAAACACAGAGAATTCAGAGATCTAGAATACATATATGTTATTGGTGGCAAAGGAATTGTCGGAGCAGAATGACTTCGAAATCGTTCATATTAATATAATTATAAATAAAAATTCAAAAAGAAATTGAAACAGTCATAGTTACATTCAGTTGATAGCAAATAGAAAAATTAGAATATGTCTACCTCAAAACCAAAGTTGAGTTTAACGTTCATGAAATTGATCAATAATGACCCATTTTAATGCCCAATTTTTTCTATATTAATATGCAATTGTCATGGGCAACCGAACATGAAGTATTCAAAAGTTAAAACTCGGTGGAAATATTTAGAAATCTTCTTAGTTGAACCAGTGGGGAAAGTTTGAAACAAAATATATATTTTTGGTTATACTGAATGTCCCAGTATATAGTTTTTCCAATATATTATTCGAAACGAAAGTTCATGCTGTTTCATATATCCTATTGGAGTTATCGAAATGAAATCAAGCGATATTTCTTCAATACCTACATATAATCCTTCTTACAAGATCATTTAAATCATTTTTTGACTTACTTATAAAAATGTATTTGCATACACATTTATGTAGCAGGCAATACGAAATTGTTCAAAAACACAGGGAATTCAGAGATCTAGAATATATGTTATTGGTGGCAAAGGAATTTTCGGAGCAGAATGACTTTAAAATCGTTCATATTGATATAATTATAAATGAAAATTCAAGAAGAAATTGAAGCAGTCATAGTTACATTCAGTTGAACATAAAACAAATAGATATTAGACGAAAATTATTTATATGTCAACCTCAAAACAAAATCTGAGTTTAAATTTTACTAAATGGATCAATAATGACCCATTTTAATGCCCAATTTCTTCTATATTAATATGCAATTGCATGGGCAACCAAACATGAAGTATTCAAAAGTTAAAACTCGGTTGAGACATTTAGAAATTTATATTAAGTCAAATGCATTCCTTATGCAAAATAGAAATGAATTTTAATCGAGAATTTATACTCTATTCCTAATGCGTAATCAACTCATTTATTAATCTACCGATTATTGGTCTCGAACTATTAACGCTCTCGCTTTGTTCACGCATTGAAATATCTTGACTATTAATCGTTTTCATTGATTAACTAGTTAATTAAATAACTATTAATCAGAGAAACAAACGTACAGAAATATCATGATGATTTCTTGTATAAAGGATATACTTAATATTTATATGTTTATATCATTCAAGAAGAAAACATTAACATGAATTGATTTTTTTCAGATTACCTACATGATTTGAGATATGCTCAGAAAACTGGTTCAGGAATATCCCAAAATGATTTGGAAAAACTCAAAGGTAAATACAATTTCGAAATTATTGAAATTATTTCCACTAATAGTGATTAATTCTAATTTAATCTCTATTTTGTGCCCATTGAAATTGTGAAAGTTTCATAAATGGCTTATTTGAGAATTTATTTTTCAGGAGAAGTTCAAAGACTGTCCAGTATGATAACATCGACTATGGTTCTTGTTTGTTTCATGTTGCTTGCGCTAATTATTGTTTTAGCTTTTCAACTGTATAGATGGAAAATCAAAAAAAACATCACTCTAAAGAATTTGAAGTCGAAAATATTCAAGGTGAGTTATGGTTATATTCATATGGAATCGATTGTTGATCTTTATCGACTAATTAATAGAATTATCTGCTTGCACACTGATATTTTTATTAAGTAGGTTCTTGGCCTTGGTTAAAATAAACAAGCAGTTCATATCGTATGGAAAGTGGAGGTTAAATAACTTACTCAAAGACACACACTAGATAAGGATCTAGTATATATATATTTTTTTAATTGAGAGCTAACAAAATACAATACATGAAACAAAAAAGTCCCTAGCTGAGGTTGGTGCAAAACGGGGTACCATACTATTCTGTTGTATGATACCAGAGCACAGGGAAAAATCTCAGTAGAAAAAACCCTGCCTCGCCGTTTTTACAAAATTGAAACTTAAAACTATTCAAATAAATACCTTCAATATTCAGATACAAAATACGTAATTCTTGCTCTTGGGCCAGGAGGGTGTTTTAAACCAGGTCTGGCGTTCCAACTGATGATTTTCGAATCTTCTGTTCTTCTAAGACCGCTACAGGACCCTACTGAAGGAGAAATCATCTCCCATAGATTTAAATAGTGGTATTTCATCCTGAGTATCTAGTAAAATTTCGCAATAGTTCTCCTTTTTTCTAGAAACACTCAACTTTTGATCTACAGATTGTTTGAGTTTCAAGAAGAAAATCGATTTTGTTTTAAAACCTTGATAACGTACCAAATATACTTTTCCAACAACCTTTCACTTCCTGGACGCTTTTTCTTAGAGAAAGTAGCACTTCCTGGCCTAGTCTGGGAAGTACCTACACCCCATAGTAACGAAATAACAGCTGACAGTTCATTAGAAATTAATGGTCAAAAGTTTGCATGCTTTTATCTCAATTCGCAATATTTCATTAATTCGATGATGATTCTTCACCGTTGCCGCAAATATGGGGTACGAAACATGTCCATAAATAGTTTTTTTGGACTCGAAACTTCCAGGACTCGCCTACGCCTACGACTCGTCCTAGAATTTTGTCTACTTGTCCAAAAAACCCTATTTTCCGGACGAAAATTACTATTTTTCTAGAGCCTTCAACAACCTGATGGTAGCTCAAAAGTTTAAGGTTTAGGATACATGTCGATATTAACTTCTCGTCTTAAAATCACTCAAAGATTCGCACCCTTAAGAATTCAATTATGGAACACCCCGTATACAGATTTTTTGGTCAATATGGTCAGTGTAACCCTAGAAAGGGCTCGGACATTTCTCTCCATAGCGAGCTATAAGTGTCATTGAGTAAAATTCAAATCTGCTTGATATTTTTCAGACTATTTCTATTCCTCATATAATTGATCATTTCAGAAATCCGAAACGACTGCTGAAGTTCAGATGGAGGATCCGTCAAACAATAAAAAACCCGATCTACGTTTGGACATCACCAACATTTCTTCAGTGTCCGACCATAGTCCTAAGACAGCCATGACCACGGTCAGTACAAGGCGTCCAGCTGAAGACAGTGCCTTAGATTACGCTTATGACAATCACGCAATGTCTACAAGTCCCCAGTGAATCTCTTATGTGATATCGATTAGAGTGATCTTCATAAAAAAATATTTGTATTCTGGTGAAAAAATAGGGTCATAAGGTCATTTGGCCGGTGTTAATATATGCTATAATGCCAGAAGTGAAGATGAAAGAACTTGGTTGGCGTGTTATATAGCATTCCCAAGAACTGAAGTACCTATTTGAATATTATCATTGAAAGGTCTCAAACCATGCTGTGCTCATTCATATTTGATTTTTTTCATTTTCCGTCAACATAAAACTTCGAAACAAAACTGAAATAGGAAGTACACAGTTTTAGAAACCTTAGTTTTTATTATCTTTTAATTCGAAATGACTCTTGAAAATCAGAGCCGGAACTAGGATTCTAGCGCCTGTGGCAAACTTCCAAAATGCGCCCTTGAAGAAATTTATTTTTCAATAAATATATGATTTTTATAATTGACATTTATTGATTATAAGGGGTTTTCCAATAAAAGGTGTTATTTTTATATTAAAAGAAAAATGCTATTTCTCAATTAAATTGATCGAATGTTTATTTCATTATGAAGAAGAAGCTATGCAGGTAATTGTGGAAAATAACATAAAGCAAATGACCACCACGACCACGCTCACAGGACAATATCCTTTCAATGAAATTTTCCATAACCAAATCTCAAAGTGGCTGCCCTATGTAGTCGATAGCCTCACGAATTCCATCTTTGAGGTTTGAATAGACGCTGGGCTATTGGCGTAGACCTTCTCTTTCACGAAGTCGCAAGGTGTTAAATCATAAGATCTCGGTGGCCAGTTGTAATCACCTCTTCGAGAGATAACACGGTTCGAAAAACTTTTCCCGCAAAAGACCAATGGTTTCGTTGCTTGTGGGACACGTAACGCCGTCTTGTTGCATGTAAACGTTGTCCAGATCAGTACTATCCAATTTCGGCCATAAAAAAATCATTGATCATCTCTCGATAGGGCAATCAATAAACCGTAACTGTTGCTCCAGCTTCATTTTCCGAAAAGTAAGGTCCAATGACTCCGCCGGACCATGAACCTTACCGAACAGTCACACGTTGAGGATAGAGAGGCTTTTCACCATTAACTCTTGGGTTTTCCGAGCCCCAGATGCGACAATTTTGCTTGTTGACGAAGCTACCGAGGTGGAAATGGGCCTCATCACTCAAAATGATTTTTCGATGGAATTCCGGATCATTTTCATGCATTTCAACGACCCAATCAGCAAAGACACGTCGTTGTTGATGATCGGCCGGTTTGAGTTCTTGTGTTAACTGAACTTATAAGCCATAAGACCCAAATCTTTATGCAAAATACGGTGTAATGACGTTTGTGGAATGCCTAATTCCAAAGAACGACGAGGAATGGGCAAATCTGGATTTTCTTTAACACTTTCGGCGGCAGCAGCAATATTTTCGGTTGGTCTAGAACGACATGCACGGGTTCTATTCTTCACATCACTAACTTGTCCTAAGATCTCGAATTTTTCCACCAATTTCTTCATTGCGGTCCAACAATGTTCTTGAAGCGTGTATCGTTCCATTTTTATTAATGACGTAGTTTCTACTTGTCAAATGTCAAAAAATGACAGCTTCAAACGTGATATCTACCGAAGTAGCGGGCTATTCAAAATAACACCTCTTTTTGGAAAACCCTTTATTTTGAAGAACCTTTTATTGACAATAATCTCCCATATTTTAAGGTAATGGACAATGCACCGCGAGTCGTGTTTCTAGCCATGTATAATTTTCTAGGATTTTGTTCCGTTTTGGTAGTGTTCGTTAAGTACGTGTTTCTCAATTTTGTAAACTGGTAAATTCACCACTTTGAAATATAGAGCTTGTAGTCAATCTTGATTTAAAATGGAATATATCATATTTCACATTTTGCGCCCCTAGGTCGTTTGCGCCCGTGGCAAATGCCTCCCTCGCCACGCCCACGGTCCGGCTCTGTTGAAAATAATCTTATTCAATTAACAGAAAGGGACGTAGGAGAAAACCCGGATAGATGCACCACTTTTTGAATTTGCCTCATATTTTTGAAAATATTGATTTTATATGTGTAATTTCTATGATTGTAGGAAAACCCCATTATTTGATTTGGAATACTGAGACTTTTCTCTGACAAAGCAATCCCAAATTGCACAATAATTTCATTTTTGTAGAACCCTGTTTTTGGGGATAGTTGCCTACAAGTATGGATAGTTACCCCACCATGAAAATACTGGGAGGGATAGATGTCCTTCATACTGTGTGAACCAAAAACCCAACTAAATACAATGAGACTTTCTATGCTTAAAACAGCAACTTTATGTACGTAACATGGATCGAATTAACAACAATTGTGCATTTTTAATTGAATTTCAAAAGCATATATTAAACGAAAAGTTGCATTCTTCATATTAACATAAAGCATTATTCCACACATTCATGATAAATTAATGAAAAAATAAGTCTCAACAAAAATGATCAGGAATCAAGTTTAAAATCAAAATAACACAATGAATCGAAAATCTGCTAACAAGATATGGTTTTAGTTTAGATGTCCTAAGGGGCACCTATACCTCAAAAAATCAGGGCAACTATCCTTTTCGATAGGGATAGATGCCCATGAATTTTTTTAATAAATTAAGAAGAAAATAAAAACTATTTGTACTCAGATGTACACTCAATGACACACTGTTTTGGCGTAATAGAAAAATTAATGAATTTATTACCACTTCAAAAGTTATACATCGGCAAATACCTACCTCTAAAAGTTTGGCATGTTTGTGAAGTTCGCTGCTGAGATGATCGCACACACTAGCGAAAAACGGCTTCACTTTACAATAACCCTTACAAAACTAAGGTCCAGGGTGACTGTAGCAGCTACTTATAAAATTAATTCTTTGATACGTGTTTCGGAAGTTAGGTATTTTGAAAATGGGGCATCTATCCAACTGAGGCATCTATCCTGGTTTTACCCTTGACTCAATTACATTTTTTTTATTTATTGAAATTTCTGCAAGCTAGATATCATCGGCTTTTATTAACTGATAAAATTCCAAGAATTGGCAAGATGTACTTAATTCAGTACTCAACTAAATAGTAAAAACGTTCCTAATTTTTACTACTGCAGATTTGAATCTGAATCAAGATTTCAAAATTATAGAATCTAATAATACTGAATATTATTTAGAAATTTCGTAGACAATACTTTGTTGTTGATCACATCACAAACGTTTTATTTCAAAAGTACTTAAACTCTATAAAACTTATATTATTCAAACTCATTTTAGTTCATGGATTCTAACTACATATTTTTATTCTCCGAAGTTAATTTGAACTTATTTATTAAGTATTGTTCATTTGTGCAATCTCGTTTATAGATATTTAGAGAATATTGTTAATTTCCAGTTATTTATTCATTATTGTAATAAGTTAATAATAATAATGGCCATACGTTTCATTGAAATGTAGTGATACTTAATAATAACTTCGTTTGAAATCCGTCCTTCTGTAAGTGTAAATTTTTAACATCACATATTTCACTACGTTTCTATTTAGGAGCTTCATTTTTGTTGATTTCAAAGCTTTGTTCATATAAATAGTCGCTGAGATGAGATTATTATAGGTTGTAGTATGTTTTATAGGAAAAAAGATTCACACACTTTTGGAATATCTTGATGGTGTTTCAAAATATATTTCTGTTTTTCTTGTTAAATAAAATATTTTAATTATACTTGTTCGTCATATTTTCTTCTGAGCACCATTACCAATTTTTCCAACAAAACTTTTCTCATTTGTAAACTAACAAACGCGCAAACAGAAAATTGGTCAAAATTACATTCAAAATTTTTATTCAGAAGGTTCAAAGTATTCTTTTTACGCAGAATGACATGCTATGAACCTCCAATTGTTCAAGATAGATATTTTTCATGAATATTTGCTTCAATTCATTCAGATTTCCAGAAAAATAAATAAGCAGACCTTATAATTTTTTATGGTATTTTGATTTTCAATGAAGCACAATTTTTCCATGCTTCTTTTCATAAATTCACGAATCTTTCAAATTTACAATAAACTTTTCGATGGAATACATTGAACTATTGTGAAACCAAATTACATTTTTTTTCTGAAAGGTGAAATGTAGTAGGTACACTATTGGAATGCTCAGTATAAACAATTCAATTCAAGAAGTTTCGATTTCAGTTAAATAAAATATGTATACTTACAAAATAATATGAATCATATGGGAATCAGTTCTTCATAAAATAAAAAGTATAGAGGGTAGGATATACAGGGTGTTCCTAAATTGAACGTTCAAATGAAAAGGGGAGATTCCTTAAGTGAGTTTAAGACAAAAAAGTCCCATAAACACGGGGTCGCACACGTTTCGTTTTCGAGATACAGATTGTTGAAGTTTGAATTTTTTTCAAGTTTTTTTCTCATAGTATCTACACTTCACAAGATATTCAACTGAAATTTGGCATAAATATTACATTTGAGAGTTCTCAAAACGTGACATGGCAATTTCGATAGAAGATCTACAGGGTGATATTTTTTCTGGAACACTGCCACCTGTTCTTCTGCAGAACTTTTTTTTGGTGAGCAACTGTTAATTTGAAAAAATGTAAAAAGAAGCTTTGTTCGTATACTAAACTTTTCGGTCTCTTGTAGTTTTGTCGTATCTACCAACGATTTCGAGAAAAAAATTTTGAACGATTCTCTCGAAATTCTCGAAACTATGATAGGAAGGCCAGTTTGTAATCTGTGTTGAATGAATTCAGTGTCAGTTTTTATGGAAATTTTCAAATTTCTCGAATGTAATATCTATGCCAAATTTCAGTTGAATATCTTGTGAAGTGTATAATTTAGGAACACCCTGTATGTACTATGAGAATACTCAGTGAATATAAACAATTCAATGCAAGAAGTTTCGATTTCATTTGAATAAAATATGTATACTTACCTAATATGAATCAGACGGGAATCAGTTTTTCATAAAATAAAAAATATAGAAGGTGGGATATATTTATACTTAAATTCCTTGTACCTGAAAATTATTTTTTTGTGTATTTAGACTTTATGGAGTTACTTAGTATATTTTGTCCTAGACTCGCCATATATAATTGCGAATAGAACTGCCCTAGACAGTATGATCCCAGATTAAAAATTGTATAATATTTCAACGGAAAATTCCAATAAATTCAATATTCTCATATAATTGACTGTTGAAAGAGCTTATCTTAGAACTTCCTGTTCCTAGTTGCCACCAGTGAATATTATTAACGTCAAAATATGGCGATGATATCTGTAAATCGTCAGAATCAGATAGGTAAAATCCTTATATAAAGAAGTTCTGCTTTATTATTATAAAGGTATTTCTCCTTTTCCTTCGCAATGAATTTGTTCGTTTTTCTTACAGCTATTTCTTCAATACCTTTAGGTTCTACAATAAACTGTGCAATCAGTAAGTTTTTGCGAAGGACTGAATATATTATTTATTTCCAATAGAATTTCGAAAATAATTCACGTATCGATTTTTTAGGATATCACATCTGGAGACCTTTTTTCGGTGAATTTTCTGCTTTCGACTACGTTGCTGCAACTGATACATTGGGTAGAAAAAGTTACATAGGAAAGGTAATTCCAGTCACAGGAACTAGATCATGGGTGAGTGAATTAAGGAAATGCTCCCATAAAAGGTTTTTTTTCATATAAGGACACAACCTTCTTTTTAGTTTTCCTCATTTGACTATACACCCTACAAACCTGAAGAAAATATCCTTACCTAAATGTTTAGTTAGGTATTTTCTTTTCTGAAACAATTCTTAAGAAATATGGCGTTTTTGATTTATTCATTACGATATTTTCATTGAACTTACATTGATGGAGTTAATAACTACCCCAGAGCAGTATGATCATTGCTATGTTTGAAAAAAGGTATATTCGCTTCAAATTGCAAGCATCTTGTATTGATTTTTTATTTTTGTGTTCTTAACAAAATTCAATAAATACAGGGTGGCCGGACGATTGACGTCCAAAAGAAAAAAACAGGTCCCTCGTCTCATGGGGTAATCACCCCCATGTATGTAATGTAAACAGGCTACTTCATGGTTTCTCAGTAGGCTTAAAAACTGCGCTCAACACTCTGCTTTCAGAATCATTAATAAAAAATGGTACTCAACAGTCTAATTCTGCTAGAATTAGCCTTCAAAGTCAGCGAGGTTGAAAAAATCGAAGAACTAGACATTTACTCAAGAATTATTTTTTGCCATTTTAAGATTTTCCTGATCAAGTTATGATATAAAATGCTGAAAATTAATGAAAATCAGCATTAGAAGAAACGTTTTAGATAATAAAAAGAAAAAAGTATGGCAATAAATCACACATCATGTGGATAAAGAGAAATTTATTTATAAAATTTACAATAGGTTTTTAAAAAGGCCACCTCCAGCCTCAATACACATTCTACACCTTCGCAAAGTTAATTTATTCATTTATGTTTTTTATTGTAATTTTAATAAATAATTTTTTTTTATCTACATGATGTGTGATTTATTGCCATACCTTTTTCTTTTTCTTATCCAACACTTTTCTCCTAAAGCAAATTTTCAGCATTTTCTATCATAACTTGATCAGAAAAATCTTAAAATGGCAAAAAATAATTTTTGAGTAAACGTCTAGTTCTTTGATTTTTTCCTCCTAGCTGACTTTGAAGGCTAATTCTAGCAGAAGTAAACTGTTGAGTACCATTTTTTATTAATGATTCTGAAAGCTGAGTGTTGAGCGCAGTTTTTAAGCCTACTGAGAAACATTGAAGTAACCTGTTCACATTTTTAATTTAAATTTGAAAATTTAGATCATGATCCAAAATACGTAACTTTTTCACTTGTGACCAACATTTCTATAATTTTTATCAAATTTACGATGCTGGTTATTTTACGTATAAAAGTACATTTCATGGCGATTTATTTACGAAAAAATATATCAGAAAACTCTTCTACTTTTTTTTTATATATTTTTTAATATGGTCAAGTTGAAAATTCTCAAAAGTTTATAAAAAAATTCATAACTCGGAAACCGTGAAAAATCGCATAACATACATGGGGGTGATTTGAATACCCCATGAGACGAGGGACCTGTTTTTTTCTTTTGGACGTTAATCGTCCGGCCACCCTGTATACAAGGGCGTAGCCAGGAATTAATTTCGGGGGGGGTTTTGACATTTTGGCAATTGACTTTGTAGGTGCCGGGAATTGTGAGGGTCGCTTTCTGTAGCAAGTATTAAATAAAAAAATAGCTCTGAAACATTTCGGGGGGGGGTTTGAACCCCCAACACCCCCCCCCTGGCTACGCCCTTGCCTGTATATAATGAATATTTTCATCTTAGCTCCTCAGTTCTGGATTTTTCTTCTGAGGAATAAACACATTACCGTATATTTCATTTTTCAAATGAAAATTTCAGGATATTGCGGAAAATATTACGGATCCTTAATTTTTTTCAGACTCAGCCAACCCAAATAATGTTCGATTATACCCAGTTTGCATGGGAAGATGGCGTAGTTCGCAGGCAAGATCGCTTTATGGAGGTGAGTTAGAGTACACAAATTTTTAAAAACAATTTAAGATAAGCCCTGAGCAGATGTTTCTGAAAGATCCTTCATTGGTGGAGCAATAAGGCTATTCTTATCTCAACATTTTATACAGGGTGTTTCAAAAAAAGGTAATCTCCTGTCTAGGTTAGATAGAAAACCGAAAAATAATTGGGGTTTGTTTGTAAAAAAATTTCGTAGCCCCATCCGTATTCAAGATATTCAAGATTCATACGGTTCATACCACCTTGTTATGAACATAACTTTTCAAATATTAGATTTATTGAGCAAAATTTCGAGTGGACTTCAACATCATGCAATTTTATACCAAAAAGGTATTCTTGAAAAAACTCGATAATGTGTACCGTTTGCGAAATATTTTTGTTTCAAAATTACTTCAATGACCTCATAACTGACTCCCAACCGTTACAGGCATCGGGTGTTACCTCATAATTTTCAAATCTGAATATTTCGAAAACGATACACATTATCGAGTTTTTTCGAGGGAACCTTTTTGGTTTAAAATTGAATGATGTTTAAGTTCACCTTAAATATTGCTCAATAAATCTAATATTTAAAAAGTTATGTTCAATACTAGTTGGCTCGATCCGTGTAAAAAGCGCCCTCTATCTTGAATACGGATGGCTCTACGAAAATTTTTCACTGAACAAAACCCAATTATTTTTCGGTTTTCTTTCTATCCTAGAGAGGGGATCACCATTTTTTGAAACACCCTGTATAGGACTTGAGATTCTATTAACACTATGGCCACAAATTCCGTATTAGAGGTTTATTTTGATGATTTGTTTAATCTGAGAAAGGAAGATGAGTTTCACTGATTTGATTACAGATTTTGATGGTGGAAAAAATCCATAGGAACAAGTTCAGATGGATTTCAGTCCACTCAACTTCAGATTTGCGTGAAATCCAACAAAGACACTGTATGGTTGAAGGTGGAATTTTCGAACACGATCAAGAGACCTTTGTTACCTACATTGGTAGAACTCAAGCCAATGGTTCTTTCTCGATTGGTCCTGTGTATTTACATCGATGGTCGAGACTTGCGGGAATGCATTACATCTTTAACGATGCAGTGAAATATAAATATAGTCATTATCAGGTGCTCATTTTCGAAGATGCCAACCTCGAAGATAGTGACTCTGACCCGTATGATAGAAGAAGATCGAAGAATTTACGTAAAAAAAAATATTGATTGATTCTGTTGGATTTCTTTCGAAAAACCAACACAAAATTCACATGATTTCTTTACATTGTAATATACAAAGGAACTAGTTCATGTTAAGTTCAAGCACTGGCGCAGCTAGGGGGGGGGTTGGGGGTGCAGCCCCCCCAAAGATTAATTTCTTCATTATTTTTTCTTCTTTATTTTTTTGCAACTTTCGTTATTTGTTGTATCATCAAAAATTGTTCAGTTCAGCCCCCCCCAAAACCAAATCCTGGCTGCGCCACTGAGTTCAAGTCGAGTTCGAAAATACATGGGTGCGGCAGCATAACTTCCTTTTTTTAAAACTTAATAAATGAATCAGAAAATTTTTATTGATTTTTTATAATGAAGGCACATACATAAAGTTTTGTTTTGCCCAGTTTTGAAGATAAAATCAGGTAGGTGACGTCCCCCATTCTCCATACACTGAGTAAACCGATTTCTGGCGTTTGTCATGACTCCAGCTAGTATAGCAGGCGTTATGCTGGCAATTTCTTCCTGGATATTGTTCTTCAAATCTTGTAGGGTCCTTGGACGGTTCACATAAATACGAGATTTCAAAAAATCTCATAGAAAAAAAGGCACAAGGGGTCAAATCGGGAGAGCGGGCCGGCCACTCTTTGGGTGAATGCAAAGGCCTTTGATGCAATTGTCGATGTGACCCCTTGTGACTTTTTGTTATGGGGTTTTTCGAAATCTTGTGTTTATGTGAACCGTCTAAGGACCCTACAAGATTTGAAGAACAACATCCAGGAAGAAATTGCCAACGCCTGCTATACTGGCTGGAGTCATGACAAACGCCAGAAATCGGTTTACTCAGTGTATGGAGAATGGGGAACGTCACCTACTTGATTTTATCTTCAAAAATGGGTAAAACAAAACTTTATGTATGTGCCTATATTATAAAAAACGAATAAAAATTTTCTGATTCATACAATGTGTTTTATTCAGTTTTAAAAAAAGGAAGTTATGCTGCCGCACCCTGTACAAAGGAACTAGTTCATGTTAAGTTCAAGTCGAGTTCGAAAATAGTCCCGATGAAGTCATGAACTAATTTCGAACTCGTTTTGTGTTGAGAAACGAAATAAAGAACATTTTATGATATTTGCTCAGTGCTGATTCATTTCGAATAGAAAAATGGAACAAATCAATGAGAAAGATTCAGGTTTGAATTGTATCTACCTCGAAAACATTTCTTTATCTGCGTCAGTGTAGTTCTAGAATTTTCAATGAGGAATTGACTGAATACCTTTTGTACACTTTGAAACAATTGAATTCATACGGAATTGTTAGTTAGTTTTATTTTTCTTCCTCACTTCCTAACAAAATGGTCATAAACAATCCGATAATATAATATATTTTCGCTATTTCGTGATTTTTCTACATTGAAATGGAATTGATTATTGTGTTGACTTTTTCCTTGTTTGGTTCTGTTTTGACTAGAAAATGCGACTCAAGTAAGTTTTTTCATTTCTTTTCAATTAATTCGAATTGAAAGTAGATATTTTTCGGTGCAATTTTTAGGTTTGCACTACTGGAGGCCTTACTTTGGGGAGGTCACTAGAGATAGCTTCGTTGCTGGCATTGACCAGCTAGGTATCAGAAGTTATATAGGAAAAATAATTCCAATGACTAGGGATAGATCATGGGTAAGAATATCATAGATATTATCGTAAAATTCTTGTCAATAAGCAAGAAACAGTCTAGTTTCTTTTTGAATAACTTGTGGACTATTTGAATCGACTAGAAAAAACACGAATCGAACAATTTGTAATTCAAAACTAAAACTTTGTTTTTCGCAGACTCAACCAACTCAGCTTATCTATGACTATGCTGAATTTGCGTGGGAAGATTTAAAAGCACGAAGAATAGACGACTTCATAGAGGTATATTATGAATTTTCTATCATTTTAGCTATTTCCTCATTAGACTCTTATATACAGTTTTTGAAATTCCCATACGAAACATACGATATTCAATACATCAGACTCAGTACCATATTGCTTGAATTAAGCCACTCCTAACAATAAGAAAGAGACAACACTACATTATTGCAATCGGACAACTGGATTCAGTCAGATATGTAGAACCAAAATCTCTCGAATATAGAACTACTAGCTTTTACCCGCGACTTCGTCCGCATAAGTTTTTTTGTTTTCTCCCGGCTGTAAGTCCCCCTGCAACAATGTCCCACTATCGTGTTCCAGTCCTCAACGTCAACTTCCTACCCTATAAGTTATAAGTAGTGTGATGGAATGTCGCTAAGTTTCGATCCAAGTAAAACTGTTAAATAAATACAGTTGCATCAAAATTTTATCATAAATTCCCTAAATTATGGCGCCTACCGACCCTCTAAGTTAGAAAAGTGATCAAATACTAACTTGAAGTCTTAGTAACACTCAGTTAAAAAAAACATCAAAATCATTTCAGTAGCTATGGCGTCATGCGCTTCTTGACACGTTCACGCTAGATTTCCGCGGGAATGAGGTATTTTCCCGCCGTAAAAAGTAGCCTGTGTCCGTGCCTAGGATCCTATATTTATATTAACCAAGTCTTATAGAAATCCGTTCAGACGTTAAGGTGTGAATGAGGTAAACTTTCAGAACAAACGATTAAAAATCACTAACTTAATTAGTTTTCTGCCTACTGCCTACGCCTTAAGTACGATAGCATGAATATTAATAGCCCATATCCTTTTCTAGGTTACTATAAATCAACCAACTAAATTTCATCAAAATCCGTTCAGCCGTTTAGGCATGATAGAGCAAAACTCCCAGCAAAAACCATAAAAAAATCACTAACTCAATTCAGTTTTCTGTCTACTTCCTACCCCCTAAGTACGATGACGTGATCATTTTGATCTTATATACGTTTTTAGGTAACCATCTATCACCTTACTAAATTTCATCAAAATCTGTTCAGCCGTTTAGACGTGAAAGGGAAAAGTCCCAACAAATTCGACTAAAAATCACTAACTCAATTTAGTTATCTGCCTACTGCCTACCCCCTAAGAACGATGGCGTGATTATTTATAGCCTATGATCATTTCTAGGTTATCATCTATCACCATACCAAATTTCACCAAAATCCGTTCAGCCGTGAAAGAGTAACAGACAGACAGACAGATGTTACTTTCGCATTTATAATATTATAGTATGGATAAGTGGAAAATTATGAAATGCAATAATAAATGCAATAAGTTATAACATTGTTCAATTATTCCACTCAAAATTATAAACTGCGGGGTTTTCAGTGCATTGCAAAATGGCGAATGCGCAGGTGCCAACGCCTCTAATAAATTTAACAATAACAATATTGAAAATTGATTTTGAAAGTACCATATTTCTGCATTCATTTCTAGGAAATAATCTTGTTTTGATTTAAATCTTAACATTCACTGCATTATTTCATTTCATTGTATTTTAAGACGTTTTCATTCTTCCTTTAGGTTTAGATAAAGTTTGTTTGATTTATTTTTAGTTGTCATTACTGTACCGGGTTTTTCACTATAATTTGACCCCCCCTTTAACTTTGTTACTAAAGGAGATACATAAAAATCTTTCATATAAAAGTTTCACGAAATCAACTGAGGTTTTTTGATATGAGTCCAGAAACTGAAATAAATACAGGGTTGGCAACATATTGATGGCAACTTCATTTTTTCAAATGGAACACCCTGTATATTCTTCCATGTTTGGCTAGCTCTTTTTTCCCTAATTTCGAATATGTAACATATGTTGGTCTATCTTTTTTATTCTGAGCACCACAGAGTTTCAAATTTCAATAACCATCTGACATAGCGTTTTGGAAGTTCGTGAATATTTAAGTGACCAATTTGATCATTGGATTGGTAATGGCGCACCCATTTTATGGCCACCAAATACTGCCGATTTAACACCGTTGGACACGTTTTTATAGCCGTTCCTAAAGTTAAAAATTTACTTCAGCACTAATGACAATCAATGAAAGTAAAGAATAATATTAATGATATAAGATAAACCAATATTGAACCCATAATTCGGAACTAATCCCGTCAACGCACAAAGAATAATGATAATATTGTAATGATTAAAAACAAATTTTGAAGCTTCAATTTCTGACTTAATCAGAGCCATCATAATGCTATCAAAAATAGTCTAAACAACTTGAGACAACTATATGAACTGTGTGTATTGAATGAAGGTGGTCATTTCGAGCAATTTCTTTAGTTGATCTTATTTGTACCATACTACTATTGTTTTTCATTGGTTAACTAATTGTTGAGTATTGTTTCTAAAAAACTACTTTTAAGTAGATTGTTTGGATACAAAGAATTTCGTAGGTATTTCACATATTTTTTATTCGGTGTCATCATTTCAGAACTTTGAAACTCAGAAAATTGAAGAGACACATCCACATACGCATTTATATTCGAGATCAGGAGGAATTAGCCTATCAACAAAAGGAAGAATATACAGGACAGGGTGTCCCATTTGAAAAAATATAGTTGCATTCAATGTTGTTCACCCTGTATATCTTCCCATTGACATTATTATAACTCCAAAAATGAGCATTTTCAGTAAAGGCACTCTGCCACTTGTAAAATGATTACAGATCTTGGCAGGTGGTTCTTAAAATTTGAAACTCTGTGGTTTTCAGAATAAAAGAGATGGACCAACATTTTTTACATATTCGAAATTAGGGGAAAAAAAGCTAGCCAAACATGGAAAAATATACAGGGTGCTCCATTTGAAAAAATTAAGTTGCAATCAATATGTTGGCCACCCTGTATATATTTCAGTTTCTGGACTCATATCAAAAAACCCCAGTTGATTTCGTGAAACTTTTATACGAAACATTTTTTTGCATCTCCTTCAGTAACAAAGTCAAAGGCGGGGTCAAATTATAGTGAAAAACCCGGTACCTATATTTTTTCAGATAATGGTTGTAGACAGTCAACACCGTGATAGATTTCAGTGGCTTTCGGTTTCCTCAATGATTGATTTGAAGGACATAATCGAACGTACTTGTTTAGTTGAAGGTGGCATCGTAGAATACAATGATACGATAGTGATCGCTTACATTGGCAGAGCGACAGTTCAAAGTACTGTTTTCATTGGACCTGTATATTTGAACCGCTGGGTTATGCGGGCCGGTATGCATTATATGGTTGGATGGAATAAGAAACTTCGGCAGCAACACTATGAAGTGTTGAGTTACAGGCCTTTACCTGCAAAACGTAGCAATCCAAATAAAACGTGATATTTTATACGAGAGACTTTCTCTTATTGTGCCCACTAACTTTCGGATTCCTAATTCCCAATCCTTTATTTGTTTAAGGATCTTCTAGTGAAATCAGAAAGACGCTATGTTGTATGATTGCATAATATATTATATATTTTATTCGTTCATTTAATTTATTCATTTTGTTTATTAATTTCATTTATGCTGGATGTTCAATAAATACATAATTTTTGGAATAAAATGCACATATTCATAGATATCATAAATATTTCATCAATACAAAGTTTTTATAGTTATCATGAGGGTTGAAAATATTCTGGCTATGCGATCCTCTTGAAATCTCTCATGA
The DNA here is from genome assembly GCA_013421045.1 of Propylea japonica. NCBI lineage: Eukaryota > Metazoa > Arthropoda > Insecta > Coleoptera > Coccinellidae > Propylea > Propylea japonica. The sequence goes on along the minus strand of CM024246.1, from coordinate 40,699,023 downwards.
ACATTCAGTATAAAAACCTCAACCCTCAAACCCTCGAATCGGATATTTTGTTGTCGAAATACAAGTTTTTTTCAATATTGCGATTGAATTTTTTATAGTTCTGTTAACACTATCGCCACAAATTTCGATTGGTTTCGTTCTGTGTGAGATATTTAAGAAAAAAATTTTCAATGGCCATATTTTATGGGACACTCTTGAATTCCATCAGTGAGTCGAACCTTAACGTTGTTTGAAACCAATTTCTATATTTCTATATTCAGATAAAAATATTTCATTCGATGAACAGAAACAAAAGTTTGAATGAATGTAGCTACAACCACAAAAGTCAATCTGAATAGTTTATATTTATAAGGTTTTCCAATAATAGGTGGTATTTTGATATTCAAAGAAAAATGCCATTTTTCAATATAAATGATTGGATGTTTATTTCATTATAAAGAAGAAGCTATGCCGTTAATAGTGAAATATAACATGAGGCAAATGACCACCACGACCACGCTTACAGGACCATATCCTTTTATTGAAATTTTCCTTAACCAAATCGCAAAGTGGCTGCCCTATGTCCTCGATAGCCACACGAAGTCGCAAGGTGTTAAATCACAAGATCTCGGTGACCAATTGTGATCACCTCCTCGAGAGATAACACGGTCCGCAAACTTTTCCCGCATAAGATCCATGGTTTCGTTGCTTGTGTAGCACGTAGCGCCGTCTCGTTGAAAGTAAACGTTGTCTAGATCAATACTATCCAATTTCGGCCTTAAAAAAAGCCTAATTCCGAAGAACGACGACGAATGGAGAAACCTGATGGGTTTTCTTCAACACTTTCTTCTACAGCAGCAATATTCTTGGCTGTTCTTGAGCGACGTGAACGGGTTTTATTCTCCACATCACTAACTTGTACCAACAGCTCGAATTTTTCTACCAATTTCTATATTGCGGTCCGACAAGGTGCTTCACGACGACCCAACCGTCTCTGCCAAATTTTCATCATCTTTAGTGAATTTTAATAATTTCAATGCGTTCTTGAAGCGCGTAGCGTTCCATTTTTTCAACGGCGTACTTTATACTTGTCAAATGTCAAAAAATGACAGCTTCAAACGTGACATCTACCGGAATAGCGGGCTATTCAAAATAACACCTCTTATTGGAAAACCCTTTATTTCGTGAACTTGTCAGAACACAAGCATTTATGCTTCGCACGGTAATTTGTTCGAAAATATTCACTGAAATCATACGGTGTAAAGGGCCATATAGATCTATATTAAATGAACAATGTATTCAAGGTATTTAATTGGTTAAGGATTAATGCTGTATTGGTTAATATCGCTTCGAAAATTAGCCATTATTTGTCGTAAAAAGTAAATGACACAAAAAAGTTATTGTGGGTTATCCATAAGAGATAGACATATACCATCACGGACTCTTCTGTAGACCTTTTCAATGTGTACAATACTTAGTACATTATTTTGATAAAACTCGTAGGGTTCAGCCTGCGTTTGCAATGTAAGCGGAAAAAATGAAATTATTTACGGCATCACATTAGAAACCTCTAAAATCACAGTACTTCTCCACCATTTAATGAATGTTATTATACCTGTAAACCTTCCCCTTGAATCACTCTTTATAATAAAAAAAACGCATCAAAGCCCGTTGCGTAGTTTCAAAGATGGTAGCATACAAAGGGACATAGGGACAGAGAAAGCGACTTTGTTTCATACTATGTAGTGATTATATTCAATAAAAAGATCCAATATGTACAATATAAATAATGAATAACTGCCATTTTTTAAGTGCCCACACATTTATATGTCAATACTTCAAAGCCTTCCAAGAAATGCATAACTCTTTCGCCTTCCATGGTCCACAGTCCTTTTCTAAACCACCAATTCTCGACGAAAAAAGCTGGTCCGATGTAATATGTCGTGTTTGCAAAAACACGACCGATATATTGTTGGATGATACGATCTTGCCATTTGACAATGCCTCCTTTAACCAAACAGCAGTTTAACTCGAGATTGTGCATGTCATCGTATCTTCTTATCAGTTTCCATCTGAACATATCGACGTATTTTGGAGAAACGCACATAATCTGTGGAAATAATGAATTTTATTATTCTGTTTAAATGTGTGTTTTCTTTTTTACTTAGTTCAGAATGAATTCTTTTTTTCTTTTTCGTTTATTGGCATTTAGCGGAATTCATATTTAGACAGGGGTATATTCCACGCCCTGTAAAGTAACCGGATCCATAGACAAACTAAAATAATAGATGAGCCACTCGTATATGTCGCGCCACCTGTCGGAGGAGGATACTAATACACGAAAAAATTATTCTCAATTTGATAGTTAGATGTCGTTGCATTCATGGAAATCGAGAAAATAGTAAGTATGTAAAATCGTTATTATCAAAAAACCTTTGAATTGTCAACTGACACAAGGAGTGGTTTGACACGTTCTTTTTGAAATATCATGAATTTCGATATACCTGCAAGAGTGAAGATGTGTTGTGTTATTGGATGTGAAAATCGAGATGCAAAAAGGTAATTTCAAAATATATATTATATATATTCTGTTACCTATAAGAATTAAGATAGTTTTTAAAAAAGTTTTCCATGTATTGAATAAGTTTAGTAGGTAAATACTCATATTTTGTATGATTGAATTCATTATTGTTAGTTTTTGAGAATGTTTTCAATGCAATTATTAGTTTATTGATTAGATATTTATGAAATGAATCTGTATTTTCAATTGGTGATATCTATTTCAGTTAATAAATTTTTATTCTATCCAGAATTTGATTATTGATCCTCACTTCTCGATTCCAAAATAAAATCAGATGAAAGTTCGATCGATAACTTGCACGAATCCATTTCTGATTTCCTTTTGGAAATTGAATTTCAAAAAACTTTTTGCCTCTTGTATATGGGTGTACCTACCTATTCAAAAGGTGTACTACAGAATTCTTTTTGAGGCAGCTTTACGATACAGATTCCTTTTTCAATTGAGCTTTTTTCACGAATTAGTAATGTTATCCAAAAAAAGATGTCGTTGAAGCTTGTTCTACTAGTGTCTCATCTATTCTCCGTTTAGTTAGTCTATGACCGGATCCTTCGCCATTTTGCACCGAGTCCAAAAGTTTCCGCGTCAATAAAAAAAGTGGTTTTAACATATACGAAATTGAACAATAATGACTTATTTTATTGCACTATTTCTTCTTTTTTAATGTGCTCTTGTTATGAGCATCCGAATATAAAATATTCAGAAGCAATACGAGAACTGTTACAACTCTACTGAAACATAGAAATTCACCTACCTATATTATGTTGAATATATCTTGTGCTAATTGAAAATGTATTTCAATTAACGATTTTTACTTATTTATTCCTAATGTGGTCGACCTATTTATCTTGTTTTCAACTCGTTTATTACTCTGACGATTAATAAAGTAATTGATTGAATAAATATTACCTAGTGTTTATTTGTTACTAATTGGAAATATAGCCAGCAAGCGTATGCATGATTTGACTGTCTCAAAAAATATTTAATTACATTGATAGCAGAGTTTTTCAGATTATCACGCTCTAATTATCAACTTATATATTTGCGACAACTTCATGTAATGCAATGAATTGTTCCATATACAGTGGAACTTCTCTATAATGAATTCCGTACAAGACATTACACCCTGAATCCAAATTCCATGTTGAAAACAGCCTCTTAAACGAAGTTAATTATCTCTATAACGAAATATTCAAAGAACATCACTCTTTGAATGGATATTGGTAAGAAGGTAAAAGGGTCGGTTTTTTCCGAAATTTTTCCGGACGTACGTAATAAATCCTAACCTTAAACAGAGAGATCCATCTGAAACAGTTTTAAATACACCCCTGCTTTCAATCTAACCATTACGCTAGTGTGAAAAGTTGTGCTAAAATATCTGAAAGGAAGTGCTTAAGTTTGAATGATAAACCTAAATTTATCAGTGAAGTCGACCGCGACATTGCCGACTATAGAAACAAATTTTCTGTATAACGAAATTTCTTTATAACGAATTTTTTTGCCGATTTCGCGCTTTCGTTATAGGGAAGTTCCACTGTATTTGTATTTCCTTTTTTTCTTAATAACATCAATGACTCAAAAAAACACTGTAGTTGATTACTCTGATGAACAATAAACTAGTTGATTGAATAAATATAAGTGTTTATTTGTTACTAATTGGTAATATAGTAAGAAAGCATATGCATGATTTGACTCTCTTAAAAAATAGATATGTGATTAAAAAGTTTTTCAATTTTCATGCTCTAATAATAAACTTATATCATTACGACAACTTCATGCAATGCAATGAATTTTTCTATATATTTTGGTGTTCTTATGTTCAATATTATTCTTGACCAAAAATATTAAATGAAAATATATCCGTTAGAGTGGTGCGCTATTTATACAGCAATCATTTAGATTTCGAATTTATGAATATAAATCATTTATAAGGTTTCGATTCCATACAACAATAGTAGAACATCAATAAACAATGCAATTGTATTCCTTTTGAATGAAATCATTGCCATTAATAAAAAATAAGAGTATGAAACCACGTAATAAGGTTGTCTCATTATTTTGCCTAAAATTTAAAAGAAAACCAAATCATAGGCATCGTTGCAAAATGGCGAATGCGCCTGGTTCGTAATCAGTCGCTTAAATTGAATCAGATTGAATCGAGCTAATATCAATTATAATAGTAACGAATAGCATTGCAATAGTAAATGATATATCAAAATATATTGAAGCGTAGCATTCACACTTTTGAATATTAGCGATATGCGTTATAAGGGATCCCGTACTAGAACTAATTTTCACATATTATTTATTTATCAGCAACGAATAGTCTTGAATATTTTTGCAATTTTTGTACTCAATTCCAAAGAGATAATTTCGGCTCTAAGTCATAATGCTTACCTCGAGAAATCTGTCAATTCTGAGAGGTTCGTGTTCTTCATATGCGAATAGAGCATAATCGAAAATAAGTTGAGTTGAAAAAGTCTGAAAAAAATGAATAGAATACGTGTAATTCAGGCTAAAGGACATCGGTCGATGCCCAACAAAATGATACAAACCCATGATCTTCTATGATCCCGAGGAATTATTTTGGTAATATATAATTTCCTGTCTAAGAAATCTACAGAAGCAGTAAACTTGTCTGCAGGAAATTCACCAAAAAATGGCCTCCAATGATGGTAACCTGAAAATCGAACATTAAGTCGATCTCATCTATACTAATATTATAAGAAGGGAAGATTTCTATGTTTGTGGGTTTGATACGAGTTAACTCATAAGCTACTAGACCGATTTCAAGAATTCTTTCACCCTTAGAATGCTACACTATCCCTGAGTAACATAGGCTATACTTTTCACCCGAGAAAATTAAGGAAACCTACTATAACTTCAATGATAATAAAATATGAGTACCAAAATTAGTCATGATCAGCTATTTTCAGGTGCGCTGCAAAAACCGTAAGACGTACATGGAAACAATGTATGACGAAAATGTACCTCTTCAATAGTTCTACAAAAAAGTCCGCGAATGCATATATCTATCTTTCAAGGTTTACTCGGTATCACCTTTTAAAGGTATCGGAATGTTTCTCAAAATTAAGCATTATTTGGGAGTATTTTTTTTATGAATACGCTATTGATCCTTATCCAATTAAATACGTCGTTCATACCCAGTATTTAATTTAGAACGAAATTGCCTTTTACATCATTCAATTATGATGAATACATCAAAAGATATGGCAGGTTGAAGATGAAATCGCACCAAAATGCGTCTCCGAGGTAGGCACTAGGCGGGTAGGAGAAGGTACCGAAGTGTGAGGGATGTATGAATGTATTTTGGATTGCTGATTCCCGTATGTTTATGATCACAAATCAGATCAACAGATGGCGCTGTAGTCGTTATTTAGGTTATTCATCAACTCTGCAACTAAACGGCTGGATCGAATTGAATGAATTTTTGTGTATACACAACAACATCTGTTGGGTCTGCTAGTCAGAAATAAAATTGAAAAATCAATAATTCATAACAATCTTTGAGTAAAGATTTATAATCGAGCAGCTTATAGATTCGAGTTAAGACAAAATAGAAGTAACTTATGGTTGAAATTCGAAATATCTCAATTCAATTTGACTTACGTGGGGAGCAATCTAATGTAGAAGGTTCATAAGCCTTCGAATAGGTGATTGTACATAGTAAAACTAGAAACGATCTCATTTTGAATGAAAGAATGTGGAACCAGTATCCTTCTTATATATATGTATATGTACATAATATTTGGTCACTTCTATAGACTGAATCATGACAATTCAATAGATACTGTTTAAAGAAATATCTCGGCTATCGTACAATGAATTGTCGGTTCAATATAATCAATTATTGTTCTTGAAATGAGAACAATTTTATCCCATAATAATTGTAAGTTTTGTTTTGTAACTCTATTATTATCAACAAGAATATGTCATATACAGGGTGTCCCGTAATTGGACCGACAAACTTCTAGTGGACATTATAGATCGTATTTTAGACAGATTCGACCCAAATCATATTATGCAAAATTGCTTCGTTAAGAAGCTGTTCCTAAATTGAACGTACAAACGAGAAGGGGAGATTCCTTAAGTGAGTTCAAGAAAAAAAAGTCCCATAAACATGGGGTCGCAAACGTTTCGTTTTCGAGATACAGGGTGTTAAAGTTTTAATCAAAAACATGTGTTGATTATACGAGTTTATCGAATATTTATGAATCATCACTACAGATCAGGAAAATTTCCATAAAAACTAACGCTGAATTCATTAACCACAGCTAACAAAGTGGCCTTCCCAACATAATTTGGATTTTCACGAGGATTTCCAGAGAATCGTTCAAATTTTTTTTTCTCGAAATCGTTGGTAGATACGACAAAACTACAAGAGACCGAAAAGTTTAGTATAAGAACAAAGCTTCTTTTTACATTTTTTCAAATTAACAGTTGCTCACCAAAAAAAAAGTTCTGCAGAAGAACAGGTGGCAGTGTTCCAGAAAAAATATCACCCTGTAGATCTTCTATCGAAATTGCCATGTCACGTGGTGAGAACTCTCAAATGTAATATCCATGCCAAATTTCAGTTGAATATCTTGTGAAGTGTAGATACTATGAGAAAAAAACTTGAAAAAAATTCAAACTTCAACACTCTGTATCTCGAAAACGAAACGTTTGCGACCCCATGTTTATAGGACTTTTTTTTCTTAAATTCACTTAAGGAATCTTCCCTTTTCGTTTGTACGTTCAATTTAGGTACACTCAGTATATTTTTTGAAAATACAGTTTTAAGTTATACAGGGTGTCCCGTAATTAGACCGACAAACTTCTGGTGGACATTATAGATCATATTTTAGATAGATTCGACCCAAATCATATAATGCAAAATTGCTTCGTTAAGGAGCTAGTGCCCTTTGAAGATGACGTCCTGTCCACAATTTTTGCCACATATTCGCAAAACGGAGTCACATAAAATTCTTTTTTAACTTTCATTATTTCGCGAGATTTACATCACATTCATAAACTCTGAGATATTTTCTTGAAAAAAAAATAGCTCTTGTATAATAACGCCCAAATGCACCATTTCTGAAAAAATAGATTTGAATTTTTCTCTCTTTTCACTTAGTACTTAATGTTCACTTTTGTTTTGAATTTATTTTCACTTGATATTGGTTAGGTTGAAGATATAAATCAATTCTATCAAACAAAGATCATCTTTTCTCGCCAAAAATTTCGATATCAATTATTTGCATTCATGTTTTGCGAATATGTGGCAAAAAGTGTGGACAGGGCTTCATCTTCAAAACGCTCTAGGTCCTTAATTTTACATTATATGGTTTGGGTTGAATTTGTCTAAAATACGATCTATAATGTCCACTAGAAGTTCGTCGGTCTAATTACGGGACACCCTGTATATTGGCAAACAGAATAACAATAACTCATTTTCGTAGCTAATTCTTCATTCTATTTTTTTCATAGTATTGTAATTCATTTGATGAGTGAGACTGAATTAAATTAAATTGAAGCAATATATTACAGAGAATGATGATTCCTGAATGTCTAGTAATTATGTTGACCCTATGACCAAATATCCTTTTATATCAACTTAAAACGGTTTGTTTGGTGCTCTCATAAGTTATTCACATCGAATCCATTTATCTTTTAGTTCGACTAATGTATTAGATGCATTACTTATCATTTCATCATACTAGAATCGACGCGCTTGTATAACTATTGATAAATTCGTCACATAAACGTCCCAAAACTTGTATGTACTTGAACTTGTATGTATTTAAGTATATTATAATATGAACCTTCACTATTTAAATGTACCTAAGTCGTTTATGGACATTTTATTTTTTTTAGTCTACGTCAGAGAAAATTTAATTTGCACTAGAGTTATTGATGAAAAATAAGTAGTTTTTGAGTGAAACTTTGACACCCCGTATCTCGGAAAACAAAGCATTTGCTGACAGAACATATACAGTGTGTTTGGTCATGACTTAGCGATAATTTAAGGTCATCAAATATACCTAATATTATCGACAAAAACACCAAAACTTGGAAATTTACCCCCTTAGTTTTGGAGTAACCCCCATTTTAAATTTACCTTTTTATTTTCGTTGACCCTTCCAAATAATATCGATTTTTTTGGACATAAAGGTCCTACAGATGTGAAAAAAATGTTTTTTGAAAGATTATACTACCACCTTTCATTGAAGTATAATAATATAAGAACATTCAACTTGAAAACGTCATAAAAAAATTCTTTAAAAAAGTTTATAGTAAAAATATGTACTGATTTTCTTAGTAAATCCGCAATAGTATAAGAACTAGCACATTGAAGTATAATTTTTTTCAATGATTTAATACGCAAGGAAACAAACTACAAAACAACACTCACATCATTTCTTTAAGTTACATAATTTGAGAGTTATTGCTGTTCGAACATGACCCTTATGAAAATTGATAAAATAAAAAAAACTCATTACTGTACTTTCCACAATTTTCAATGATAAAACAAACAAATTAATCATAAAAATTGATCAAAATGGCCGCCTCTGCTCTGTAGACAGGCAGTGGACTTCATGACGACCTGTCTTGTGTCTTTTGCCCGCTTAGTGATCATGTTCGAACAACAGTAACTCTCAAATCATGTAACTTACAGATATGATGTGAGTGTTGTTTTGTAGCTATTATCCTTGCGTGTTAATTCATTGAAAACAAATTATACTTCAATGTGCTAGTCCTTATACTATTGCGGATTTACTAAGAAAATCAGTACATATTTTTACTATAAACTCTTTTAAAACATTTTTTATGGCCTTTTCAAGTTGAATGTTTATATTGTTATACTTCAATGAAAGGTGGTAGTATCATCTTTCAAAAAAAACATTTTTTTCACATCCGTAGGACCTTTATGTCCAAAGGAATCGATATTATTTGGAGGGGTCAACGAAAATAAAAAAGTAAATTCAAAATGAGGGCTAGTCCAAAACTAAGGGGGTAAACTTCCAAGTTTGGGTGTTTTTGTCTATAATATTAGGTATATTTGATGACCTTGAATTATCGCTAAGTCATGACCAAACACACTGTATAGCATAACGTCATTATTTTCAATTCAAAATCACCCCCTGAAGTTTTTCACACTTATATTCATGTTTTTTAAGAAACATCTGAAAGTCGCGCATTCGCCATTTTGCATCAAACTCATTCTCAACACTGTATCATTAATTTGAGAGAACAGATAATTCAGATTCTTTCGAATTTATTCATGAAAGAATCATCGTAACTAACGTCTATTTTTGTTGTGTACAATAGTGTGGGAATTGAGCAATCACTTTGAATAATTTTCTGTAAGTTGTAACTTCGTAATCTGAAACAGAATCTATTGTATTTCCCACGTCTAAATCGTTGTCTTTTTCAGGCATTACCATCTGAAGATGTTGGATATTTTCTTCAGTTATATAAAAAAATGGATATACAAAAATATAAACAGTCCAAGTGATGTTTACGCAGCAATCAATCCATTACTAGTACCTTGCTACTATTTGGGTTTGTCCCCTTACAAAATAAAGTGCACACCCCAACAAAAACGCACTGTGTATTATTCGAGATGGGCAAATGTTTTCACCCTACTTGCCGTTTTGATCAATGTGGGTTCCATTGTTTGGAATACTCAGATTACTGGTGACGTCAATCAAAATTTCAAACAAAAATTGATGTATTATCAAGAAATGGCAGCTGGAGTATCATCACTCTGTGGAATGTTGGTACTTTGCCTTTATTCGAAGAAACTGATGGAAATATTTCCCAGGATACATGAAGTTGACGAAGCTATGAAAATTTTATTGGTTTGGATCAATCATAAGTGAGATACATTTTAATATTTTTTCGAACTTTATTTCTTCTTTATGGCAATAAAACAAAAGAAGTTGCACTGAGATGAAAACACTTTCGTGTGTTTACTACTGTAGAATAATTATCTATTTCTATCGACCTCAAAATAAAAGTGTATTTAATGTACATAAAATTGATCAATGATGGTCCATTTAATGCATAATATCTTCTATTTTAATGTACGAGTATTCTTGTCATGGGCAACCGAAAATGAAGTATTTAGAAGCAATACGAGTAACGTTATAACGTCTACTGAAACACAGAAATTTATATTACTTATTTCAAAAGTATCTTTCATGAAAAATGAAAATGTATTTTGATCAAGAATTTATACTCATACCACAATGCGACCGCGGAAAAATCCTGTAATCAACTCGTTTATTAATCTAGCTAGACCATTAATCGCGATATTAATAAACTAGTTGATTACAGGATTTTTCTGTCGACCACACTTCGAGTTGAGTATGAATTCTTGATTGATATACATTTTCATTTCGCATGAGAGATATATTTGTTATAATATAAACTTCTACGAGTATTGTTCAGCCTTTCAAGCGCCCCGAGATGAATTTAGAAGAAATCGGTTCTTAAACTGCTGTAAGTTGTAACCAAGGGGGAATACATCTTGAGGTAGGGTATTCCATAGCCTTGCAGTTCGGTAATGAAAAGCCTTCTGATACACCGATGTCCTAGCTGTAGAAAGATGCACGGCAAACTGGTGACTATTATAGGCTAGCCTTGTTTGTCGATCAAATTGAGCCCCTGGTGGAATCATGAAGGCAATGGCAGCAAAACACCTTCCGTGGTAGTATCTGTAAAAAAGGCATAAGTCTCCAACCTTCCTACGGTGATCGAGACTATGAAGATTGGCAGTTAACGTTGGATCATCTATTAGGCACACTGCTCTTTTTTTGAATGGAATCAAGTAGGAGTAACGAGTGCTTAGGAGCTGAACCTCAAGTATGAGAGCAATATTCCATAGCTGGCCGCACTTGAGCCTTGTAAAGTAATAAAAGCTGCTTTGGAGTGAACAATTTCCTCGCACGAAATAGATAGCTGAGCTTCTGTGCAGCTGACTTGGCAACTGAGCAGATGTGCTCATGCCAGGTTGCATTTGGACTGATATTGACCCCTAGAAGCTTAAGTCCATTAGTTGGTTTTATTGTTTTATTGTCCATTATTAGTTGGGGTGCGACTGTCGATGCTTTTCTTGTGAGCACAGTAGCCTGGGTCTCAGAGGCATTGAATTCAACCAGATTGTCAGAACCCCATTGTAGAATAACTTCTAGATCTTTGTTGATTGTCACAGCTTGAGCGATTCTTTGGGAACTGGATGTTGACGCTGATACAGGCTTCTTGTTTGTCGTGGACGCTATAAGAGTGCTGTCATCTAGAGTTCATTATTCGTATTGCTTTTGAATACTTGTCCGATAGGATAAATCACGCATTTAAATGGATCATTATTGGTCAATTTTGTGTGCACTAAACCCACCTTCCATTTAGAGGTCGGCGGAAAATTACTATTACTTATCCAAATTTCATCGTAAAAAAAATGTTTTCACACAAGCCTTTTTTGAAATGTTTCGTTGCAGGGAAACTTACGTAAATATTTGGATATCAATAACTTTGATGATGATTTATATTGTTCTGGGTTCGACCTGGCTCATTCTGGAGTGGACCGGTATGGTAGGACAGTGTTTCTTTCGTAATAACATTGCTTCCGATGTTATTAAACTTTTGATACCTTATTTTATCACAATAATAATGGAACTGTTGTATAGCCATTACCTTTGTTTACTCAAATCGAGGTTTCAGTTGTTGAATAATTATTTGAGAACCTTGATTCCCAGAGATAAACATTCTTATAATGGTAAGTTTCATTATTTTATTTGTTTTTGATGTTTTGAACTGCAACAGATGTAACATTTTGGTTGAAATAGGATGAACATAACTAATAACTCTCAATATTTGTCAACCTATAGTTTTGCAGACTCAAATATTTTTTTTACTCTACGAAGTACACTGCTCAACAATTGATAGGGATCACTTACTTGTTCTAAATTTATTTCTGAAATATTCGCTCCAAGATTATAAATTTAGTCACATATCAGAGTATTTTCAGTTGATAATATGGTTCACTTGAGAAAAGAATGAAAAAATGGAAAGTTGGAGAGAAAAAAAGACTTTATTAGGAACACTCAAAATTCTGTGTTTGAATAACATGAATTTTTTATGATGAAACCACAAGAAGGCTGAAATTTCAGTTAAGCTAGTACCTAGTTGGTCTCCCACGAGCTCGTCTCAAGCATTCTACCCTACGAGGCATACTTTCGATCAAAGGATTTATAAAATTTTGGAGAAAATTCTTCCAAATATCCCGTAAAGCGTTAGAAAGGTCCTCCAGGTTATTGATCGGTTGTTCTAAGGTTGACAATTGTCTAGACATCTCAGACCAGACATGTTCGATGCAATTCATGTCTGGAGAGCGAGCTGGCCAGTCCATCCTATCAATAGCATGAGTTTCTAGCGCTTCATTAACCAGACGACTACGGTGTGGACGGGCATTATCGTAAATTAAAATGAAATTCTCGCCCACGGCATCCGCAAACGGAACAATTATGGGTTCAATAATCATATCGTGATATCTTTGGCTGGTCATGGTGGTGTTCTGCAGAACAACCAACTCTGTGCGTTGGTTCAAACAAATGCCTCCCCATACACATATAGAACCTCCGCCAAAAGCTGTTGTGGGTACCATAAACTGTTCTGCATACCTTCGACCTCTTTCCCTCCAAGCAAGAATACGTCCATTGGAGTTGACCAAAAGAAATCTAGACTCATCCGTAAATAAACATCGGCTCCAATCTTCAAGTGTCCAATTGCGGTGCTCCTCAGCGCATTGCCGTCGATGAACCCGGTGTTCCCTATTCAAACGGGGATGTTGTACCCTCCTACGTGCTCTCAAACCACGAACATGTAGTCGTCGTCTTACAGTCTGGTTCGACTGTTGCAACTCTCAGTGGTCTATTGAGCCGCGACGCCGGGTAAGTGGGATTTCTCCTAGCATTGAGGATCAAAAGACGATCTTGGGCAGCAGTTGTACTGCGCTGCCGACCTCCCCTATGAACATAAGCTACTGAGTCGTTTTGGATGATTCTATTCCAAGCCCGACTCACGACACTTTGCGAAACATTCAACCGCCGGGACACTTCTCGCTGGGACAAACCTTCCTGTATCCACCGTATGATTTGGTCCAGTTGCACTAGAGCCAAACGTCTTCTCGGCATGACTGATAAGCTGACATTGTTCTCATTTCTTCAATTATTGTCACCTTATGTGTTTGAACGAGAGAAAAAAACAGATTTAATAACAAATACCACATTGCTTTTCACTCCACCTATAACAGCCTACAGATAATAATCGATTTTGTGAACAAGAGCCGATGAAGTGAGGAAGACTTTGATATAATCAACTCAAAACATCTTACTTTTTCCTTACAGAACATAATAAATTATAATGTACAGATATTCAGGAGATAACTTGAAAAAAATACAAATGAAGAGAAGTTCATAAGTGATTCCTAGCAATTGTTGATCAGTGTATTTCTGAATTGATGCGAAAAATTCAAAAGTGATTCCTCAGATCATTTCACGAAAAAAAATCCCATGAATGTAGGTCCGGAACGGAAGTGATTCTTGATTCCAAGATACAGGGTGTTAAAGTTTTACTCAAAAACTGACTGAAAATGTCGTACGCCACTGAGATATTTCAAACTAACAATTATTTTTGAATTTTTCTTTCAATTTGTGACAGAAAATCTCGTCTGACATTTTCCGTATGGTGCTTCGTTTTATGTACCTAAAAGTATAACTTAGCGTCTCTAATGTCTAAAGTGTTGAAGTACTCGTAGTAACAACAAATACGCGTTAAGATGTATTATTTTCTTAGATAAAAACAACCTACCACACGAAAAAAAGAGTACAGAGATTTTCGACACGAATTGAGTGCTGAATTCGAAAAAAAGTGTTAGTTTGAAATATCTCAGTGGCGTAACACTTTTTTAGTAAGTTTTTAAATAAAACTTCATCACTCTGTATCTTCAAATCAATGCATTTCCAGAACTTCATTTATGGGAACTTTTTTTCATGAGATAATCTGTGGAATCACCTCCTTGAATCTTTTTTATAAATTCGGATATACCCAGTATATAAACAAATGATATACAAAATGTGGAAAATAAGATATTCCAGCGCTCATTAGTTTGATTTTCAAAAAATCTTTTTTTGTACTTTTCAGGATGGACAACAGAAACAGTATCAACAATTTCTCCATCAGTCAAAGAAGACACTCACTTAGCACAGAAAATAACAAAAGCTTTAGATCCAGCTTTTGTAGTAGATCACATCGCTTCTTTGCACATCAAGTTGACTGACACAGCTCATGTAATCAACAGAACATTTGCTCTACAACAGTTGCTTAAATTGGCCATCACCTTTGTGAGCATAGTATCAGCATTGTATCTGATAGCCATATATTTTTCGAACCCAGAAACCAGGAGTTTGGATGTTTTATTTGTGGTTTGGGCCCTGTCCAACGCTCTGGAAACTTTAGGCATTGTACACGTGACCAGCGAAACATGCGAAGAGGTACCTAAATGTTCGATACTGTCAAAATTAGAGAAAAAACCACAGCAGGTGTTTTTATGCTCTCGTTCATTGGTGGAACAATGAGGCCTATTTTCAATAGGACGTGGGATTGATACTATATACAAGGTGCGGCAGCATAACTTCCTTTTTTTAAAACTTAATAAAACGCATTGTATGAATCAGAAAATTTTTATTCGTTTTTTATAATATAGGCACATACATAAAGTTTTGTTTTACTCAGTTTTGAATATAAAATCAGGTAGGTGACGTCCCTCATTCTCCATACACTGAGTAAACCGATTTCTGGCGTTTGTCATTACTCCAGCCAGTATAGCAGGCGTTATGTTGCCAATTTCTTCTTGGATGTGGGAAAAAATTCCTGTAACATGTTTACGTACCGGTCCGAATTCACTGTCACTGTGACATTTTCCTCAAAGAACCAGGGACCAATAATTCCACTTGACGAAATTGCACACCACACTGTGACTTTAGGTGAATGCGAAGGCCTTTGATGCAATGGTCGATTTGACCCCTTGTGACTTCTTCTATGGGTTTTTTTGAAATCTCGTATCTGTGTGAACCGTCCAAGGACCCTACAAAATTTGAAGAACAACATCCAGGAAAAAATTGCCAACATAACGCCTGCTATACTGGCTGGAGTCATGACAAACGCCAGAAATCGGTTTACTCAGTGTATGGAGAATGGGGGACGTCACCTACCTAATTTTATCTTCAAAACTGGGTAAAACAAAACTTTATGTATGTGCCTATATTATAAAAAACGAATAAAAATCTTCTGATTCATACAATGCGTTTTATTGAGTTTTAAAAAAAGGAAGTTATGCTGCCGCACCTGTATATATTCTTTTGAAATGAGAGCTAACAAAATACAATACATGAAACAAAAAAGGCCCTAGATGAGGTTGGTGCAAAAGGGGGTACCATACCAGAGCACAGGGAAAAACCTCAGTAGAAAAAACCCTGTCTCGCCGTTTTCACAATTTTTCAATTTTCAATATTCAGATATAAAATACTTAATTCATGCTCTTGGGCCAGGAGGGTGTTTTAAATCAGGTCTGGCATTCCAAGTGTTGATTTTTCGAATCTCCTGTTCTTTTAAGACCGCTACAGGACCCTATTGAAGGGTTATCATCTCCCATAGATTTAAGTAAGGGTATTTGATCCTAAATATTGAATTCAATTTCGTAATGATGATACTAAGCGATTAAATGCAAAATCTGAGTATGACCGGAATTATATTCTGAAAATTTATTCAAATACAGTGAAACTTCCCTATAACGAACGTCTGTATAACGAATTTCTCTTTATAACGAATTTCGTACAAGACAAATCACCTTAAATCCAAATTCCATGTTAAAAACATCTTCTTAAACGAAATATATTCTCTCTAACGAAATATTCGAAGAACATTACTCTTTGAATGGGTATTGGTTAGAAGGTGTAAGGGTGGGTTTTTTTCCGAAAATTTTGAAACAGTTTTAAATACACCATGGATGTTTGGTTTCAATCTAACCATTACGCTAGTGTGAAAGTTGTGCGAAAATGTCAAAAAGCAAGTGCTTAAGTTGCCGACTATAGAAACAAATTTTCTGTATAACGAAATTTTTTATAATGAATTTTCGCTATAGATAATTTCCACTGTAATTGAATATGTAAAAAATAGATAACAGAAAATATCAGAATTATCTGATTTCACAATCCTTTCGAAAATTTGCATACTCGATTTCGTTTTAATAAAAAGTTTTTTAATGGAAATACTACGATTTTTTTCGATAGACTTTTCTATGGTTGTATTAACGCAACTCCAATAAATTTTTGCGTACTACTTTGGATTGGTATGAAACATTCAACTGCAAAATTTCATCTCAATCGAATTGCTAAATTCTGAGTTGAGTATTCGAAAAAAAATTAATTCTATGAAATATGGTTTTTTATTTTAAAATAATACTCAATGGATACTGAAATGATTAATCAGTTCAAGGTATAATTTGAATATTTGCCTAAACTATTGTCTCAAATTATCTACTACAACTTAAGTTCATTTTTCAGTCGGTTTCATAAATTTATTCACCATCTTCATGTGGTTTTCGCCTCCCCATAGATCTTTAGTTATTTCTTTTTCAATTTGTAAACAAGCTCTAGATCCGTGTTCCTGCCTTGAGGTATTCGCTAGACGTTTGAATGATCTTATGATTCTATAATCATGTTTTAAGCGTTCCTTCAACCAAACTAATGAATCTTCCAAAATGTTTTTTGATGACACCATTTCATCTGCAAGTCCTAATTTAACGCACTCCTCAGCAGGCAAAATTCTTGATGTTAACAAAAGATCCAATGCCTTACGAGTTCCAAGCTTCTGCATCAATCTGCAAAAAAATTATCAAAACAAATAGCTTGAATGAAAACTGGTTGAAAAAAACTTTCAACATAAACAGGGTGTTCCTTAATAAATGTATAAATGGTTGATTGTAGATTTTAAAACAGCATATTTTTTCTCTACCCATTTTCCCTTCGAGTCTTCATTTCAGAGATACAGGATTTATATTTTTTTTATTTTTTGTTGATAACTCAGGAACTGTTTGAATTACAGAATTTTGTTTTTGTACACACATATAGCCTATTCGTTTTGAGATATTTCGTGCTCCTGAGTAACTCAAAAGCTGGAAATACGGCTTGTTATTGGTTGCGCACAAGCACTGGTACAGCTCAGGAGCTCGAAACTATTCAAAACGAATACTATTATTGTCACTACTTATAGCTACTTTCTTGCTCGTTTTTATTAGACGTACCAGTGGGGGAGATATTGAATTTGCACAAAGGTTTTGCCTTTTGCCCCCAACTATTAGTTACACCACTGGACAAATTTGAATTTGCACAGCAAATTCTGTCGCGTCAATGTGTTTTACATAAAAAAGGAGTAGTTCATCGCTCTAAAGTGAACATATTTCGAGAAAACTGACTTTTTATGATCAAAAACAATTTGCTAACGTATTGTAAAAAGGGTTTTCCAATAAGAGGTGTTATTTTGATATTCAAAGAAAAATGCCATATTTCAATAAAATGATCGGATGTTTATTTCATTATAAAGAAGAAGCTTTGCCGTCAATAGTGGAAAATAACATCAGGAAAATGACCACCACGAGCACGCTTACAGGACCATATCCTTTTAAAGAAATTGTCCATAACCCAGGGCCGGCGCTAGGGGTGAAACAGTGAAGCAAATGTTTCAGGGCGCCAGCTTTCTGGGGGCGGTATTTTTCGCCAGCTGACTTTTCGTATTTAGGGTATGGTAGGGCTAGGCCGGGCTGCCATAAATGTTAGAGCATCTACCGGGACAAGTGGCACAAAAAAAGGTTAGAATACCGTAAAAAAGCTCATCTTATATGTGTTATATATACAGGGTGTTTGTAAAAAAATGCGAGGGACTTAGGGAGATGATTCCTCGATGAAAATAAGCAGGGGTTGTTCATATAAATCGACCTCCCTTCCAAGATACAGCCTTTGGAAGGCGATGACGAGTTGACATTTTCAAATTTTTTTTAGAAGTCCTAAAACTGAGGCATAAAACTGTACATAATATGATTCATTAAGGAGATGTTACTCACAAATTTTTTTTTGATAATATAATTTTATTATTAGGGGTTGAAAGTAACAAACCTTTATGATTTTCTTTCAAAAATTGTTTTCGTGGGATAGATTTTCCGAAAATAAAATTCTCTTATGGTTTCCCATTCAATTCTGGAGAAAAAAGTCCCTTGCAAAATTTCGATACAGTCGATACTTTTCTCGGAAAAAATAAAACTTACAAGCAGATATGATCACTGTTCATTCCATTTCATCGTATGTTCCATAGAATGAATTTAGAATATTCATTCTATGTTTATGCTAAAAATTGGTTTTGTCAATTATGCTTATTAATCGAAAAAAAGTTCTATTTGTGAAATTAAAATATTACGGATATAATTTCCTTCCTGAAATGACTAATTGAACCTTCAGAAAGATTTATAAAACATCTTTATCTCCGGTCATAGACATACAATATCTTAGAATATTCATTCCATGGAATACTTATACGATGAAATGGAATGAACAGTGATCATAATTGCATGTGAGTTTTTATTTTTTTCGAAAAAAGTATCCACTGTATCGAAATTTTGCAGGTGACTTTTTTTCTCCAGAATTGAATGGGAAATCATAAGAGAATGTTATTCTTCGAAAATCCATGCCACGAATCCACGAAAAGAATTTTTGAACAAAAATCATGGGAGGTTGTTATTTCAATCCCAAATAATAAAGTTATGAGATCTAAAAAAACTACATCTACTTATGTGCTTCATATATTATGTTAGTTTTATGACTCAGTGTTTTTGAGAAACTGTAAAAAAAATCAAAACTGTCAACTGGTCATCGCCTTCCAAAGGCTGTATCTTGCTCATTTTCATCGAGAATTATCTTCCAAAGTTCCTCGCATTTGTTTACAGACACTATGACCTATTTCATATAGAAATATTATATATAAAATTACTGACCGGGACAATTGAATAACTGACGGGGACACCGGGACTCAATGCTTCAAACCGGGACATGTCCCGGCGTACCGGGACGTATGGCAGCCCTAGGCTAGGGGCGCCCGAAAATTCCTTGCTTCAGGCGCCAAATTTACTAGCGCCAGCCCTGCCATAACCAAATCGTAAAGTGGCTGTCCTATGTCCTCGATAGCCTCACGAATTCCATCTTTGAGGTCTTGAATCGACGCTGGATTATTGGCGTAGACCTTCTTTTTCACGTGGCCCCAAAGGAAGAAGTCGCATGGTGTTAAATCACATGATCACCTCTTCGAGAGAGGCCCGAAATCTTTTCCCGCAAAAGATCAATGGTTTCGTTGCTGGTGTGGCACGTTGCGCCGTCTCGTTAAAAATAAACTTTGTCCAGATCAATACTATCCAATTTCGGCCATAAAAAATTATAAATCATCTCTCGATAGTGCAATCTATTCACCGGAACTGTTCTTAAACACTTTAGGCTACAGGAGCAATATTCTCGGCTGTTCTTGAGCGACGTGCGCGGTATTTTTTCTTCACATCACTAACTTGTCCCAACCTCTCGAATTTTTCCACCAATTTGTTTATTGCGGTCCGACAAGGTGATTCACAACGACCCAAAAATGTTCGAGTTTTAAGAACCTTCTCTGCCAAATTTTCACCATTTTTATAGTGATTTTTAATGATTTTAATGCGTTCTTGAAGCGTGAATCGTTCCAGTTTTATGAATGACGTGGTTTCTATTAGTCAAATGTCAAAAAATGACAGCTTCAAACGTGACATCTACCGGAATAGCGGGCTATTCAAAATAACGTCTCTTATTGGAAAACCCTTTTATTGGAAAAAAGAGTTGTGATCATTAAGAAGTTCATTATTTTCAACAAATTTCTTCATGAGAAATCTACAGTTGATACAACTATTCAGGAACACCCTGTATATTGTAATAATGTTGACTCACTTTGTTCCTCCTCCCCAGGCAGTCGCAATACCCATATTACCTTGAACAAAACCATATTTAACATCTTCACCAACCAAAATATAATCGCAAAATGTTGGTATTTCTGCTCCCCCTCCTAAAGCCGGGCCATGTACTAAACAAACACTCACTAGATCCAAATTGCTCAAACGTTCTAGAGCGTTCATCATCCAAATGCTCATGTTCGAGGCATTATTGGGACTAGAATTCAGTTTAACGAAGTTTAAATCTCCACCGGAACAAAAGTTTACTCCTTTGCCACACATGATGACTGCTTTGCCTTCTTTCCATTTTTCTAATTCGTGAACGCAGGACATTAAATCTACCATCATTTTTCCTGAAATACTGATATTAGTCATTTAATCAATTTGTTTATCTATTCGAGATATTTTAATAGTTCGAGAATATTAAGCGTTAAATTAATAAACGAGTTGATTACAAGGTTTTTCCGTCGACCGCATAATGCCTTATGTATGAATTCTTGATTGAAATACTTTTTCCGCCGACTTAGGAATAAAAGGTGATTTCAATATGTACGAAATTGAACATTAATGAGCCATTTGAATGCTCGATTTATGCTATATTTCAATGTGCAATCCTCATGGCAACAGTACACAAAGTATTCAGAAGCACTACGAGAAATGTCAAAACTCTACTGGAACATAGAAACATAGAAATTCCATTGTCAGATGTATGTCTTGTGCAAAATGGAAATGTATTTCAATCAAGAATTTATACACTATTGTCATGTTGAGATCGTCGGAAAAATTTTGTAATCAACACGTTTATTAATCTAGCGACTAATGGTCTCGAACTATTAACGCGTTCGCTCCGCTCACGCATTAAAATATCTTGACCATTAGTCGCTGTCTTTGATAACCTAGTTGATTAAATAACTATAAACAATATTTTAATAGTTTTACCAGATATCGCATTCCTCTTTTCAACATAATCCAACCACATGATTGCAATTCCTGTTTCCCAGTAGGTTTTGTCTAAATATATTTGTCCTCCAGTGAATTTTAAAAGATCATTTTTGACTTTTTCGTGATCGAAAATCTCCTCATTCATTTTTCTTGGGGAAACTGAAAACTATAGGCACATAAAAACGATCTAAAGATATAATTATTATTAGCGCTCAAAAACTATATGATATTATCACCTATAAGCAATTCAGAAGTGAAAAAATATTGATCTAAGAAGTGAACTATCAAATTTATTTACCTTTTCGATGTTTCAGGCCAATACTTGTCCAAGGATTTTGCACAAAATAAGAAATAACAGTGACAACGAATCCCTACAAGATACTGTAAGATAATATTTTATTACTAAGTTATTTATGCAGTTACTTATAATTGAAAAACGCTTCGTACCTTGGTTAGCGATGTAAAACAGTCTTACTAATCATTATAATTTATTCGGAACATTTTAAATTAATTAATTATTTATCAGTTTGAGTGTTTTTTTGTAGCAACCAATTAATTTCGAAGGATTACTTGTCGTATAAAAAAAATAAAAGAGCACTGACGTGAAATTAAGCGTTTGCGCGCTTGTTCATACTGGAAAAACGCTAAATCCAATTTGAATATCCTGAGGGCTATTAGTTACAATGAAATTATCTCTCCTTTTCGAATTTTAAACCTATACCCTGAAAATTTTAAGTCATTCTTCCGGAAGTTATCGCGTTTACGCCCATTAAATACCTATAGACACGTACTTGTCCTAATCTACCGTTACCAATAAAAGTGACACTTTTAATGACAGCAAACATGTTAAAATTGTGGAATTGTGGAAGCGTGTTAATAGTTATTTAATCAACTAGGTTATTAAAGACAGCGATTAATGGTCGAGATATTTTAAAGCGTGAGCGGAGCGAACGCTTTAATAGTTCGAGACCATTAGTAGCCCGATTAATAACCGAGTTGATTACAAGATTTTTCCGACGATCTCAATATGAATTGTGTATGAATTCTTTATTGAAATACATTTTCATTCTGCACGAGACATACATATATGAGGGGAAAAATAGAATCCACAGCTCACTTGACTATGAATTTTTTTGAACGCACCTTAGCTATTTGAAGTTTATTGTCATTGCAAATTCGCCCATTTCATTATCAAAATAGGGCAGTTGTACAAAAAACATTGTAAGTATGGTATTTGTGTTAAACGTGATTTTATTTTGTTCGTGAAATCGATCAATTCGCTCCGCCCATTTCACGAACTTTTTCACTCACAAAATAAAACGTCACTTTTAACACTCATATCATAAATAGCTATTAGTCCATAACTCGAACCGTGCGAGAATGTTATTGTTTACCACACACAGACATCATATCTTTTTGAATTTTTCGTACTTTCCACAAGTAATTTTGTGAAAGGTTGCGCTTAATTAGTCTCCTTCAAAATAACAAATTTCGAATTGATCGGATTTGTGGTTTCGGAAATATCGAAAAAAATGAAACATTTCAAATGTCAATAACTTCGAAACTACTGGATCGATTTGGCTCGTTGAGGAACTCAACCGCGGGTTCCAACCGAACCAAAAACTCAAAGAAACTCAAAGAATTCGAAATTTCAGAACCGGCCCTTAATTCGAAAAATACAGACATATTGTCAAAATGATAGCACACTGTTCGCCTTGGAACAATCGAGCAAAATACTAGAAAATAACTTTTGGGCTATATTAAAAAATAATTATTATTTCAGATTGAGGTTTATTCCTTACAAATGTATCACAACCGACTGGTATTCAGTGTTATGGGCCTATTTCCTCTCGACTATTCCCTTTTATACACAGTGAGTTTTTCGATAAACCAGTTTTCAAGAATTTTAATGAAATTTTTTTCGTATTTTCAGATGGCTGCTGGTATAACGACATACCTGGTTATTTTAATTCAATTCAATCCGAAAGATTTCTCGCCTGATGTCAATGAAACAACCATAATTACATGAACTGTAATAATTTTTGAATAGTACAAAGGTTAAAACCAAAATATAAATATTCATAGTTCAAAGAATATATGACATGCGCGTATAGCTTATTAGATATTTGTAAATCCATTATCATTAAAAAAATTCATGATGAAGTATTTTTACAGTTCCTGACAATTTAATCGTTTTCAGGAATATAAATATTTTATTATAATTATATTTTCTTTATGGACAAATTATTTTCGATAATTGATCCACAGATGACGGTGTCTCTTGGTTGGTAAAACAGTTTTGTATAAATAAGGTCACTGTATTACCGAGTAGCAGACCCCGTCATCTATCGGACAAATATCGATAAAACAGGAGGCAGAAACCTACTGATGTCACCCTCTCTTTCGAGAGTTCATCGATAGATGGCAGTGTCCCTTGGTAAAACAGGTTACTGTATTACTAATTAGCAAACACCGCCATCTATCGGCCAACTATCGAAAAATTAGATTCCTGCAGTAGATTTCTTCTTCCGAAAAACTTCACTTTGTAATAGTTCAGTCATAAAATTATAGATGTCCAGAGCTGAACAGAATAAATTATCACAACACTTCCTAAATTGTCCAGTTTTAATTTCTTTATTTTTGATTTTCAGATCTTTTGCAAGCGAGGCAATGTATTCTCCTGAAGCTTATGGTGATAACGCAATTGCTATAATGAAATTTGAAAGGAAAAAGGATAGGTTACTATTACTTTGTATGAAATAAAAGGTCTTCAGTGAGACTTCGGTTGATGTCCTACACGAGTTTTTATTGAATAATAGAAAAATATCAGAATAAAAAACTACATAAGTATTTATTATCTTTGAATTAGAAATAATCGAATAATATTGAGAATTCTCTAAAATGTTATATTCGATATGTTAATAAATAATCATCTAAGAACTTTAAGTAGATTTTATCCTCCTTTCACTCAAATATTGGGTCCATGCTCATCAGCTTCTCCTTTTTCGGACGATCTCAAAGCGTTGTTCTGAAATTCAAATTTGAATTCTTATTATCTAGGCACTTACATATAGTTTTAATGTAGCAAGCACAAAGAAAATCTACTTCTTCAAAACTTTAGATTCAGGAAATATGGAATTATGTTCATAAGATGAATAGCAGATGAAATAATGTATTTTTGAGTTGTCAAAATTATAATAAGAAAATGCGTACTCGTTTTTGAACCCGAAATCAATTATAAAATGTAAAAATTAATCATACTTTTGTTGATTGAAAATAAATTCATGCTTGAAACTATTTTCATGAAATGAGGTGAGAAGCGAAAAACAACATAAAAATAATTTATTTACTACTGAAAATAAGGAATGAATATCATCAATAAATTACTGTCAGATAGTGAACTTACTCTGGTTGTTTGATATTTTTATTCAATGATTCCGGATTAAATTTAGCAGATTTCAATGAATTTTCATCGTTGGGAAATCTGTAACGATAAAAAGATCATAAAAGATTTTGGAATTTTGATCACCTTGTTAGAAAATCGATCTGCAGAGAAAATTTAAATATTTCTCTCGATAACGGCAGCAGATACGGAAAGTTGTGGAAAATTCAAAAGCCCAGTGAGGGAACTAAGATTCTATCTAATTTCGTTACAAGCAATTAAACGTGTAGGAGGAAAAAAGAGCCCAATCAAAAAATACGCTCTATACTCAGAGTAAGAAATAAATAGTTTACTTTTTAATCTGAGGTATTATACACTACTGGAAAAAATTAAAGGATCAAAAAAAATTCCAAATTTTTCGGCAATTTTCAACATGCCGTAACTTTGAGAGGAATGGTCGTACAAGAAATTTAAAAAAAGGAAATTGTAGCTCCAAGTGTCTAGTTTTTGGATTAGAACTTCAAAAATTTTAAGTTTCAGTGGTTTTCGAGTAATGATAGAAAAATCAGCAACAAAAAAATCCTCAAAATTTTACTACTTTTTTTTTCTTGTCTACTAGCGTGGAAGTTTTGTTTTTGCATAATCGTTATAATGACTTTTTTAATTCAGCTTTAATTTATTTTTTTATTGACCTCAATACGTCTACTTCTCGCCGAGATATCGGTCTTCAAATGCATTAACATGGCTGAACGTTTGTGAGCCGTTATTGAAAACAGGGGTGGTAAACCCGTTATTAAATTAATAATTATTTTATTTGTTAGTTTATTTTATTTTTATATTTTTGAAATTTTAGTTCTATCTGCAATTAAAATGTGGAAAAAGCTCGAGAAAATTCTTTTTTGCCATTTTTAAAGATTATGAGCTTCTCAGAGCAAAAAACGTGATCCTTATTTTTTTAAAAAATTCAATCGAGTCAAACAAAAAAACGGCTCGCTGGATTGAGTTGGCTCTTCGTGAGGTTTTTATCAACATATTGAACTGTGAAAGTCACACTTAACATTATTGGTTTCCTCAACATTATCGATCTAGCGGTAGATTTTCCAAGAAACCACCAAAAGCCCTTTTTTGTTAAATTTTTATATTGATGCGACATGAAGAAAAAAAATTCTATGAATAAGCAATGGTTGTTTATTAATGGGAGTTCATTTAAGGTCTTGAAACCCTTCTTCAATTTTTTTTGCGATCATTGGTTGCTGAGAAATCGATAATCAAAGACAAATGGATCCTTTTCCATTTGAAGACCAATATCTCGGTGAGAAGTGGGCGTATTGAGGTCAATAAAAAAATAAATTTAAGCTGAATTAACAAAGTATCCCATCATTATAACGATTATGCAAAGATAAAATTTTCACGCTCGTAGACAAGAAAAAAAAAGTGGTAAAAATTTGAGAATTTTTTTGTTGCTGATTTTTCTATCATTACTAGAAAACCACAGAAACTTAAAATTTTTGAAGTTCTAATCCAAAAACTGGACACTTGGAGCTACAATTTCCTTGTACGACCATTCCTCTCAAAGTTACGGCATGTTGAAAATTGCCGAAAAATTTGTGATTTTTTTTGATCCTTTAATTTTTTCCAGTAGCGTATTATTCAAACAGACAGAGGAAGAAGTAAAAGTAAAGTTTACTTCTTCCTATGAGTGTTGCACCGTCTACTTAAGACTGAAATGACTGCAGTTTATTTCGACTTTCAGGCGTCTATGGCGAAGCACTCATTGAATGAGCTGTCCAAAAAAAACTTCCAATGAGGTGCTTGTACGAGACGTATTTGTCGATCAAAAATGTTGATGGAATGAATATTACAGGGTGCGGCATCGTAACTTCCTTTTTTTAAAACTCAATAAAACGCATTGTATGAATCAGAAAATTTGTATTAGTTTTTTATTTATTTATTTATTTATTTATTTAGCGTATGGCTATATCACAGGCAATAACATAACAAGTTTAATAAAAATAATATAGGCACATACATAAAGTTTTGTTTTATCGAGTTTTGAAGATAAAATCAGGTAGGTGACGTCCCCCATTCTCCATACACTGAGTAAACCGATTTCTGGCGTTTGTCATGACTCCAGCCAGTATAGCAGGCGTTATGTTGGCAATTTCTTCCTGGATGTTGTTCTTCAAATTTTGTAGGGTCCTTGGACGGTTCACATGAACACGAGATTTCAAAAAACTCCATCGAGTCACAAGGAGTCAAATCTACAATTGCATCAAAGGCCTTTGCATTCACCTGAAGTCACAGTGTGGTGTGCAATTTCCTCAAGTGGAATTATTGGTCCTTGGTTCTTTGAGGAAAATGAAGTCACAGTGACAGTGAACTCGGATCGGTATCTAAACATGTTACACGAATTTTTTTCCCACATCCAAGAAGAAATTGCCAACATAACGCCTTCTATACTGGCTGGAGTCATGACAAACGCCAGAAATCAGCTTACTCAGTATATGGAGAATGGGGGACGTCACCTACCTGATTTTATCTTCAAAACTGGGTAAAACAAAACTTTATGTATGTGCCTATATTATTAAAAAAGAATAAAAATTTTCTGATTCATACAATGCGTTTTATTAAGTTTTAAAAAAAGGAAGTTATGCTGCCGCACCCTGTACAATCAGCTTACCTCTGTTCTCTTATATCTGGGGCAGTTGATACTGTTGTATGGTTTCTGCAAGGAGTGTAATCACTCTTTAGGGATACTCTAGAGTAAAAGCTGCTTTTTATAGCGTTTTGTACCTGTAAAAATACAGCTATTAAGATGTTCGTTGCACAATTTTATCTGTACTTACCTCGCCATTGAGGAAGCAGTAGAGAACTGAAACGAAAAAGCCCTGGAAACTAGCGAAGAAATGCGCAGTGTATGACCACAAGGCATATTTCCATGCTTCGTCGAATTGATGGAAAAATAGAAAGATTAGGTTCGCTATACCTAACAATGGCAGCAGAAATATGGCAGCTCGTACTGCTTTCCTGAAATAAAAAATGATTTTAAGAACTCCACCACAGTCGCCTCATTCG
Source organism: Propylea japonica (assembly GCA_013421045.1). NCBI lineage: Eukaryota > Metazoa > Arthropoda > Insecta > Coleoptera > Coccinellidae > Propylea > Propylea japonica. The sequence goes on along the minus strand of CM024246.1, from coordinate 40,670,988 downwards.
ATTTTTTATGGGGATATCAAAGGGACTTTTCTATTTCACCAATTAACTGAAGAAATCACTTCACTTCGACCGAATCGACCAATAGAAACTGATTTTGCATAATTTGGAAAATATAACTGAAAGCAATGCTGTGAAAAAGAGTTCATTACAGCACTGAACTCATTACGATACTGAAAAAGAGAGACTTGTATAACGTAAATTCAAATGGATTCGAAAATTGCCCTTGTTGAAGTTCATCTGTTGGTCACATCAGTGTGGTCCCAGAAACTGCCCTAACATGTGAGTCAATTAGGTAATACGGTAGTTTGCAGTTTGCCATACTCAAATTAACCGAGAAACGGCAGAATTCCGACTGAATTGTGCCTTAGTTTGAATACAGTAATTACTATAATACCGGAGACCGGAACCAGAGAACATAAGGAAATAATTAATTAACTAACACTAGCTCTATGTTACTTTCTTATTTGGTTGCTTAAATTCGTAATGTGAATGCGTATTATGTATCATCAGCTGTACCTAGTATAGTAACGCAAATGAAATCTTATTAGTCGCAATGCAGAAAGGTAACAATTTAATCTTGCATATTGGAAATCATTGAAAATTACTTTCTTAATATAAGAATTTAAGATGAAAACTGATTCAAACTGACATTCCTGTGAAAATTTGGTAGAGTGTCGAAAGTCTAGGTAACTATTCTTCAGCTCCGTAGAACAAGAAAAAACTTTCTTTATATCCTAAATGAAAGTTGGTAGAAACCACAAGAGGGTCATCGATAGAAAAAAGAATCTAATGAAAACGCTTTGTCAGATAAACAATTACACCCACATCAAGCGTTCTTTCCTTCCCTTATACCGACAGTAATAATTACTCTTTTGGGAACTTGATCCTTTCCGGAAGAGAATCCTGTCTGGATCAATGGTCTGTATGATATACTACTGTAGTACATGGTGTCCAGAAAGGGTATCGGGTATTTGTGAGTTCAATAAAACAAAAAATGTTTGTGAACAATGAAGAAATTTATTGTTTATTATTAACATATGAATTGAAGAATTATTTGAAAAAGATAATGTTATCCAAATGATGACCGTTGCGTTGCTGGCACTCTTCTAAACGGGAACGAAGATTGGCGATAACACGTTGACACATAGCTATATTGATATTGCTGCCATTTCTGACCTAATTTTTTGCTTCATTTGGTTTCCATTCGTCGTATTATTTTGATAAAACTTACTTCTAAGGTATCCCTAAGCAAAATAGTCAAACGGCCTAAGGTCGGGGCTTCTGGGAGGCCAGTTGATGTTACCCCTTCGCGAATTGACTTGTTGAATCGCTGCAGCATTTCGTTCGGAAAATCAGTCGGTTAGCATAGTCCGGATGCTTCAATTCTTTAATCAATTGAATTTAATAGGTTTTTAGATGTAAGTCTTTCTCTACAATCGAAAGTAAAGACGATTTTTAGATGTTCAACGCTTGGCTTCGCTTTCGGATGAATAAAGACGGATTTTGACGAACCGACGCCTCAACTTCTTCAATTGTTTCTTCATCGCGAAGTAAACGAGGACGACCAGAGTTTTGAATTTTAATTGTCGCACCTGTATTCTCGAACATCCTGATCCATTTCCTAATGCTATCATCATTTGTCGCGTGGCGTGTAGATATTCCGCACGATAGAGACGTTGAGCAGTCACTATTGAACCACCATTACGATAATACGCTCATACGCAAAATGCGGGATGCGTTCCGAGTATTGTTCCATCGTGACTAAAACTCCACAAAATGGCGGACGCCACGAACCCCTTCTCGCTCCTTTCAGACGTCCCGTTCTGAATATGGCGCGAAAACAAATACCCGATACCCTTTCTGAACACCCTGTATATCTTTCCTACCATACAACATAAAAAAACATTGACGACTCGTTGGATATAGCTACTCATATTAAGGATTATTTTAATAGAACTATAAAGGTTTTTCTATCTCGACCTGACGGTCTGTCGTAAACTTGATAATATGCAATAGAAAATTCAATCAATAAACTTGAAGAATCGCATATACAAAAGACTTGTAAGAGGAGGAAAAACACTGGTACTTGCTATATTTGGAAGAAAACCTCGGTATTTCCTGAAAAAGTCCTCCAGGTCGTATTCAAAATTTTGAGAAGAATTCAAGAATTCAATTCGATTTAAATTGAGTTTTTGAGAGTATTATATTATTCACAATAGAATGGCCAATTCGCAGTGCAGTGATTCAACATTCAACGAATGAAATTCATGCTTACGCATAATTTTTCTCGAAAACATGACTACTAAAGAAAAAACTGATAATTGCTATGACTTCCTGAAGGTCCCCTTCATAGAATTCTTTTTTCTGTAAAAAACAGGAAATGTCCTTTGTAATCTCAAATTGAAACGAATGAATTTTTCATAATCACTTTCAGTGATAAAATCTGTTTATTGCATACCAATATGTAATTGTGTAATATCGTCTTTCATTCCAATTAATAGTAGAAAAAGAAACAAAAATTTCTGCGAATTTCTCAATCTCTATTTCTGCAATACCACCTATGTTTCATATGACAACATAATTTTCTAACAATGAAATAGAACAATATTATGTGCTCGTTCAAATTCAAAGGATAATTTTTCCCTTCTCTGTTTCACTTTCCACTTCAGCAAACTCGCATACGAATGTGTAACTATTTAGAATCCTGTGTCACCTCATTCAAGTTATTTACTGACTTGTATTCATACGCTGCCGTTAATTAACTCGAAATATTAACAGGGAATTAGAGGAGTGTAGAAATTGGCTTGGTGACAATTGACTAGGCAATTAGTTGATATAAAAGCCTTTCATTCAGTTCTGTTCCTATCTTGCCCTTTTACTAGTTCCTCTTCGTAGATTCTTTAGCAACTCGACTAATGAACTGTGTTTAATTGAGGTTTATTGGTTAGAATTCATTCCAAGCAGTATGCAAAATAATGGTCGGGCTCTATAGTCTATAGGTTAACGATTCAACTGAAAAGCACTGTGGGTGATAGAAGACCAATATCTTTTGAAATATCTTCGTGAATTGCATATGCCATCGAAAAAAACTCGTTGATTTAGAAATTCATTTAAATGAAAACTCATTCAAACATCGATTCAATTATTTGTTCATAATAAAGTACAGCATTTCAAGTTCAAGTTCAGACAGATTTGAAGATAAATATTACATTTTTTTGAAATCAAGAGTTAACATAATACAACACATAAAACAAAAATGAGAATCCCTAACTGGGGTAAGTGCAAAACGGGGTACCATACCATTTTTTCGTATAATACCAGAGCTTAGGGAAAAACCTCAGTAGAAAAAACCCTGTCTCGCCGTTCTTAGAAAAATAAAACTTAAAAACTATTTGAATATTGAAGGATTTCTTCTTTATTGAGTCCAACAAAATATACGATAATCCTCTCCAAGATGCCTTCGAAATTTTGAATATGAAACGAAAAAATCGAAGCAGAAAAAAGAACAGAAAAATAAAAAAATTGAAACTGTATTAAATCGATTTAAAATTAACAACCCAATTCAAAAAATGACTCGGTAATTTCAAGTAGGTATATAGCCGTCCTGAAAATTTGTATATGGAACTATTATTCAACAGATGTTCAATTGTTTCGAAGATGATATATAGCAAATGATGTTCATTATTGTCGAAACACTGAGTTATTTAATTTCCGAAATGTCGGAAAACTCTGTAGGTATGTCATATGTGGTTGTCATGAGGAGGAAGAAATCCTCATTCACCTAGTCGCGGAATGCCATGGCATTGCGAGCCTGAGGAAGGAACGAGAAACTTATAAGAGTGAGGAATTAGCCTCGTTGAAGCATTCACAGCTTCACAGCATTAGATTTCATTAGATCTCTGGAACTGGAAGGCGAGCTATGAAGGTTTTGTCCAGAACAGCTCTGTAAGGGGGCACAATAGACCTTAACGTCGCAGTGAACTGTAATCACTCTTTTAAACTAAACTAAACTAAATGTGGTTGTCATCACAGATTCCGATCCTTTCATATTTCAATACACGTCTTATTAAGTATATAAATAGGTAATGATTTTTGACAGGAAAAGTTTAATTTTCATCAAGAAAATTTGAGAAGAAGAAGAAGAAAATAAGACATTATAGATTTGCTTCCTGCTAACTATGAATTGACTATTCTAGTAGAGAACTGTTTCCGATCTGATCTAACTTAGGTGGTTATACAGGGTCTCTATAAATGATTATAACATCGCAGTTGGCGTTGAACCATTATAAATATTCCTATTCTGATGTAAACTTTAATTTAAACAAACGATACTGTGAGTTCAGACTGGTCATTCCGAAAGAAATTGAATAATGTGACTGGAATTATAAATTTGTAGACTTTACATAAGAAACGATAAAGATGAAAAATTTCCAAAGCAACCTACCATGTTACAATCATTTGTAAAGACCCCGTATTTATGTAAGAAAGCTTTCTTAATGTGTTTTTTATTTTCGAACAAAGTCGTCGGTGTTTATATATGTATTTGTCAAATTGAAATTTCACTGTTAATGTCAAAAGTTGTAAATACGAACATTGAATGTAGTTTCTTGTTTTCGGATTTGTTAAGTTATATTTGGATTACTCATGGTATTGAATAAATATTACTTGTTTTCAGAATAGGAAACTCATCTTGTTTTGTTTCAACAACATAACATAATAAAACTACATTCAATATTCGTATTTACAACTTTTGACAATAAACGTGAAATTTCAATTTGACAAATATATAAACACCGACGACTTTGTTCGAAAATAAAAACACATTAAGAAAATGTAAGCTTTCTTACACTCTTTATTAAGAAACGACATCGACAGTTGCACCCCAACTAATAAATGGACAATAAAACAATAGAACCAACCAATGGACTTAAGCTTCTAGGGGTCAATATCAGTCCAAATGCAACCTGGCATGAGCACGTCTGCTCAGTTGCCAAGTCAGCTGCACAGAAGCTTAGCTATCTATTACGTTCGAGGAAATTGTTCACTACAAAGCAGCTTTTATTACTTTACAAGGCTCAAGTGCGTCCAGCTATGGAATATTGCTCTCATGCTTGGGGTTCAGCTCCTAAGCACTCGTTACTCCTACTTGATTCCATTCAAAAAAGAACAGTGTGTCTAATAGACGATCCAACGTTAACTGCAAACCTTCATAGTCTCGATCAAGAAGGTTGGAGACTTATGCCTTTTTTACAGATACTACCACGGAAGGTGTTCTGCTGCCATTGCCTCCCTGATTCCACCAGGGGCTCAATTTGATCGACAAACAAGGATAGCCGATAATAGTCAACAGTTTGCCGTGCATCTTTCTACAGCTAGGACATCGGTGTATCAGAAGGCTTTTCTTTACCGAACTGTAAGGCTATGGAATACCCTACCTCAAGATGTATTCCCCCTTGGTTACAACTTACAGCAGTTTAAGACACGCACAAACCGAAAACTTCTAAATTCATCTCGGGGCGCTTGAAAGGGCGTTATAAGCTCAGTCTTTTCCCGAGAGATGCGTAAAAAAAAAATTTAAAAAAATCTGAAAGAAATTTCTTACCTCACTTGCTCAATATCGCTTGTATGACTTTCTCTCAGCTTGACAACTAGGACTCTCACGATGTTCAACAGGAAAAGGAGATTGATCTGTAATGAAATTTGAAAAAAACCATTAAAATATATCATGTGCGATTAGTCATATTCAGTTGAAATACACGATAAAACCTCTATTTTCCACATATATTACCTGCTCTGCTCTGTTAAATACCGAAAACGTATCACGGATGAACCAATTTTATCCATAATAGTCATTATTTCAAACTCAGTGTGACAGAAACTTGTAACAAACAATAATAATTCCCAATATACCAACAATTTATTGCCGGAGATTCCAGATGCAAAATGCCTGTCAACGAATCCAACAATAGGATGTTGGATACGTTAAAACATTGTTTCAATATTGAATTAATTTACAATTAAATTGCTCAGGATTGTTAATTGTTTCATTGCTATTCGAAATGAAGTTTTTCGTACTTGATTAATTCGTTTTGTCAGAATATATAGGTTTTTTGGCGCTTGTTTCAGTGAATGAATTTAAATTTCATAGTTTTTTCTGGATTTATGAGGGAAAATGTAGAATGTCCTGATTTTTAATTCTGTCGATAATTCAATTGAAGATTGAACTGCGTCTGTACTGCCCAAATATCTCTCGAATTTTGAGCTCAGAGTCATCTTCAATATCTCGGTTGAAGTCAGTGATGAATAATTAATCTGAGGTCAAAAGTAATTCTGTCCGGCCGCCCGTAAACATAACATCTTTTGCACGGAAAACCAAGAAACGTGAAAATTTCAACACAGTTATATTGGGTTAGAATATCTCATCGAGTTCAATATTAGGCCAAATGATTTGAATTTAAGATTTCGAGTAAAATGATCAGAAATTTCATTTTTCGAATATTGTCAAAAGAAGGAATGCCCAGGTAGATTTGAGATTTGGACAGAATTGTTGAAAATCTCAATTCTCTGGGAAAATTCCTTCGAAAGTTATCGTGCTTACGGCCGGATGGCCCCCTACAGACATAATTGAATTTGACCACAAATTCATCATCAGGTAGTCGAACCTTATCGTTTGAGACCATTCTCGGCACAAAATTAGAAAATTACAGACATTTGGGCAAAATAATGTAGAACTCGTTTAAATACAGGCTGCGGCAGCATAACTTCCTTTTTTTAAAACTTAATAAAACGCATTGTATGAATCAAAAAATTTTTATTCTTTTTTATAATATAAGCACATACATAAAGTTTTGTTTTACCCAGTTTTGAAGATAAATTCAGGTAGGTGACGTCCCCCATTCTCCATACACTGAGTAAACCGATTTCTGGCGTTTGTCATGACTCCAGCCAGTATAGCAGGCGTTATGTTGGCAATTTCTTCCTGGATGTTGTTCTTCAAATCTTGTAGGGTTCTTGGACGGTTCACATAAACACGAGATTTCGAAAAACCCCATAGAAAAAAGTCACAAGGGGTCAAATCGACAATTGCATCAAAGGCCTTTGCATTCACCTAAAGAGTGGCCGGCCCGCTCTCCCGATTTGACCCCTTGTGCCTTTTTTCTATGGGGTTTTTCGAAATCTCGTGTTTATGTGAACCGTCTAAGGACTCTACAAGATTTGAAGACCAACAATCAGGAAGAAATTACCAACATAACGCCTGCTTTACTGGCTGGAGTCATGACAAACGCCAGAAATCGGTTTTTCAGTGTATAGAGAATGGGGGAAGTCACCTACCTGATTTTATATTCAAAACTGGGTAAAAATAGCTATTATTACAACTAGGGAAATATGAATAGTATATTTCCCGTGTTGTAATCAATAGTTTTTTTCTGATCGATACAATATCATTCTTGAAATGGAAAAATTAATATTATATTGTAAATTATTGATTCAATTGGATTTTTAACGTTGCTATGGGCCGTGTTTGTGAGAATAATGGTTGACTGGTTTTATTTTGACGTCTTGTCAGAAATAAAATCATTGAAATAATGTCGAACTACGTCGAAACTCAAGCGGCGAAAGCCCATGAATTTTTGATTCCGGCCAAATCTAAAGCTGTTCATAGTAAAGAGTATGAAGGCTTTTGGGAGTGGAAAAGAAAAAGTTTGGTGGACGGTGTCAGCGAAAATATTTTGCTAGCATATTTTGAAGATTTGGTTTGTTGCTCTGATTCTTGTTCTTTTCAATGTATGATTAATTCATTCGATCTCCTGTTGCAGGAATATTCACCAAACACGTAATGGCCAAAATTATCTATGTTAAGATCCATGCTGCATTTGAAGGAAGAAACTAATTTCAAATAATTCGATGAAGTGGAAGTATTTGTTAAGAACAAAAATAAAGGATCCGTTCCCAAAAAATCAGCAGCAGTGTTGTCCCGGGAGCAGATCAAGAATTTTTGATAGAAGCACCAAATGACTTTTTTCTTATGTATAAGGTTGCATAATATACTATTTTGAGTAAAATATGACTTGACGTTTCATATTTCCCTTGGGACAATAAGACTTGACGTTTCATATTTCCCTTGGGATATATGAGTGTGTTATGACATATGGTAACTAAGGCGATATTGCTCATTATTGATTCGATCAGAAAAAAAACTTTATGTATGTGCCTATATTATAAAAAAACGAATAAAAATATTCTGATTCATACAACGCTAAATCTCTTCGAAATTTATCATACTTACGACTGTGCGGCCTCCCACAGATAGAATTGAATTGACCACGAATTCGTCATCAGGTAGTAGAACCCTATCGTTTGAGGCCGTTTTCGGCACAAAATAAGAAAATTACAGACATTTGGGCAGAATAATAGAGCACTCGTTTGAGTAGAAGAGTAGAGTAGAGTAGAGTAGAGCTCAAAAAATGAGGAAGAATTGATGATTGTGGGGAAAATTTTTGTGCGGTTCAAGATTTTTCATAACATTTGGAAGTTCCCTGAAAAGGAAATAGTGATATACGAATTAATGTGATATAAGATTCCAGGATTGTTTGCTTCAACTTTCCGGTATTCCCCTTCATTACTAAATGAGTAATTTGGAATGCAAGAACAGTTCAGGGTCTGTCTAGACGATGTGGCCTAAGGGTATTTAATGCACTCTGAAACTTCTGAAACTCCTTATATTATTAGAGAAGATCGCGATTCAGCAGTTAGAAATTATTGATTCTCTTATTGTCCAACATATTACAAGTAAATGATAATGACCATCATAAAGTGTGGAAGCATGATTTATATAAATAAAGGACAAAAATATCTGAAATTCTTACTCCAATATTTCCTATAGTCAGAAAGAAAAATCCAGAAATGCTGATAATACAATAAGTTATATTCTATAATTTTTCAATTTACTTTTTATCGAGTAAAAATCAACGTTAATTTTGCTGCATATGTAGTAGCATTGTTTAAACAATGATAGTACATAATTAAATAAATTAACACGTGGTTTTAATAACATAAAGAAAACCAAATTCAAGCTGACTATATCGAGATATCGAAATTAATGAAATTTGTTCTTCTTATCTGTAGTCTAATACTGAACCTGACGAAATTTCGTATGATTATTCGTAAAAAAATTATATTATTGAATACAAAATTGTTACCTATCGGAGATACTCGAAATAATTGAATTTTTCACCATAAATGAATCCTAAAAATTTGCCTATTCCATTCCATTCCAAATGATGAATATTGCAATGAATATTACGAAATTATCTTAGTTAACTCACCACAACTATTGTTGACCTAGGCCCTTCAAGAATCCAATAGTAGGGGAGGAGATAATAAAAATACCAGTCACTGAAAAACAGAAAAATCATTCAATTTTACCATTCCACATATAAAATCTCACAATTTTCCTATCCATCTGAGTTGAAAAAAAAATCCTATAATGATGTTGATATATCTACCATATTCCTCCACACGTTTCATATAACATTCATATATGCATTTATTCCTTGATTTCATATAGATATATTCCATCTTTCAATAATGAAAGAATAGAAAAAAGTCGGTTGAATTCTTAGGCCACATTTGTCGAAACGAATAACGAAGGAAACTTTAAATTTCGGAATATCAAATAAGGGTTGAAATTGGACAACTTTCATGAAGTTTTCCCATTATTTCACCTACAAGTTAAACTTCATTTAGATACATTTTTAATAATGCTGAAAATTTGCCTTGGATGCACCTACTGCATGCATACTGCAACGAAATATTTCCACGGAAATTTTTTCTGGTTCGTTATGTATGTAAATATTGCCATTGTTTGAATAATTCATGATTATTATGATTTCCTAGTCATTTAAATTGATGTTAAACCAGATGAAAATATTTCTTTATTCATTTAAACTCATATCACATCAAAATTTTTCGTGGTAAGTGGACAAAGTTTCCTTATATTCATATAGAATCAATTTTTTTTTATTTTCTACGTTTCATTGCATTTTTATAAAGACTAGGTATCCAGACATTCAGAGGAGATATGGAATATCTAGAATTCTACAGGGATAAAAATCAAAGATAATTTTATGACTATTTCCCTCGTCGTAATTTGCACCAATCAGAAACGCGCAATTTTGATTTACAAATAGTTTCTAGGTGGAAAAACTGTTTGGCAGGACCTGTCAGCAGTTTATTCGCGTTTACCCGCGGCAAAACTTGACAGTTATTGTCAAATCAATACCTAAACTCAATGCATGCAGAATAATTTGTCTCTCATGAAATAGTCTTGTCAAATACCATTCGGGCATCTAATTTTTCCTGTGAAAAAAAATCGAAAAAACACATTGCAAAGTAATATTTTCTGACAAAAAGCATTCGTGCAGGTGCAAAAATCCTCATCTTCGACTCGGATTTTTGTTGCCACCAGCACTCATGCTTTTTGTAAAAATATTACTTAGCAACGGGTTTTTTCGATTCTTTTCGGAAAAATTAGATGCCCTTATGATATTACTTACGAAAAAACATAAATATAGGTCCGGAAATGAATTGTTTCGAAGGTACAGGATGTTAGAATTTTACCTAAAACTGACCAAAAAAACTGGCACAAATAAACTATTAATTAGGTATTTTTGAACTATTCGTCCTATTGTGACGAAATATCTCTCTTGTCCGTTATTCGCGTGGGGCGTTATTTTTATCTGATGAAAAACATATTTACATAGAATTTCTCAAAGTTGCGTTAAATACTCGTGAAGATGATTAGTTATCTTACATGAAACCAGCTCCACACACGAAAAAAAGACAGGATTGTCTTTTTGTCACAAATTGAACGCAGATTTCATAAATTATTGTTAGTTTAATTATCTCACTGGCGTATTACTTTTTCAATCAGTTCTTGAGTAAAAATTCAACACCCTGTATCTTGTAAACAATGCATTTCCCAAACTACCCCTATGGAAAATGTTTGTTCATAATATTATTATCTGAGTATTCACTCCCTAAAATCTTTTGCATCAATTCAGAAATTTATAGTATAAAAACACAAAAAATCAAAAGATTTTTGAGCAGGAGCTTCTGAGAGCTCGTTCATTGGTGGATCAATTTTTTTTACCTCGAAATATCCGAGATTAATTTGATGGTGCAAAAATTGAGTAAACGGTAATTTTTCTAAAACTCACTAAATTTTTTTTGAACTTAATCGAATATTTTCCTTATTCTTAAGCTCACCTTCTCAGAAGTATCATCGTCAACATCCATATCACCGACATAAAGGCTGATAAGCCATAGCCGAGGTAGATGTATAATTTAATGTACGAATGTTCTTGGAACACCGTAACAGTTATCATGTTATGTAGGTAGAGGCCTTCTATGAACATCCACATGAACATCGTTGTTCTTGTGTATTCCAAACTGGTTGCCCAGATCTCATGAAGAATGGACTGAAACGGAAATCGATACCTTCTGAAATCACATTCATTTTTCACGGATCTTCAAGTGGAGCGATACAAGTACGAAAAGTCGTTCTTGAATTCGGTCATTTACATATGAAAATGCAATATCTATAACTACAGGTACAAGGTCTGTGCAAAAGGAAAGATAAATATTGAATTTTCTCGAAAAGTACAGTGGAAATTCCCATAGAGATAGAATAGAGAAGAGACGCTATGATATACAATTGTGTAAGGAAAAATGGAACCACTGGGCGGGGCTTATATACGACCAATATGGCTGAAAGTTCAGGGTTGAATTAAGTTGCCAGTTTTTTCTGTTTACGAATTTCACCCAAAAAATACGACGTGTTGGCTCTTTAGGAATCCTGTTCAAATAAGGTCAATTGAATATCAAATAAACAATTTTTCTTCGGGCGATAATATGCACATATAAAAAGATATCAGATTACCAAGACATACTAGCAAAAATTTAGAATGCGGATCTGTTCAGTACTCATCCCTACCTGTGATATGTTTTTCCTCTAATTTTCTTCTTATCTGTCCCTTCTCTGCTTGAAGAAAGCCATACAGCACACGATACCATTTCATTATTGTTTATTAAGCACAAGAAATCTCAATTTAACTTAAAAAAGGTACAAAAATCACTATTTTTAGAAAAAATTCAATGATTGTCAAAATTCGACGTATAGAGCAGTAATATGGCGGATCTGATACCACTTTCATTTCATCGATAGCAACTCTATACTATTCTATCTCTATGGGAAATTCCCTATAACGAAAGCGCCAAATTCACAAAAAAATTCGTTATAAAGAAATTTCCTTATACAGAAAAATTTGTTTCTATAGTCCGCAATGTCGCGTACGACTTCACTGATAAATTTAAGTTTATCATTCAAACTTAAGCACTTGCTTTTAGACATTTTCGCACAACTTTCACATTAGCGTAATGATTAGATTGAAACCAAACAGCCTGGAGTGTAGGTATTTAAAACTGTTTCAGAAGGATCTCTCTGCCCGCCATAATGATTCAGTTTAAGGCCGGGATTTTATTACGTACTTCCGGAAAAATTTCGGAAAAAACCCACTATAACTTCTTACCAATACCCATTCAAAGAGTAATGTTCCTCGAATATTTCGTTATAGAGACAATTAATTTCGTTTTAGAGGGTGTATTTAACATGGAATTTGGATTCAAGGTGCAATGTCTTGTACGAAATTCGTTATACAGGGAAATTCGTAATACAGACGTTCGTTATAGGGAAGTTCCACTGTATTTCTGATCCCTCCACAGAATTGTTCCACAGATATGATGCACTTATGCCAGAGCTTCTTCCAATCCTCAAATCGCTTCTGACAAAATGCACTTTTCCGTGTGACCATCAGCTCGTTATTCTATTCTGACTTCTGAATTATAGGTAGTAGAACGCTTTCCTTTCATTGGTGTCTTCAGTTTTGGGAAAAGGGATAAATCGCAGGGAGTCAAACCTGGTGAGTATGGTGGTTTAGGCATGATTAGGTTGTTATTTTTGGCCAAAAAAGCGCACGAAATAGTATATTATGCAACGAGCGTATAATGATAGCTATTATTCGCGGAGTGGCCCAAATCACCGAGTGAATAACAGCCATTATACGCGGGTAGCATACTATACTTTATCCACGACTACTGAATTTATTTCTTGAAGATTTTAACATTTGGCGACCGCGACAAGACCCTTCTATGACAAGCGTGGAAAAAGTCAAGTTGACACATGAGAAATTTCTGGAAAACTGGTCATTGTATATTTTGTAATAAAAAAGTTTTAATTGATGTAATGAAAGTAGATTTGGCCTTCGATTGACAAGGTATGCCCATATTTGTTAGTTGGAGTATAGGTACTTTAGAATACTGAAGAAATACCAATTTAAAGAATATTATATCAAAGCTAAATCCATGAAGCATCTGACAGCAGTGATTTATAATCTCATTATACCCTCGTGATTAATGGGTATTATTAAGGTCGAAAAAAAATTGAAAATCGATTGTAGGTACTTACTTTAGCCGCCGAAAATTCAAATTCAGCTTTTCTTTCGATCAAACCTTGTATAACACTTGATATATCGAGACAATCATTCTGTGAAGAAAACAATCTAATTTTTTCATCATATTTCTTTTCAGTTTGGGTAATAACAGATACCTAGGTATTTTCGAAAAATAACGCCTAATTCTCTGTTCCACAAAAATATATCATTTAATTTTTAATTCACATTCGACTATTTATCGTTGCTTCAAAGTATAGATCCCAATTTTCAATATATCCGCATATTCGTTGTTTTGATAGAAAACATATGTTGACTTCGGAGTTTTGCTTATTTGCTTGCATAAATATGTAGTTTCACCTTCCAGTAATTCCTGTGTTCTGAATGCAATAACGGAAACTTTAAGTTCTCCAATGTTTATGTTTCGGGTGATTTATATTTTTCATAATATTTACTTGATTAACTTTGGTTTTCCCCACGATCTGTGAAGAAATCATCAATGGAAAAACTTATGATGTCTCCTTGGCTGAAAACTTGTTTATATAACACGTTCTGTATATGCATAAACTGAGTAACGTCATACTATGTCGATTAAACAATTAGAATGTAGTTATTTTCATGGTTAACCGTTTTATTTTATACTATATCAATGTGAAACCGTTGTTGAATTCAATAAAGTATGGGTTCGCTTATGACTAAGAACGGAACAAAACCTAAGATTTCATCTGGCCCATTAGCTCAGTTGGTTAGAGCGTCGTGCTAATAACGCGAAGGTCGCGGGTTCGATCCCCTCATGGGCCACAAACTTTTTCATTTTTTACAGTGACATTAATAAATTGCTTTTTTTTTGGAATACTTACCGTCTTCTGAATATTATCGCCAACCATCTGGTCTATATACAAAACTAATCTTGTCATGATATGGAGTAATGTAGAGATGAACAGATTCTTGTGAATTTTCGTTCTGTTGTTTCTTAATATTCTGGAATATAGGTAAAAATTGATCATTATAACATATTTTATCAGGAGGTACTATACTAATCGTATCTGGGATGAATAGAATAATCTAAAAACCCTAGTTTACTAGATTACGATTTTCTGCTAAACATTCTCGGAAATTACTAGTTTTTCAACTTTCTGGGCAAATTCCAACAATAGTTTGCAAAATTCAGAACTAATTAAGATTGATACAGGAAGTTAGTTTGAATTAGAAAGTGTTGGCTTACCTAAATTGATGAAAAATGGTTAACGATATGATTAAAGATGTGAGTGATATGGTTAGGCCGACCATTTCGAGGTATCTAGTCACTTGTGTTATCTGTAAACAACGGTCAATATTTTAGTACAACCTATTATCATTAATATACATATATTATTTCAATTGATACTGAGTTCGTTTGAAATCAATAAAAAAAAATTTGAAATAAATAAAGTAAACAACATATCCCAGAACTTCAATTTGAGGATAATGTTATTGATTCCAAAAGTAGGAATTTAACAGGTCCGTATATTGTAGAATCATGAATATCTTCAGAAAGAAATGAATAAAACAGTAATAAAGGGATGTGTGTGAACTTCACACACATAATAAAGGGTTTTCCAAGGTGTTATTTTGAATAGCCCGCTATTTCAGTAGATGTCACGTTCAAAGCTGTCATTTTTGGACATTTGACAAGTAGAACTACGCCATTAATACAAATGGAACGATACACGCTTCAAGAACGCATTGAAATTATTAAAATTCACTAGAAAAATGGTGAAAATTTTGCAGAGACGGTTCGTGAAACTCGAACATTTTTGGGTCGTTGTGAAGCACCTCGTCGATCCGCAATAAAGAAATTGGTGGAAAAATTCGAGCTGTTGGGACAAGTAAGTGATGTGAAGAATAAAACCCGTGCATGTCGCTCAAGAACAGCCGAGAATATTGCTGCTGTAGTCGAAAGTGCTGAGGCAACAGTTATGGTGAATGGATTGCGCTATCGAGAGATGATTAATGTTTTTTTATGGTCGAAATTTGATAGTACTCGTATTGATCTGGACAACGTTTACTTTCAACAAAACGGCACTACGTGCCACACAAGCAAAGAAACCACTGATCTTTTGCGAGAAAAGTTTCCGTACCGTGTTATCTCTCGAAGAGGTGATCACAATTTGTCACCGAGATCTTGTGATTTAACACCTTGCGACTTCTTCCTTTGGGGCCACGTGAAAGAGAAGGTCTACGCCAATAGCCCAGCGTCGATTCAAGACCTCAAAGATGGAATTCGTGAGGCTATCGAGGACATAGGGCAGCCACTTTGCGATTTGGTTGTGGCAAATTTCATTAAAAGGATATGGTCCCGTAAACGTGGTCGTGATGGTCATTTGCCTGATGTTATTTTCCACTATTAACGGCATAGCTTTTTCTTTATAATAAAATAAACATTCTATCATTTATATTGAAAAATGGCATTTTTCTTTGAATATCAAAATAACACCTCTTATAGGAAAAACCTTCATTTGATCAGGCATGGAAAAAACAGCAATTTCAGTATATTTTCATCTAGAACTCCTGATTGATCGGAGACAATCGAAGTAACCTAACTAATGGCGTGACCTTTCCCTAGATGACACTAGAACCAGATTGATTAATTTGGTCCATTTACCTATATCGGATTACCAACAAAGGTAATCAAACACATAGGAAATTCCTGAACTGAATAAACTTGAAACCAGATTGAATGTAGCATAATATCCCGTCTCTGGTGTCAATATTTCTAGACATAGTAATGAATGAAAACGAATAGGAGAACCAGGATAGAAGAGAAACTTCGAGATTGTGAAAATAACTTTTCACTCAATCTACAGAGTGAATAGGTCAGACAAATTTTCAGGAGGCGATTCTACATGAAAACATAATATTATGTTATATTAAGTTTCATTCGAAAACTGACTGTTTATTTATTTTTCTGCTCTGAAACCGGTCGAGATATGCGAATGAAACTTGATGGGTTTCAAGAGGTAGTTGATCTTCATTTTCTGAAATTTAATTTAAAATTTTTTGTCTATCATTAGTGCTCATACGGGTAATGAACTCAATCAAAAAAATGGTACGCCACTGCGATAATGAAAAATAACAATAATTTTTGAATTCTTCGTTTAGATTGTGATAATATGACTCCCAACCTGTTTTTGTAACAGGCGTCGTTTTTATGTGAAAAAATTAAACATCTTGACATAGAGTTAAGATATTAATAATTTAATATTTTTTCCGCCGATCTCGAAATAGAAGGTGATTTTAAAGTGTACGGAATTGATCATTAATGACCCATTTTAATGCTCAATTTACTCTATTTTAATGTGCAATTCTCATGGCAACCTATCACAAAGTATTCAGAAACACTATTAGAAATGTCAGAACTCTACTGGAACATAGATACATAGAAATTTTATTATGTCAAATGTAAGTCTTGTGCAAAATGAGAATGTATTTCAATCAAGAATTCAAACACAATTCATATTGAGATAGTCGGAAAAATCTTGTAATCAACTCGGTTATTAAGCGAGCGACTAATGATCTCGAACTATCTTAAAATATCTTGACCATTAGTCGCTGTCTTTAATATATAGGTATTCTTTTGAATTGAGAGACAACAAAATACAATACATGAAACAAAAAAGTCCCTAGCTGAGGTTGGTGCAAAACGGGGTACCATACTATTCTGTCGTATGATACCAGAGCACAGGGAAAAACCTCAGTAGAAAAAACCCTGCCTCGCCGTTTTTACAAAATTGAAACTTAAAACTATTAGAATAAATACCTTCAATATTTAGATATAAAACACTTAATGGATGCTCTTGGGCCAGGAGGGTGTTTTAAACCAGGTCTGGAATTCCAAGTGATGATTTTCGAATCTTCTGTTCTTTAATAACCTAGTTGATTAAATAACTATAAAGTAACGAAAAATACGCGTTAGCATGTTTTAATTTTTTTTTGCATCAAAACGGCGCTCCATATGGAAAGAAGCATAAGAAATTTTTGTCATACATCGAACAAAGTGTTCAAAAGTGATTGTTGGTTTGAAATATCTCAGTGGCGTACCATTTTTTTAAAAACGAGGCATTGGTGGGCAAAAGTATTGTAGCATAATGCCTCCTGTAGTGTGTCGCATCAATCCACTAACATCCTGTATAACAGATTAGGTGAACCTAATCATCAATATTACTTTTGTAATGTAAAAGTAGCTGAGAGGTGAAATATCACGAAAATATAAACTCACATTAGATGAACAAAAAAATACCGGAGTAATTGCGAAAAAAAGTGAATAACATTGAGTGTGAAATTTTGTGTGACATTGATGGTCTGGGTAACTATCACATTTCAAATTGTAAAACGAACTTACACTCTTACATTTATCACGTCCTATCTTGTCGCACATCTGAATGAGGTACAATGTTCCAGGGAAAAAACATTTTGTATAATTCGTATATCCCGCTGTGGAACTGTTCATTTTCGGATTTGGTTCCCAGGTCCCGTTCAATTGACAGTATTTAGAGGCGTATTCTGTAAAAGAGATAATCTATTTATCGTTTTCATGAGTATAATTGAAAAGTGTTTGCAATAAAAGATGGTGGAAAACTTTATACAGGTTTGGAAATACACATCGGAAACATACAATGCACCAAACAGTGAATTTTTCCGTCCAGTTGAACAGTTGTATATTCGAGAGATTTTCGTTCTACATATCTAATTGAATCCAGTTATCCGATTGCAAAGTTGCCTTTCTCTAATTGTTGGGAACTCAGAGTAAGAAACAAACATGTTTATTTATTACTCTTAGGTTGTACCGGGTTTTTCGCTATAATTTGACCACCCGTTTAACTTTGTTTCTAAGAGAGATACAGAAAAATGTTTCATACAAAAATTTCACGAAATCGACTGAGGTTTTACAATATGAATTCACATAATGAAATATATACAGGGTGGCAAACATATTGAAGGCAACTTCATCTTTTCAAATGGAACACCCTGTATATTTTCTATGTTTGACTAGCTCTTTTTTACTTAATTTCGAATATGTAACATATGTTGATCTATCTCTTTTATTCTGAGAACCACAGAGTTTCAAATTTTAAGAACCACCTGGCAAGATCTGTAATCATTTTACAAGTGGCAGAGTGCGTTTACTGAAAATGCTCATTTTTGGAGTTATAATAACGCCAATGGGAAGATATACAGGGTGAACAACATTGAATGCAACTTTATTTTTTCAAATGCGACACTCTGTCCTGTATACTCTTTCTTTTTTTGAGAAGCTATTCCCTCCTGATCTCGAATTAAATGCTACTGTGGATGTGTCTCTTCAATTTTCAGAGTTTTAAAGATTTGAAATGATGACACCGCATAAAAAAATATGTGAAATACCTACGAAATTCTTTATATCCAAACAATCTACTTAAAAGTGTTATTTAAGAATGAATAATTAACAATTACTTAACCAATGAAGAATAATAAACTATGGTAGTATGGTAAGAATAACATCAACTAAAGACATTACTCGAAATGACCACCTTCATTCAATCCTATCGTTGTCTCAAGTTGTTCATTTTTGATAGCATAATTATAGCTCGGATTCAAGTTAGAAATTAAAGCTTTAAAATTTGTTTTTGATCATTACAATATTATCATTATTCTTTGTGCGTTGACGGGATTAGTTCCGAATTATGGGTTTAATATTGGTTGATTTTATATCCTTAATATTATTCTCCGCTTTTATTGATTATCATTATTGATGGAGTAAATTTTTTCCTTCAGGAACGGCTATAAAAACGTGTCCAACGGTATTAAATCGGGACTATTTGGTGGCCATAAAATGAGTACGCCATTACCAATCCAAAGATCAAATTGGCCACTTAAATATTCACGAACTTCCAAAACGCTATGCCAGATGATTATTGAAATTTGAAACTCTGTGGTGCTCAGAATAAGTAAGATAGACCAACATAGTTACATATTCGAAATCAGGGGAAAAAGAGCTAACCAAATATGGAAAAATATACAGGGTGTTCCATTTGAAAAAATGAAGTTGCCATCAATATGTTGGCCATCCTGTATATATTTCAGTTTGAGGAGTCATATCAAAAAACCTCAGTTGATTTCGTGAAACTTTTATACGAAAAAATTTTTTGTATCTCCTTTAGTAACAAAGTTAAAGGGGGGGTCAAATTATAGTGAAAAAACGGGTACAACCGAAAGTACTTGTATAGAGTATTACGGGCAGCCTGTCACCATACTGTTTGAATTGAGACACTGCCAATGTTCAGCAAGAAACAACACTAAATTATTGCAATCGGACAACTGGATTCAGTCAGTTATGTAGCACGTGAATCGCTCGAATATACAACTATTCAACTGGACGGCAAAATAGAATATCGTATGTTTTCTATGTGAATTTCCGACCTGAATATACATGAACTATATTTCGAGTCATCAAATTTTAAACATCATATAAAATTATTTTTTATAATATGAGCCGACTAATAGAAAGAAAAATATATATTTTGTTCAACTTACCACTAGTAATTAGGCCAGGTTTTTGGGGGCAACTCTGAAAGCTCATTTTTCCAGGAGGGGTTGGAGGCCAGCATAGCCAATCGTCAAAAACGGGGGGACAATGGGCTGAAAAAATAATAATCGTTAGTTTGAATTAAATCAGTTCACTACTACGTGTTTCAGTCAGTTTTTAAGTGAAACTTAAACACTCTGTATTTCGGAAAGAATGAATTCTCGAAACTACATTCATAGGAAGTTTTTTCAGGAAATCATCTAATGAATCACCTCCTCAAATCTTTCACATCAATTCAGAAACAGCCTGTATTTTAAACCCAAGGGGTTGTTTACTAGATGTGCTTGCTAATATGGAAAATAGGTAATAATCCCAGACCTATTAATGGATATTTCTGGAAGGAATTTCACGTCTGAACGGCTGAACAGATTTTGATGAAATTAAGTAAGGTAATAGATGGTTACCTAAAAACGGATATAAGATCAAAATGATCACGTCATCGTACTTAGGGGGTAGGAAGTAGGCAGAAAACTGAATTGAGTTAGTGATTTTTTTTTATGGTTTTTGCTATAGGAGTTTTGCTCTATCATGCCTAAACGGCTGAACGGATTTTGATGAAATTTAGTTAGGTGATAGATAGTAACCTAGAAAAGGATATGGGCTATTAATATTCATGCTATCGTACTTAAGGCGTAGGCAGTAGGCAGAAAACTAATTAAGTTAATGATTTTTAATCGTTTGTTTTAAAAGTTTACCTCATTCACGCCTTAACGTCTGAACGGATTTTTATAAGATTTGGTTAATATAAAGATAGGATCCTAGGCACGGACACAGGCTACTTTTTACGGCGGGTAAATACCTCATTCCCGCAGAAATCTAGCGTGATCGTGCCAAAAAGCGCATGACGCCATAGCTACTGAAATGATTTTTATATTTTTTTTTTAACTGAGTGTTACGAAGACTTCAAGTTAGTATTTGATCACTTTTCTATCTTAGAGGGTCGGTAGGCGCCATAATTTAGGGAATTTATGATAAAATTTTGATGCAACTGTCTTTATTTAACAGTTTTACTTGGATCGAATTACCGTGCGAAGCCGGGGCGGGTCGCTAGTTTCTGATAAACACATGAAAGTGAATGCTCAAGACATATTTCGAAAATTTATTCAGCATAATTAGTGTTGTATTCACACTGAAAGCATCTGAAGTTATTCATCAAACACTCTGCATATTTAAACTGTTCATTACTTAGTCCACAATTTAACAAAACGAAAAATAACTTGAACCAGTACATCTTGTATACTGGAAAATGAATGTTGACATTCCAACGTTTCATGGAACTTTTGAACGCGTTGGTCAAACTTTAACTTCCATTACGTAACTTAGTTCTTAACTGTCTTTCAGTTGGGGAAGTAATTTCGAATATGGAAGATCTGTGTTTTCCTCACCCATCAATTCACAGTAACTCTAAACGGGAATGTTGAAAATAGAGAAAATAGTTCAGAAACTTAAGGAATAGTTTCATATTGGAAAGCTATTAAGTTTATATGCTTTTGAGTGCTCATTCTACTCAAACAAGCGCTACATCGTTTCGCCCAAATGTCTGACATTTTAGAATTTTGTGCCGATAATGGTCTCAAAAGATAACTGATGACGAATCCATGGTTAATAAAACTTCTGTCCTTGAGTCCGTCCCTCCGCAAACACGATAACTTCCGAAAGGATTGTACTGGAGACATGAAATTTTCAGGGAAGGTTCTGTTCTCAAATGCCATAGGGGGTTTCTTATGAAATATGGCCATTCAAAATTTTTGTTCCTCAATATCTCAGACAGAACAAAATAGATCGAAATTCTGATAAAAGCCTCATAAAAATTTTGAAGCCGTAGTGTTAATAGACCCATGAAAAATTTAATCGGAATATTGAAAAGGAAAATCCTTATATTTCCTCAACAAAATATCCGATTCGAGTGAAATTCATTATGAGGGTAAAGATTTTCATAATTAACTAGCGACCCGCCACGGCTTCGCACAGTAATATCTTCGAAAATATTCACTTAAATCATACGTCTGAATAGTCTGAATTTTGGTACCTTCCTACCCTATAAGTTAAGTAGTGTGATGGAATGTCGCTAAGTTTCGATCCAAGTAAAACTGTCAAATAAAGACAGTTGCATCAAAATTTTATCATAAATTCCCTAAATTATGGCGACTACCAACCTTTTAAGTTAGAAAAATGATCAAATACTAACTTGAAGTCTTAGTAACACTCAGTTAAAAAAAAAATCAAAATCATTTCAGTATCTATGGCGTCATGCGCTTCTTGACACGATCATGCTAGATTTCCGCGGGTATGAGGTATTTACCCGCCGTAAAAAGTAGTCTGTGTCCGTGCCTAGGATCCTATCTTTATATTACCCAAGTCTTATAAAAATCCGTTCAGACGGTAAGGCGTGAATGAGGTGAATTTTTAAAACAAACGATTAAAAATCAACTTAATTAGTTTTCTGCCTACTGCATACGCTTTAAGTACGATAGCATAAATATTAATAGCACATATCGTTTTCTAGGTTACTATCTATCACCTAACTAAATTTCATCAAAATCCGTTCAGCCATTTAGGCATGATATAGTGAAACTCCCAGCAAAAACCATAAAAAAATCACTAACTCAATTCAGTTTTCTGCCTACTTCCTACCCCCTAAGTACGATGACGTGATCATTCTTATCTTATATCCGTTTTTAGGTAACCATCTATTACCTTACTAAATTTCATCAAAATCTGTTCAGCCGTTTAGACTTGAAAGAGCAAAAGTCCCAACAAAAACGACTAAAAATCACTAACTCAATTTAGTTATCTGCCTACTGCCTACCTCCTAAGAACGATGACGTGATTATTTATAGCCTATGACCATTTCTAGGTTATCATCTATCACCATACCAAATTTCATCAAAATCCGTTCAGCCGTTTAGGCGTGAAAGAGTAACAGACAGACAGACATACAGAGTTACTTTCGCATTTATAATATTAGTATGAATAACCAATAACCAACTAATTTCTAGTTGCTTATACGCGATGCCACTGCTCTAAGTTTTCGTCCAGACATGACGACACTGATAATGGTTGCAGTAAACATGAGCTTTAAAGCCAATCACAAATATCGGGCTATCCAGTGTCCCGTCTGCAACCAATTTGTCCTGAAAAGACAGATAATCGATTTTCTCTAATGGCTCTTCGAACGTTATTGGGATGGATGCTTTCCTAGACAGCCTTGCAGTTCGATGATCCATGAAAAATATTTATTTCGGGATTTTCCGAGGAATAGTCAGCGACTAAAGGGTCTTTACGAGGTTCATTCAAGAAAATAGGTGAAGTTTTCTGAAAAATTATTTATTTTTTCATTAACTAGGTACCAATTTTCCCTCTTCAAAAGGGGCGTTCGGCATCGACATCGGACGTGTCGGATCGATCTGAACCGTTCGTTTATTACATCCGGGTTGAGGGGAGTACACATCTGGACCGTTCGTCATAAAAATCTAAGCAATCGGACGTCCATCTTTTCGCTCGGGCTATTTCGACGGAGCAAAGCGATTTTATCCATACAGTTTTATGTTTTTTATATATTTTGAGACACGGTTACGGTGTTGTTTTTGGTGGAAAATTACGTAAAAACATTGATATATGAGTTGGTGTATCATCGTGATGCAGAATCCATTTTTATTTTTTCCACAATTCCGATCGTTTGAGACGTATTGCATCACGCAAAAGTTGGATAACTTCCTTGTAGTATTCCTCATTAAACGTATGATTTGTTGGCTAGAAATCATAATAAAACACCCCATTGTAATTGAAAAAAAATTAAGAAAAGTCCTGAGCAGGTGCTTTAAGCGCTCGTTCTTTAAAGGAGCAATATTGCTATAACATCAAAATTTTGTATAGAACTTGAGATTCATGCTAAATATATGAATGCGAAACCTCAGCACGATAGAAATGATATTATAGAAATTATTCAGAAAATGAAATATGTAAAAGACCAAGAATTAAAAAAAAATTAAATTTATGGTTCAGATGATGCGATCCTGTTGAAATTCTGCATGGACATACAGTTCATCAATCTTCATTCACAAAATAAATTTCACTCGAACCGGATATCTTGTTATTGCAATATAGATAGATATTCTTTTCTTGAATATTTCAATTGATTTTTTTATGGTTCTGTTTACACTATGACCACAAAATGTTGCATTACGCTTATTATGAGCGTCTTGCATGTGACCGCAAAATTTAATTTCGATTGGTTCTGATTGTCTGAGATGTTGAGGAAGAAAAATTCCGAATAGTCATATTTTACGGAATACCCTGTACGATTTGACCGGTTAAAGAAAAATTTCAAGTCTCCAGGACAATTCCTTCGAAAGTTATCGTGCTAATGGCGCCACGGACAGAATTGAATTTGACCGCGAATTCGTCATCAGGGAGTAGAACCCTATCGTTTGAGACTATTTGGGCAAAACGATATAGCACTCGTTTGGGGAAACCAGCGCTCGAAAAGAATGACTTACAAGAAAATATCGAGAAACAAAAATTTTGAATGGAAAAACTTCCATGATTTCGTTGGTTACCGAACTTAACCGCGGTATTTAGGAACCGAACCCACCCTGAAAATCTCAAGTATCAAGAACAATCCCTTCGAAAGTTATCGTGCTTACAGTCGGACGTTTCAGGTCATTTTTGGCACAAAATTCCAAAATGGCAGACATTTGGACAAAACGATATAACACTCGTTTAAGTAGAACGAACGCAGAAAAACTCGATAATCTAATGTGCACAATTCGAGAATATTCAAAATGTATCTTTCCCTTGGACAAACCACGTTTATTTAAGATGTTGAGTAAAAGAAAGTGTGAAATATTATGACTGAAATTTCTTATTTAGATAAATTTGCTACCGTAACTGCATGTGATTCCAAAATTCAAATACATTAAATCACATTTTCTCATCCTGTATCATCCACGTGCCAGTCTAATACACGCTGCACTTGAATACATCTCATTACGATGCTTTTCCCCCATTTCCTAAAAAGTGAAATAAACTCCACGTTTCGAATTAAATCAGTCAAACGTTACTAAACCTCTTCAACGATTTCAACTTGTGGAGATCATACCCATCCCCTTACCTAGTAACCTTCACGCTAACAGATTACAACCCTCAATTCGACGTTATGTAATAAGAAATTCCTCTATTAAGTTTACCCCGATGCATACTGTTCAAAAGGGCAGAAAAGGGCCAAAATAAAACCGAGGATGATCGGGATGAAATATGAAATTCTTGTTATTTTCTATAGGGGATGAAAGTTGAAATCGTCTTTATCGGGGTTGGAGGGTAGTGAGAGAGGATTAGAAGTAACCGTTTTGGGTACAGGATTGTTGTGAGTTGTTTGGGAGTAAATTTTTCAGTTTTGAGATTATCTGATGAAAATTAATGTTCATCTTGGGGCAAAATACAATGCGCGAAAAATTATCGCACATTCTGAAAATCTCAATTTTAATGAAAGTTAACTCTACATTGACTTTATAACTTATTTTTTATGTTCCCTCGGGAAGGTTTTGAAGGAAACAAGACACATTAAATGGAATAAAAATTCAGGATTTCACCGAATCTTATGTGAAAGAGGAGAAATAAACAATTTTCAAAATACAGGAATGCTGATAGGTGATTTAATACTTGGTATTTCCATCCCTTGCGTTAATTACAGCTCGGCAACGACGGTTCATACTCAAAATGGGTGATCTTAAAATGTTCTGATCTAATCCTTTCCAGATTTCTATGAGTTGGATTCCTAAGTCATTAAGAGTAGCTGGATGATTTTCTGAACTTCTCAACCTTCTATTGAGGTTGTCCCAAACCTTCTCAATCGGATTGAGATCTGGACTTCTTGCTGGCCATTCCATTCTAGAGACTTCAACCTCTTCAAGGTACTCCTGAACGATGCGCGCACGATGGGGTCTGACATTACCGTTCATAAAAATGAAATTTTCACCAATGTATGGGGAAAATTGCACTACATGCTCTTCAAGAATGTTCCTTATATACCAATCAGCATTCATAGCTCCATTATCAACGACCACTAGGTTTGTGCGAGCAGTCAAAGATATTCCACCCCATACCATAATCGATCCTCCCCCGAAACCAGTAATATTCAGGAAATTGCACTGATCATATCTTTCATGTGGGCGTCTGTGTACTCAAATATTGAAGTTCATTGGGGCTCTGGAACTGGAGGACAAGCTGTAGTGAAGTTGCGAAAACTGCTCTGAGGGAAGGCTCAAAGGATCTAAAAGTTGCAGTGATATGTAACCCCCTTAACAATCTAGAATCTACAACGCTAAATAAGATATGGGACATACGGCAGCCACAAACCAATTTAAATTCAAATTATTTCAGTGAAGAGTTCAAGCTTACGGCTTCATATCGGTCCAATATACAACAGATATCGGCAGAATGACGTACAAGCATGAAAAAGTTTATCAATCTGTGGTTCCAAAATAACAAAAACAAATAAAAATTCGAGATATATCGATTTCATGAAGCCAAATTTTTCACCCAGATGCTGAGAAGTTATATTATTCTGTGCTGTTTGTCAAAACAGTGAATGTTATTGATAAATAAGAGGAAATTAATAGCATTCAGTGAGGCAGAAATATCCAATTTTCATGGATAAATGAAATTAATGAAAAGGGAAAGACATTAATTATAGGTATAAATCGTTTGTTTTCTCCTTTTCATTCAATTTGATGATCAGAATGGAATTGCAACGTTTCAGTGAAGGCTTAATAAGTTTATTGTTCGAAATGATAACACTTAATGATTAATACAACCATAGAAAAGTCTGTCGTATTAAAAAAAATCTAATATTCGAAGGAGAAAACTACTAAGCACCTATAATGTTACATTCGTTAGATTCTGTATCCATTATTCTTTAAATTCGCTTTATTCCATAAATATATGTGAGTTTTCATGCAGTATTATATACTACTGGAAAAAATTAAAGGATCAAAAAAAAATTCCAAATTTTTCGGCAATTTTCAACATGCCGTAACTTTGAGAGGAATGGTCGTACAAGTAATTTAAAAAAAGGAAGGTTTTTGGATTAGAACTCCAAAAATTTTAAGTTTCAGTGGTTTTCGAGTAATGATAAAAAAATCAGCACCAAAAAAATTCTCAAAATCTTACCACTATTTTTTTCTTGTCTACGAGCGTGGAAATTTTATTTTTGCATAGTCGTTATAATGATGGGATACTTTGTTAATTCAGCTTTAATTTATTTTTTTATTGGCCTCAATACGTCCACTTCTCGCCGAGATATCGGTCTTCAAATTGCCGCCTGCATTAACATGGCTGAACGTTTGAGAGCCGTTATTGAAAACAGGGGTGGCAATACGCGTTATTGAATTAATAAAAATTTTATTTGTTAGTTTATTTTATTTTTCTTTTTTTGAAATTTACGTACTATCTGCAATTAAAATGTGGAAAAAGCTCGAGAAAATTCTTTTTTGCCTTTTTTAAAGATTATGAGCTTCTCAGAGCAAAAAACGTGATCCTTATTTTTTTTCAAAAATTCAATCGAGTCAAACAAAAAACGGCTCGCTGGATTGAGTTGGCTCTTCGTAAGGTTTTTATCAACATATTGAACTGTAAAAGTCACACTTAACATTATTGGTTTCCTCAACATTTTCGATCCAGGGGTAGATTTTCCAAGAAACCACCAAAAGCCCTTTTTTGTTAAATTTTTATATTGATGCGACATGAAGAAAAAAATTTCTATGAATGAGCAATGGTTGTTCATTAATGGGAGTTCATTTAAGGTCTGAAACCCTCCTTCAATTTTCTGTGCGATCATTGGTTGCTGAGAAATCGATAATCAAAGACAAATGTATCCTTTTCCATTTGAAGACCGATATCTCGGCGAGAAGTGGACGTATTGAGGTCATTAAAAAAATAAACTAAAGCTGATTTAACAAAGTATCCCATGATTATAACGATTATGCATAAATAAAATTTCCACGCTTGAAGGCAAGAAAAAAAAGTGGTAAAATTTTGAGAATTTTTTTGTTGCTGATTTTTCTATCATTATTCGAATCTTTCGAGCACAGTAAAATGAAATTTCAATCGAGGATTCTAAACCTCATTACACGGTTGAACATCTGTTAACACCATATTATTAATTAACAACCATTTACGTTATCTTCAAATCAACAAGCAAAGTATATTTATTTAGTTATTTTACACCGCACCTGCTTCTAGCGAAAAATAATCGAAGATAAAATGTTCACAATAATTTCACATCATGGAATATATGGGTGTTTTTAAGTAATACATCCTTTTTTACCTACTATATTTCAGATTTGGGTAGGTAGAAAATTGCAGCTTTGAAAAGTACAGAAACACTGAACACATGAATAATATTACAAATTGATACGAAATAAAAAAAAAATTTTTCGATGAAAAAACAACAAAATATTTTATTTCGAAATACTTTCATTTTGAATCGTTATAACTGAGGGTAGTTTTAAATAATATGAATTCTCAATCGAAACATTGAAGAACTAATAAATTCCAAATGGAAAAAAGGCATTCGACAAAAACAATCTATGGTTGAAATTATTATTATTACCTACATAGTCAAACATTCGAACAATCACTCTGTATAGTTGATCTGTTGCCACAAAATGAAATTCAAGGACTTTCAACGTCAGTAATCCATCCAAAATGTTAAAGAACCTACAGTTCCTCGACGTTTCGGATTCATTGTGCTGTCACCTTCAATCAAGTAAAAAAATATCCGGGAAACGAAAAGTATAAATTAAGATTGCAAAGAATAATACTCACTTTTGTTACGGTGGGGATACAGCTCGAGACAAGTACTCTCATTCATGTTGAAATCTGAAACAAAAAGAATTCTTCATTTCAATCTGAATTTTCTTCACGTCAGCCGTGTTTGGGGACTGAAAGAGATTTTTTCAGGTCATTAGAAGTTCCCGAAGTTCCGGATCTGTTAAATTTTTCATTAGCTGACGGCTTCACCTAGTTCCCCATTATTACAGACTTTGGATATCATCTGTTTTTTTTAAGTAGATAAGAAATGGAATGTTTTATAATTTCGGAAAGTGCAGGCAGATGCTGCTTTCGAGGAGAAATATATTTCGTTTTTAATCGTTGTTCCTGAAAAAAAAACGCTTTTTGTCCAAATGTTCATTATTCGAGAATATAGGTCTCCCGCATTATTAATGAAAAATAGATAACTGCAAAAAAACTCGTGTGGATTTTGATCAAAGTGTTCATGTTATTGATTCTACTAGTTTCTACTAAATCTTGAAAGTAGGAAGAATCCCCAAAATTCTTACATAGATATTTATACAGGGTGTTTCATTGGGAGACAAAAAAAGTGGACGATTAATAAAGCATTTAGGTGGTTCCGAATACAGTATATTATACAGGGTTCCAAAATTGAACGTACAAACGAAAAGGTGAGATTCGTTAAGTGAGTTTAAGAAAAAAGGTCCCATAAACATGGAGTCGCAAACGTTTCGTTTTCGAGATACAGAGTGTTGAAGTTTGAATTTTTTTCAAGTTAATTTCTCATAGTATCTACACTTCACAAGATATTCAACTGAAATTTGGCATAGATATTAGCTTTGTTCTGATACTAAACTTTGCCCTAGAAATGCAAATAGAAAAGGTCGTGAACTATGTGTGAGATGCGGTGAACATATTTGTGCTGAACATAGAAGACCTATTAGTCCCCCCTGCAGTGAAGACTGTACCTAATTAATATTTTTGAATTTTGTTATAATAGAATAGCTGTTTTATATTTTTCTTCCATTTTATTCTCCATAATAAAATGTAAAATAATACTTTTCTTTTTATTTTGGCTGAAAACGATATAAAAGTTAAAATTATATTGATGTGTCATATACGACACCACTGTACCATTCATGTACTAGAATTAATATAAGGATACCATTCTAGGGTTAATAAAAATGGAACGATACACGCTTCAAAAACGCATTGAAATTATTAAAATTCACTATAAAGATAGTGAAAATTTGGCAGAGACGGTTCATAAAACTCGAACATTTTTGGGTCTTCGTGAAGCACCTTGTCGGACCGAAACAAAGAAATTGGTGGAAAAATTCGAGCTGTTGGGACAAGTTAGTGATGTGAAGAATAAAACCCGTGCACGTCGCTCAAGAACAGCCGAGAATATTGCTGCTTTAGTCGAAAGTGTTGAAGAAAACCCCGGTTTGTCCATTCCTCGTCGTTCTTTGGAATTAGGCATTCCACAAACGTCATCACACCGTATTTTGCATAAAAATTTGGGTCTTAAGGCTCATAAAGTTCAGTTACACAAGAACTCAAACCGGCCGATTATCTACAATGTCGTGTCTTTGCCGATTGGGTCGTCTTTTGCGGGAGAAGTTTCCGGACAGTGTTATCTCTCGAAGAGGTGATCACAATTGGCCATCGAGATCTTGTGATTTAAAACCTTGCGACTTCTTCCTTTGGGGCCACGTGAAAGAGAAGGTCAACGCCAATAGCCCAGAGTCCATTCAAGACCTCAAATATGGAATTCATGAGGCTATCGAGAACATAGGGCAGCCACTTTGAGATTTGGTTACGGAAAATTTCATTAAAAGGATATGGTCCTGTAAGCGTGTTCGTGGTGGTCATTTGCCTGATGTTATTTTCCACTATTAACGGCATAGCTTCTTTTTATAATGAAATAAACATACGATCATTTATATTGAAAAACGGCATTTTTCTTTAAATATCAAAATAACACCTCTTATTGGAAAACCCTTTATCACATGTATCTCTTATGCAGTATGCAGAAATAAAATGTATGTTAATCAAGAATTTATTCTCAGTTCATCATGGGGTCGGCGAAAGAAAAAATAAAAACAAAACATTTTTCTTAACTCCGTACTCGTAAACGTGCACGGTACCGTCAACCGTGGGCCAACTGGAGTATACTTAATAAAGTATTTTCGACAATATTTCCATGTTTGGAACCCACGGGTATGGTTCGGAAAGTTACGCTGTATAATGTGGCTTTGTCGGGAGAAGAATGAATTTGCGTCTGTAATCAGAACAGGTGGAAAAATGTCACTACAATACCTGGCTGTATTTGATTTTCCCTTATCAATACGGGATCCGCTGTTCCAGGAACGTGACTTTCTCGACTACAAAGGAACCCCTAATTCGCATCCCCCCATCCCTCCATCAGGGGAGTGCTCATT
Organism: Propylea japonica; assembly: GCA_013421045.1. Classification (NCBI taxonomy): domain Eukaryota; kingdom Metazoa; phylum Arthropoda; class Insecta; order Coleoptera; family Coccinellidae; genus Propylea; species Propylea japonica. The sequence goes on along the minus strand of CM024246.1, from coordinate 40,639,639 downwards.
TTTCGGGTATTCTCCCACAAACCCACATACAAACCGATTTTCGAATAATCTTTCGTTCTCAGGGGAAGGCCGTTTATTGTAGAACAACGCTAACTTTACTAAAATGGAAGGTTGGGAATTTTACACAATTTAGTGGTTTGTTTTCCTGATTTTTAGCGTTTGGAAAGAGGCGTAAAAGTATATTACCAGTAGTTGGACTTTTACAATTGTTTTCCGATGTTGTTTTCCATGTTTGGGCATGAATTTTCCAGCCGTCCATAGGAGACATGTGAAAATTTCTGTTTCTTCTGGAAGAGTATCTTTCACTTCGGAAAAATTTGATATCTAAATGTTAACCAAATCGATTTATCATATACAAATTTTTCTTCTATTTTGTTTCCATTTATTTGGGAATCGATTAATTTGGTTTTCATTGTTGAAGTCCAGATATTCTTAATGAGTTCCATTGTTGAAGTATCTCATCTTTTTGAGTCATAAAAGCTTCATTTCCTTTATTAATGATTTTGATTTTATTATGAATTTCTAAATATCTGACTAATGAAATTTCAAGTATCATTTCGCGGAAAAAACACGTGAATAATTGAATTGAATTTAAATGCGTTCGATATTTCATTGGTATCGCAGCAGATTCATTTTTTGGTGCTCAAACTGATTCTGTATGTGAAAAATTAATTTAATCCTATAAATACCGTTATATGGAGCTTTAATTTTACGCTTTGTTGGAAGTAAGCGTAGCATTCATTATTAATTCACAAAAATTCATTATGGATGGCACTTAATTCATTATTTCGGTGTTTTACCCAATTCCATGTTATTAACCTATATGGAAAGCAATGGAATGAAAAGCTTTCGAATTTTTTGAAATTATACTCGTAGATTTCGTTTGGAAGTGTTTCAGGTCATAGCACGAGGAAAATATTTCATTTATTTATAATGATTTATAATTTTAATCGAAACATTAAACATATTGTACCAATGATATAACTATTGTTTGAGGATAAAACAATGATATAATTTATGCTATTATACATTCTTGTCAAATATTTACGTTTCGAAATTCAAAAAATTTAAACTGATTTTCTGAATTCTATCTGAATTTGAATAAAAATTTTTCTCATCTCTTCATAAACTAAGCAAAAAAAATTAAGAAAAGCCTTGAGCAGGTGCTTTTGAGCGCTCGTTCATTGGGAGAGCAATAATGCTGTTACCTGAAGATTTTGACTTGAGATTAAGTATGTGAATGAAAAATCTCAGCACGATCGGAATTATATTCTGGAAATTATTCAAAAAATGAAATACCCAACTGAAAAATCAATATTTAAAAAAATAAATTCTATTGCTCTGATGCGATCCTCTTGAAATTCTGCATGAACATTCAGTATATTAGTCTTGATTCACTAAATGAATTTCAATCGAATCGGATATCTTTTAATGGAAATTCTTCTTTTCAATATTCCAATTGAATTTTTTATAGTTCTGTTAACACTATGCCCACAAATTTTGCATGAGGTTATGAGCATCTTGCATGTGGCCACAATATTTGATATTATGATAAATATGTTATTATGTTAATAAGTAAGTGTATAGGGGAAAACCCGGATAGATGCCCCACTTTTTGAATTCGCCTCATATTTTTGAAAATATTGATTTTATAGGTATGTGTAGATTTCTATGAGTGTAGGAAGCAATACTAAATTTCACAAAAATTCGATTTTTGTAGATTTTTTTTGGGATAGTTGCCTACAAGTATGGATAGTTGCCCCACCATGAAAATACTGGGAGGGATAGATGCCCTTCATACTGTGTGAACCAAAAACCCAACTAAATACAATGAGAGATATTCTATGCTTAAAGGAGCAACTTTTTCTACGCAACATGGATCGAATTAACAACAATTGTGCATTTTTAATTGAATTTCAAAAGCATATATTAAACGAAAAGTTGCATTCTTCATATTAACATAGAGCATTCATGATAAATTAATGAAATGATAAGTCTCAACAAAAATAATCAGAAATCAAGTTTAAAATCAAAATAATACAATGAATCGAAAATCTGCTAAAAAGATATGGTTTTAGTTTAGATGTCCTAAGGGGCATCTATACCTCAAAAAATCAGGGCAACTATCCTTTTGGATAGGGATAGATGCCCATGAATTTTTTCAATAAATTAAGAAGAAAACAAAAACTATTTGTACTCAGATGTCCACTCAATGAAACACTGTATTGACGTTATAAAAAAATGACTGAATTTATTACCACTTCAAAAGTTATATAGCGGCAAATACCTGCCTCTAAAAAGTTTGGCATGTTTGTGGAGTTCGCTGCTGAGATGATCGCACACACTAGCGAAAAACGGCTTCACTTTACATTAACCCTTACAAAACTAAGGTCCAGGATAGCAGCTACTTATAAAATTAATTTTTTGATACGTGTTTCGGAAGTAAGATATTTTGAAAATAGGGCATCTATCCGGGTTTTTCCCTTCAAACCCCTTTTTCAAACCGATTTCAATTTCATTTCAAATAAGCATTCCATGTTCTAGCATCCTATCACATGTACAGATTTATCTGCTAATCCGCAAGGTAATCTGTTGGCCATTATTAGGATCACTTGACCAAACGACACGTTCGTTCTTCATCATCATAATTACCATAATTCCTATGGGGATTTGAACACCTGCGGTTTGAATTGCAGCAAATTGTAGCAATCACACCGTTGGCATTAATTGATAGACGTGCGCTAAATCGTTCTGGCCAATTGATAGATTCAGATCGAATCCAATTATTCCTGAAATGTTATTTTCGGTCGATGTATGATTTTGCCCTAGAAAGATATTGGGAAACCATGTCTTCGCTGAATCCAGATTGACTTGATAAACCAATTTTTTTCCAATCTAAAGGGTTTCCAATAAGGGGTGTTATTTTGATATTCAAAGAAAATGCCATTTTTCAATATAAATCATCGTATGTTTATTTCATTATAAAGAAGAAGCTATGCCGTTAATAGTGGAAAATAACATCAGGCAAATGATCACCACGACCACGCTTACAGGACTATATCCTTTTGATGAAATTTTCCATAACCAAATCGCAAAGTGGCTGCCCTATGTCCTCGATACCCTCACGAATTCCATCTTTGAGGTCTTCAATCCATGCTGCGCTACTGGCGTAGAACGTCTTTTTCACGTGGCCCCAAAGGAAGAAATGTCAAGGTGTTAAATCACAAGATCTCGGTGGCCAATTATTATCACCTCTTCGAGAGATAACACGATCCGGAAACTTTACCTGCAAAAGATCAATGGTTTCTTTGCTTGTGTGGCACGTAGCGCCGTCTTGTTTAAAGCAAACGTTGTCCAGATCAATACTATCCAATTTCGGTCATAAAAATCATTAATCATCTCTCGGTAGCCCAATCCATTCACCGTAACTGTTGCTCCAGCCTCATTTTCGAAAAAGTAAGGTCCAATGACTTTTCTTGAGCGACGTGCACGGGTTTTATTTTCACATCACCAACTGGTCCCAACAGCTCGAATTTTTCCACCAATTTCTGTATTGCAGTCCGACAAGATGTTTCACGAGGATGCAAAAATGTTCGAGTTTTACGAACCGTTACTGCCAAATTTTCACCATTTTTACAGTGAATTTCAATAATTTCAATGCGTTTTGAAGCGTGCATCGTTCCATTTTTATTAATGACGTAGTTTTTACTAGTCAAATGTCAAAAAATGACAGCTTCAAACATGACATCTACCGAAATAGCAGCCTATTCAAAATAACAGCTTTTCATTTTGGGCAATTCTACACAATCTACCTATTGAAAGTCAAAATTTTCTGTAGCTTCCTTAATAGTGATTCGGCGATTTTCCAAAATAATTTTTTTTCATTCTTCCCTGACGTTTATCGTCATCAACATCTTCACGACCTCCTGTAAAGCGCCTGTACAACTTGCGGACACTTTTTCGATACAAAGTAGAGTCGCCAAGTGCCACAATCAACATTTCAAGAGTCTATGAGCAGTTTATTCAACTCAAAACAGTAGAATATGTCAAATTTTCATGGCCAACCGACGGCTCAACCTTTTGTGAACGGACTATATATACCATGAAAATGGCAAATCAAAAAAAGATGTGGAAGTAGACTGTTTACTATTCTGATCAGTGAAAGAATGTAAACAACTTTTTCATCACACTTATTGATTTGCTCCTGTACTTTTTGTTATATACATAGTTAAATTTGATAGATCGGAAAAAGTCGCAGCGAAAGAAGAATCAATCAACAAAAAAAGGCAATATGATCTTTCTATTGCACCATTCATATATACCTACAAGAAAATTTTCATTTGAATGCTAGAATTCAATGGATCGGATAATTGAAGCCTCGTTTATTACATTCCTCCTAAATTCAATATTTGTCAAGTAAAGGTACATTTAGATTCCGTAATAAATAAAGAATGATTAGTAAATTCCGGATTTCAGAGTAAGAGAAAATAAGTTTTTTTGGAAACTTCGCATCTCTACTTTCATCATTCTGCATATCTGAACCTCTCAAACGCAAATGCAAGGATTCATACACAAGTACGAGGACTTGCCAAGCAGAATGTATTCTGGAGATACCGAAGATTAATGACAACACAAGAATACATCGATTATAAGATGATAGTACCGACCAAAACAAAAATGAATATGCTGTAAGCCAAACTTCAATATAAAGGGTTTTCCAATAAGAGGTCACGTTTGTAGCTGTATTTTTTTCTATTTGATAAGTAAAAACTATACCATTAATAAAAATGGAACGATACAAGCTTCAAGAACGCACTGAAATTATTAAAATTGACTATAAAAATGGTGAAAATTTGGCAGAGACGGTTTGTAAAACTCGAACATTTTTGGGTTGTCGTGAAGCACCTTGTCGGACCGCAATAAAGAAATTGGTGGAAAAATTCGAGCTGTTGAAACAAGTTAATGATGTGTGGAATAAAACCCTTGCACGTCGCTCAAGCCGAGAATATTGCCGCGGTGAATGGATGGCGCTATCGAGAGATAATTAATGATTTTTTATGACCGAAAATGGATAGTATTCATCTGGACAACGTTTACTTTCAACAACGCGCCACACAAGAAACGAAACCATTGATTTTTTGCGGAAAAGTTTCCGCACCGTGTTATCTCTCGAAGAGGTGATCACAATTGACCACCGAGATCTTGCGATTTAACACCTTGCTACTTCTTCCTTTGGGGCCACGTGAAAGAGAAGGTCTACGCCAATTGCCAAGCGTTGTTCAAGACCTCAAAGATGGAATTCGTGAGGCTATCGAGGACATAGAGCACCCACTTTTCTATTTGGTTATGGAAAATTTCATTAAAAGGATATGGTCCTGTAAGCGTGGTCGTCGTGGTCATTTGCTTGATGTTATTTTTCACTATTGACAGCGTAGCTTCTTTTTTATAATGAAATAATCATCCGATCATTTATATTGAAAAATGGCATTTTTCTTTGAATATCAAAATAACACCTCTCATTGGAAAACCCTTTACATATTCAGCTGAAGAGTAGTTATATTTTTGTGAAGCTGATAATATCTGGTTCGACTGATACAGCTTGTAGTCCCTGTATTATCATATTCACATGAATATTTCAGCAATAATACAAGGTATTAATAGGTAACAGTGTTCAAAACTATAGGTTTAAAGAAACATCTCTATAAATTCAAAGTTTTAAGTCTATTTCTTCAAAAGTCTTTTACTCAGAACTGCAAGAAAATAGTTATTTGATTAACTAGGTCATTAAAGACAGCGACTAATGATCAAGATATTTTAATGCGTGAGCGGAGCGAACCCGTTAACAGTTCGAGACCATTAGTCGCTCGATTAATAACCGAGTTTATTACAAGATTTTTCCGACGATCTCAATATGATTTGTGTATAAATTCTTCATTGAAATACATTATCATTCTGCACAAGACTTATATTTGACATAATGAAATTTTTATGTATCTATGTTCCAGTAGAGTTTTGACACTTCTCGTAGTGCTTCTGAATAATTTGAGAACGGTTGCCATGAGGATGACACATTAAAATATTAAAAAAAATTAGCATTAAAATGGGTCATTAATGATCAATTTCGTACACATTAAAATGATTCGAGTTCGGCGGAAAATATTATTTTTCTGTCTGTAGTTAATTGCTTAAAAGACTGTTTACGGTCATAGAATACTCATAGAATTACTCAAAACTACAGGGCAGTCAGAAATAGATCCATTAATATGGTTGGATTGGTTGGGACCATTTTCGGCCAACATACAAATATATTGTAGCATGCTGCATCTCTAGGAACATCATCAACATGTCTTTATCAAACCACTTCGTTTCCATCAGATGTCACGCATATGTAAACCATCGTAATCGAGTTGATAAAGTAAATATATGTAGATAAATCATTCGATAACGAGCAATTACCTAATACGGAGGAGTTAAATCGTATGCGAGAAATGTTAAATCATATGCGGGGGATGAAATTCAACAGTTTCACCGAATTTTGAGCTAATCCATTCGAGGATTTGGCGTAAACGTGTGGCAGGATGCACTCAATCTCAAGAAACGTTCAGGAGTTAAATTGGAGGTTGGAAGCTGAATGTTTACTTAGGAAACGTAATCATATTTATTTTGTTGACGGATTCAGATTCATGTTAAATCTGGTTTCTGTGAATGCACCTTTAAGTATCAAATTAGATATACCTCAGGCCGACCAGGTTTGATTTTAATTGGTGAAATACGGGGTGTTTTCTAAACATGCGGCAAAAATTCAGGGGATTGTTCCTTGGACTATTCTAAGAATATTTTGTCTTTTGATGATTTTTGAAAAACCTCTTTGTTTCGAAGATACAGGGGAAACAAAATTTTAGATAATAACATTTTATTATGAAAAATTACATGAAAATTTTACTTAATCTATAAAAACTGTTGAAAATGACCACCTCTATCCAAAAAAAAAAGGAATTCAAATGAAAACCGTGTTTAATCTGTATTCCTTTACCATCTGAACTTATCAATTTTAAGTCAAAAAACTGGCCGTTTTTAGTAATTGGAATGTTGTTAAACAAATTTAAAAATAAATTGTACCTACTTAGTAAACACAGTGCGGTACGCATTTTTATTTAAACTATTATTAATTTTAAAAATATGAAAAATGTTGTTCGCCCTATATCTTCGAAACAAAGAGGTGTTTCAAAAATCATCAAGGGACAAAACATGCTTAAAATAGTACAAGGAACAACCCCCTGAATTTTTGCCGCATGTTTAGGAAACACCCTGTATACTAAGACGTACGGAGTGAGATGGTCAAAACCTATGTATACTCAACACGATGATCTTTTTGACGAACCAAAATTTTTCATGTACCGGGATTTTCACTATAATTTGACTCCCCCTTAAACTTTGTACTGAAGGAGATACAGAAAAATGTTTCGTATAAAAGTTTCACGAAATCAACTGAGGTTTTATGATATGAGTCCAGAAACTGAAATATTTACAGGGTGACCAACATATTGATGGCAACTTCATTTTTTCAAATGGAACACCCTGTATATTTTTCCATATTTGGTTTGCTCTTTTTCCCCTGATTTTCAATATGTAATATATGTTGATCTATCTTTTTTATTCTGACCACCACAGAGTTTCAAATTTCAATAACCATCTGGCATAGCGTTTTGGAAGTTCGTAAATATTTATTTAAGTAGCCAATTGGATTTACTTTAGCAATAATGACAATCAATGAAAGCGGAGAATAATATTAATGATATAAAATCAACCAATATTAAACCCATAATTCGGAACTAATCCCGTCAATGCACAGAGAATAATGATAATATTGTAATGATTAGGAACAAAATTTCGAAGCTTTAATTTCTGACTTGAATCAGAGCCATAACATAATAATGCTATCAAAAATAGTCTAAACAACTTGAGACCACTATAATATTATGAACTATGTGTATTGAATGAAGCTGGTCTTTTGAGCAATTTCTTCAGTTGATGTTATTCTTACCATTTTTTTAAATCATTTTTCATTGGTTAAGTAATTGTTAAGTATTCATTCTAAAATAATAGATTGTTTGGATATGAATAATTTCGTGGGTATTTCACATATTTTTTTATTTTTATTGTCATCATTTCAAAACTTTGGAACTCTGAAAATTGAAGAGATACATGCGCATACGCATTTATATTCGAGATCAGGAGGAAACAGCCTATCAAAAAAGAAATAATATACAGGACAGGGTGCCCCATTTGTAAATATAGGTGAATTCAATGTTGTTCACCCTGTATATCTTCCCATTGATTTTATTATAACTTCAGAAATGAGCATTTTCATTAAACGCACTCTGCCACTTGTAAAATGATTACAGATCTTAGCAGGTGGTTCTTAAAATTTGAAATTCTGTGGTTTTCAGAATAAAGGAGATAGACCAACATATGCTTCATATTGAAAATCAGGGGAAAAAGAGCTAGCCAAACATGGAAAAATATACAGGGTGTTTTTAAGTTGCCATCGATCTGTTGGCCACCCTGTATATATTTCAGTTTCTGGACTCATATCAAAAAACCTCAGTTGATTTCTTGAAACTTTTATACGAAACATTTTTTTGTATCTCCTTTAGTGACAAAGCTGAAGGGGGGTTTATAGTGAAAATCCCGGTACCTATAACATTCTGTAAAGTTGTTTTATGTATGTTTTGTATATACCGGAAATTTTTCACCTTTTGGAAGTTAATCATATTTGATGGGAGGAAAAAATCACCAGATCACAAGGTACTCAACATTAGGGGATGCTTTTTAATGTTTAGAATTTCACTCTATACATTTTACTTACAAGATTTAACTTGATAAAGAATATAATAAACAGGGTGAATCAAAACTGACTATGCATATTACACTGTGCCATTCATTTTCGATGTTTAAATTAGTTAAGCTGAATGCATTAACAGATTTTGAGGATGGGTATCAAATAGGTGCCATTAGAATAAAATATTTGCATGCATTTAGGTTTCTATCAGTATGTGTGAGTAATAAAGTTTCTGTTCACATGCCTTATGCGGTTTAATCTCTGAAGGAATATTGATATTATTGTATTGGTATTGCTCAAAAAATAGTTTTTTATCAGATCGTTTTTTTGAGAAGCGAAATTTCGAATTAGGATAATTTTGAATTCATTGTTGTATTCGTAGTTATAGTGAGTAATTTCCAAATGTCTAATCAATAAGTTTTTCATTACGTAAGTTGGTCTTAAGCTTTTTTGATTTTGTTCTACTGAGAATCTAAAGATAAGAAGGTGAAAGTAAACAATGAGATAACGTAACTATCGAGTAGTACCTATTATACAGGGTTGGGATAAAGTTCGGCACCAAATTAATATCTTTAAAACGAAACGGGCGATATTTTTGAAATTTGGCAGCTGAGTGTAATGGACCACAATGCATCTGATGAGCATATTTTCACTAATGAGATACTTCCGGTTTAACCGGAAATGGCCAAAAATTTTTTTATTTAAATGGGACACCCTGTATATTTCTGCAGATTCTGAAAGTGCACCTCGTTTCGGATCTGTCCATATCGGGTTCCATGTAAAAATTCTCTTTAAATGTCTTTTTGTACGTTTGAGAAAAAATCCATTCAAATAAATAAATCGTTGTTATTTGTATCAATAGTGAGAAATAAAACGAAATACTTTGTAGTAGATAACTCTTTCTGCTTTTCATGACGTATTTTTTATGAAAATCTATAAAAGGAAGAAATTACTTTACTAGTAGAAAAAATTTATTAAAAATAATTTTAAAAAAATCATTTTAATTGTTCGAAGTACTTGCCGTTCACCTCCTGACAATATGCCAGTCTATTAACAAATTCTTGAGTATTTTTTCTCAAGACTTCTCTATGTATTAATGCACATTCATGAAGAATCCGTTGTCTCAATTCTTCTTTTTACAGATAATTTTTACATGGAACCTGGTATGGACAGATCCGAAACAAAGTGCTCTTTCAGAATCTGCAGAAATATACAGGGTGTCCCATTTAAATAAAAAAAATTTGGTCATTTCCGGTTAAACCGGAAGTATCTCATTAATGAAAATATGCTCATCAAATGCATTGTGGTCCATTACACTCAGCTGCCTAATTTCAAAATTATCGTCCGTTCCGTTTTAAAGATATTAATTTGGTGCCGAACTTTATCCCAACCCTGTATGTCGATAAACATTATCTATAGAGAACACTTCAAAACTGATAACTAAATTTTTAAACCTCAATATAATTCACATTTGTTACCATCATGGTGAAAACACCCGTGAATCTGAAAAATGTTAGTGCTTAAGATCATTCTTTTAATTCTATTTTCAATAAAGATAAGATAATATAACATTTTCCAAGAAATTGACATCGATAAAAGCATGTATATATAACCTGCAGAATTTCACAGTTTCATCAGTTACTCAAACTACATACAATCAAACAGTTCAAAATGTCGAAAATCTCTTCGATTGCCATCCTCCTATTGACACTTGCTGTCGTTTACGCAGAAGTAGAAGTTTCAACAAAATTGACTCTTTTGAAAGATGGATCCACAGTTCTAAGACTAGATGGTAAATCGAATAAGACAATACAGAAAATCGATCTTCCAGATGATGATGGTAAAAGCAACTGGGGTGACCAAGTTTACAAAAAAAGACAAGATGGCGATGTTCTATTGACGAGACATACAACGGTGCTCCCTGTAGTGAGTACCAGTGAACAGCATTTGAAATTTAGAGTTGCTTTCAGGGACGTGAAGTCAATCACATCAGTGCGTTTTTTGAATGTTGGAAGACAAAGGGCGTACGCCGATGAGATCGAAGTATTATCCGACGTTGCTGAAATTTATTACACCCTCCCTGCTTTGACAGATCCTAGAGTAATCGTCGAAGTGTATGGTATCAAGAACTGAATTTTATAATTTTTCCTTTTTCATGAAATGTAATTATTCATTGAATCATGGTAATATATTTTAATGTACTTATATATTTTAGTTTTATTTATTGGTGCTCGATACTGCCCCCTGTGCACAAATTTAACTCTTTTATATATTAATTCAGTGTTCCGCGAACCAATATTTTCCAATGCGAAAATCACTACAGAATTTTATGGAGATATTCGATTAACGATAAATCAGAAAAAATAGTAATTTATAATAATCGCGAATAAGACCCATTCGTCTATACGTTTAAAACAAGTTTTCAATTATTTGTCTATTTTGATTATTCAGTGAAATCCATATTTCAGATGTAATTCGCTGAATTTTGAATTTCAATGACTTCGGCGCTTGTATTATAAATAACTACATAAAGTAAAAAAACATCATTGCATTCACAGTATATGAAATTAAACTCTATACATTCATTCACTAACGAATGTATCTCCAGGGTGGGCAAAATTCGTTGTCCACTGAAGGTATCTCGGGAACTATAGAAGCTAAAGGAAAACTGATAAGAGATTTTCGTGCTCTTTCTTCCTGACTTATACGAAAATAAAAAACAGCTTAATTAAAATTGAGAAATTGTCATTTTAAATTATGCTAAATAACTCGCTTATTTAAACTCGAATTCGAAACATTTACATGTCATACATTTTTAAAATCAGATTCGACTAAAGTTTTTATTTGAAAAATCGAGAATTCTACTCATTTCTCAAAAATAGCTAGACTAAAAAAATCAGTCATATTATATTTGAATCACACTCAAAAAAGTGCCTGTAGAATGTAACAACGGATTTCGAATATGAGTTCAAACACGCGAGTTATTCAGCATCATTCAAAATGGCAATTTCTCGATTTTCATTCATAACTCAAAATCTCTGAAAGATAAACTGGAGCTGTTTTTATATTCTGATAATTCAGGAAAAAACCTGAGAATGTGTTATCAGTTTCTTTTAGCTGCTATAGTTCCCGAGATCCCTTCATTAGATAACGTAATTTGCCCACCCTGTATATTAGCAATACAGTTTGTTTAGCTGCAAAATGGCGAATGCACCGGTATCCCTTCCGATCCCTGGGAGTTCACTATTCAGTGCGAGCAGGTACTCGTTATTTTCTAAGATCCTTACCAAGATAATTTTATTCATAAATTTCATAGAGTTCATTAAGTTTCAATTGAAGATGGCGTTCTGAAGTCTAAAAATTGCTGATTCCGTCGCATATGTTATACAGTTCCCAAAAGGTCAGCATCAAAGGGGAATTTTGTTTACTAATTCATAACGACGAGATGAAGACTAAGTACCCTAGAGACCTCAGATAATAGGGGTCACAATAGATCAGATCGCAAAAAACACCCGTTCGATCGAAATTTGAATTTTGATGAATATCTAAAATATTCTCATTAGAGAATCTTACATTATGCAACGAGCTTATGTACAATGATTGCCATTATTCACTAAGTGAAATTTAGGCTACGAGCCGCAGGCGAGTGCTCTAAATCACCGTATGCATAATAACCATTATCCATGAGTAGAATACTATACTTTATCCATGACAACTAATTTTTTTACATTTGGCGGCTGTAATATGGCCCCTTTAATACAAATGTGTATAGAGTCAAGTTGACATTTAAGTAATTTTTTGATGAACTTGTCATTGTCAATTTTGTAATTAAAATTAATAACATCTAACGTAGATTTGGCCCTAGATTGAAAAAGATATTTCCACCCATATTTGTTTGTTAGAAAACTCTCAAATAATGGAGAAAAAATTCAAGCTGTTGAGACAAATTAATGATGTGAAGAATAAAACCCGTGCACGTCACTCAACAACAGCCGAGAATATTGCTGCTGTACCCGAAAGTGTTGAAGAAAACCACGGTTTGTCCATTCCTCGTCGTTCTTTGGAATTAGGTAGTCCACAAACGTCATTACACCGTATTTTGCATAAAGATTTGGGTCTTGAGGTTTATAAAGTTCAGTTGACACAATAACTCAACCCAGTCGATCATCAACAGCGTCGTGTCTCTACTGATTGGTTCGTTGAAATGATCCGGAATTTCATCGATAAATCATCTTAAGTGATTAGGCCCATTTCCCCCTCGGTGGCTTCGCCAACAAGCAAAATTGTCGCATCTGGGTCTCGGAAAACCCAAGAGTTATTGTTGAAAAGCCTCTCTATCGTCAATGTGTGACTGTTTGGTATAGTCCATGGTACGGCGGAGTCATTGGACTTTACTATTCCGAAAAGGAGGCTGGAGCAATAGTTACGGTGAATGATTTTTCATTGCCGAAATTGAATAGTATTGATCTGGACAACGTTTACTTTCCACAAGACGGCACTACGTGCCACACAAGCAACGAAACCATTGATCTTTTGCGAAAAAGTTCTCGGACCGTGTTATCTCTCGAAGAGGTCATCACAATTGGCCACCGAGATCTTGTGATTTAACACCTTGCAACTTCTTTCTTTGGGGCCACGTGATAGAGGAGGTCTACGCCAATAGCCCAGCGTCGATTCAAGACCTCAAAGATGGAATTCGTGAGGCTATCGAGGACATAGGGCAGCCACTTTGCGATTTGGTTATGGAAAATTTCATTAAAAGGGTATGGTCCTGTAAGCGTGGTCGTGGTGGTCATTTGCCTGATGTTATTTTCCACTATTAACGGTATAGCTTCTTCTTTACAATGAAATAAACATCCGATCATTTGTATTGAAAAAAGGTATTTTTCTTTGAATCCATAAAGCAACTGTCATCTGACTCATTGTTCACTTGTTATTGATGGGTATACAGACGTAAAATGGGTAGATTTTAAAATAGTGGATAAAAACCGTTTTCTTTCAGACGAACTTCTACTGAATTTTCCCAACTTTTAACTTAATTATATCAATCCACTCAACAAAATTTGAATTAAGGCAGTATTAAAATTGTAAAGTACGAGTAATTTCATGTCATACTCATTAGGATCTAAATCTTAATAACATAGAATGCAGCTTCAAGATGTCACCCGTCCAGCTGACCTACATACATATTTTATGCAATAACAATGTACCCGGGAAGCAGGCAGTGGTTGTGCTGCAAAATTTCCTCAAAGAATTCACGCAAAGGGCGGACATTGCGCTGTTTATGGATTCAGGAACATATTGAAGAGCCCCAGCTCATTAAAAACACGGTGGCTTGTATGGAAGTATTCAACAATATGTTATAGCTATTAGCGAATGAAATAACGCATATTCCTACTCGAGCGCATTTTTTTTCTGTCCGTAATAATTAATTGGAGTCTGGAGTCGTTACGCCGAGTTTATCATCTGCAAAAACTTCCATCAACGGTGAGGCATACGTCATCGTTGGGACGAAGTTTCATTTTGATTTTATTACCAGCAATGAAAAGTTCGCATATAGTTTTTATAGAGGTATAATGACGGCAGTTTTATGGTGAAAACTATTCGGTTTTCGATAAAAGTGAAAGTAGGGGAATATACCTAGGAAAAAAATTTCATGGATAATGGAGTTCTCGAAATATTTTGACCACCATCTTCATATCTGTCTAGATATACAGTGCTTCCCATGAAGTCTGTACCAAAGGAGACTTTTCTTCTTCTTCGAAATTGAATATGACCCATAGAAAACTTGGTCAGCAGAAGTTGCATCGAAGCAGCCAAACTAGACAGATTTAAAAAAAATTGCCGAAAACATAATGAACACAAATTTCGGAAAATGCTAAAAGAAAATTCTGTTTGGACTCCTATTTTCAGACGATATGCGAAAAAAACTCATTCTATAACACATGTGAAGAGAATAGGTATCTAACTCTTGAGAAGCTTAAACTCGCCAACGTTATGAAAGAATTAAAAATCTCGAAAGGAGAGTTACATAATTTTAATTTACCGAAAGTCGATTTGAAATTTTGATTGAACTTTTCCCAAGCATTTTTCCAAATGTATATATTTTCAATATGTTTGAGGCTGGTTTTTCCAAAACTACCATATTTGACAGTTTTGAAGCAATCATAAAAAGTGTCATAATTTTATAAAATTGTCTTGGGTAGGATCTTATGAATTGACGTGTACCGAGCGCATACGCCATTTTGAACAAGCGAAACACCCAGTTTATGTTATTGTACATTCGTTGTGAATTTGTGAAATTTTCATTTTATATATGTACTATGAATGCACTAAAGTCCGGTAACTGTTGTCTCCTTCAATACAAATGCAGAATATATTCTTGCACGAAGTCAAATTGAAAACCCAGTCAAATAACATCTGAAATATGGATATCATCAAATAAACCAAGTTGGCTAATGATCAAACACTTATTTCAAACGATAAGAAGAATGGGCATTCTGTTCGAATAATACAAAATGTTATTTTTTCTAATATACCTATTTATTTTTCAACCTCAATCGAATATCTCCAGAAAATCCTGTAGACATATTCGCATTGGTTAGTAGAACACTGAATCGACAGATATAATATGTTAATTTGTGACAGGATAGTATACAGAGTACCAACAAATAAAATAAAATAAAACATATCCATGAAAATATATAACCATGATTCAATGAATAATCACATTTCATGAAAAAGAAAAAATTATAAAATTCAGTTCTTGATACCATACACTTCGACGATAATTCTAGGATCTGTCAAAGCAGGGAGGGTGAAATGAATTTCAGCAACGTCGGCTAATACGTCGATCTCATTGGCGTACGCCCTTTGTCTTCCAACATTCAAAACACGCACTGATGTGATTGACTGCACGCCCCTGAAAGCAGCTCTAAATATCAAATTCTGTTCACTGGAACTCACTACAGGGTGCACCAATATTTCTCTCAACAGACCAACGTCGCCATTTTGTCTCTTTTGGTAAACTTGGTCACCCCAGTTGCTTTTACCATCATCATCTGGAAGATCTATTTTCTGTATTGTCTTATACGATTTACCATCCAGTCTTAAAACTGTGGATCCATTTTCCAAAAGAGTCAATTTTGTTGAAACTTCCACTTCTGCGTAAACGACAGCAAGTGTATAGAGGAGAATGGCAATCGAAGAGAATTTCGACATTTTGAACTGTTTGATCGTATGTAGTTTGAGTGACTGATGAAACTATCGAATTCTGCAGTTTATATATACATGCTTTAAACGATACGAATTTCTGAGAAAATGTTATATTATCTTATCTTCATTGAAAATAAAATTAAAAGAATGATCTTGAGTATTAACAATTTTTAGATTCGCGGGTGCTTTCACCATGGTAACAGATGTGAATTATATTCAGGTTCAAAAATTCAGTTATCAGTTTTGAAGTGTTCTCTATAGATAATGTTTATCGACGTATAATAGGTACTACTTGATAGTTACGTTATTTCATTATTTACTTTTACTCTTTTATCTTTAGATTCTCACTGGAACAAAATAAAAAAGCTAAAGACCTCCTTACGTAATGAAACATTCACAGAGGGTTAGGATTTTCATATAGGCATCGATAAAAAATATGTTTCTCAGCTAACAGAAGTTCCAATTCAACAATTTTCACCCTCTTGTTCCAATGAAAAAACAACCAAAATCAACCTTCATTAGCAATATTCAAATAAACCGACTTCTTCGAGTTACGAAGTTCGAAAACCGACAGTCAACCGAATTTATAATTCCGCCAGAAAATACCCGCAATAATTTTCAGATCGTGAAAAGTCCCGTCTGTCGAGTTTGATTCGATTAATATCGCCTCGCAATGATTGTCCTCATTTTCGTCGATTTCAAGCTGGACCATCGAGTCGTTTGATGAAATTATACGCATCGGTGTTCCATCAAATGCGGGTTATATTTTTCTGTGATTTTCAGTCCGGAACATTCGTCGAGTTCTCCTCTAATTGGTTTGTCTCGAAAAAAATTAATTATAAACGGTGGGTGTATAATAAAATATTAATACGTTTCCCCACGCTCATTTTTTCTCAATTTACACGACCATCACGCTTCGGTGGATAGAGCACGAAGCTTGCGTTGTATTAAATAATACATTTACAGTGCATGAGCTTGTTTATCATTCTTTTTGTACTCTTACGTTGATATAAAATAGCTATAACTCAATTGAAAAACTGTTCTATTTAGGAATGAACATGAACATTCCACGGCATTGTAGCTGTATCACAATCTAAACTATTCATCCAAGGAGGTAGATTTATTTTTAAATCTGCTCAGGTGGATATTTGGGCCTCCATTTCCCGAAAGGAGTGTGGCCATACTGTTAACAAAACCATGGAAAATTCAACCGCATCATTGAAAAGAAAAATCCCCACATAAGTAGCGGAATTTTGTTGTCACAGTGATAATAGAACCATTGAAAATTCAATCGGAATATTGAAAGCAGAAATTCGTTTATTTCATTAACAAAATATCTAATTTGAATGAAATCTACTTTGAGGAGGAAGATAATCATACAAATTTCGGGAAGATCGCATAATCAGAACCATGGAATTCAATTTTTTTCTAAATTATCCATTTATTGGAATAATTCAGAATTTGTCTATTCGATAGAGCTAAAATTTTGCAGTAAAATGATCAGTACCAATTCGAAGAGAACTTAATCAACTTTGCTGGGGCTGTAGCTCTTGTATGGTAACGTACAAAAGACATTATTGCTCGCGGTGTAGAAAGGTAATCACGAGCCAATCGACGACAATCTAATCAATCAAAAGAACACATTCTTAGTAGTAGTGCTGAGATGACTCTCAAATTTTCCGCAAAAAAATAATAATACATCTCTCAGTTTTCTTTACAAGTTAAAGAACTAAAGGGTTTTCCAATAAAAGGTGTTTTTTTGATATTATATTTTGAACAATGCCATTATTCAATATAACTGATCGGATGTTTATTTCATTATAAAGAAAAAGCTATGCCGTTACTGGTGGAAAATAACATCAGGCAAATGACCACCACGACCACGCTTACAGGACCAAATCGCAAAGTGGCTGCCCTATGTCCTCGATAGCCTCACGAATTCCACCTTTGAGGTCTTGAATCGACGCTGGGCTATTAGCGTAGACCTTCTCTTTCACGTGGCTCCAAAGGAAGAAGTCGCAAGGTGTTAAATCACAAGATCTCGGTGCCCAATTGTGATCACCTCTTCGAGAGATAACACGGTCTGATAATTTTTCCCGCAAAAGATCAATGGTGAGGCACGTAGCGCCGTCTGGTTGAAAGTAAACGTTGTCCAGATCAATACTATCCAATTTCGACCATAAAAAATCATTAATCATCTCTCGACAGCGCAATCCATTGACCGTAACTGTTGCTTCAACACTACAGCAGCAATATTCTCGGCTGTTCTTGAGCGACGTACACGGGTTTTATTCTTCACATCACTAACTTGTCTCAACAGCTCGAATTTCTCCACCAATTTCTTTATTACGGTCCGACAAGGTGCTTCACGACGACCCAAAAATGTTAGAGTTTTACGAACCGTCTCTTCCAAATTTTCACCATTTTTATAGTGACTTTTAATAATTTCAATGCGTTCTTGAAGCGTATATCGTTCCATTTTTATTAATGGTGTAGTTTCTACTTATCAAATGCAAAAATATGACATCTTCAAACACGACATCTACCGAAATAGCGGGCTTTTCAAAATAACACTACTTATTGGAAAACCCTTAAGTAGTGCTGAAATGACTCTCAAATTTTCCGCAACAGAATAATAATACATCTCTCAGTTTTCTTCACAAGTTGAAGAACTATATCGAATACACGACATTACTCCGTTGATTAATTATCGATTACTCGAGAACAAAGTTTTTCTGTTTCTAGAAAACCATATCTCCTTATATTTATGTGTAAATTTGAAACAAATCTCCAGAGTTCAGGCAGATGATCCCCTCGAATCTTCAAGATGTGTCCTGTCTCGACGATATCGAAAAAAAAATTGAAATCCGCTTCTGTACTCTTTCTGAATCGTTGCAGCTTTTTGATCCCTAGAGGTGCGACGCTTTTCAGATTTCACACTGTCAGCATGTGCTCCTTCCATTGTAGCTGGCTTTTCCATCCTGAATGCTGGATTTATTAGTAAAAGCTGCCTGAATAGGAGTTCAAAAGAGTTCGAAAGAGTGGATTCACCAATCAATTATAAGGAGGAGACCCATTCAAGGCTCCCCCTTGGAGAGGTTTTTAATGAGGCAGGTACGTCTGCCATACAGCCACGTGGATCTTTTGGTCTCGATTTCAGAGGAAAATGATATCTGGAATCGAGGTCGTACGAAAGGAATAATGCGGGTCTCCTTGTATGTCTTTTTGTTACCCTATATTCTGCACAATTAAAGGATGATATAACCATTTCATATGATGCCTCCCAGGCCACTTATCTGACTTCGTTATTCTCTGCGTCGTGCTCAGATACAGAGAAAAAGTTCCTTATTCTATTGAGGCATGATTTAACATCAAGTATTGCATCCATAAAAAGATGAATAACAATGAATTCGGTTTATTTTTGTTTGAACTCTCTCCTTAGGCATTATCTGGATCTAGCCGTCTTTGAAAACATTTTCATTCTTGCTATGGAAAGTGAGTCGTTATCATAGAGATAGGATAGTATAGAATTGATTGCCGTCATTGAAATAAACGTGGTATCAGATGAGCCATATTACTACCACCTAACGTCAAATTTGACAATCGTTGAATTTTCTGGAGGAATTGTGATTCTTGCGCCTGTTTCTAGTTAAATTGTGATTTTTTCTGCTGAATTATATACAATTAAAGGGTATATCGTACATTGAAAGGCTTTCTTCAAGCAGAAAACAGACTAATAAGAAAAAAAATAGAGAATAATCATATCACAGGTAGGTATGAGTACTGAACAGATCCGCATTCGAAATTTTTGCTAGTCTGTCTTGGTAATCTGATATCTTTTTATATGTGTATATTATCGCCTAAAGAAAAATTGATTATTTGATATTCAATTGTCCCTTTTTGGACAGGATTCCTAAAGACCTAACACTTCATATTTTTTGGGTTAAATTTGTAAACAGAAGAAACTGGCAACTTAATTCAACCCTGAACTTTCCGCCATATTGGTCCCCGATTTAGCCTCGCCCAGTGGTACTATTTTTTCTTACTCAATTGGATGTCATAGCGTCTCCTCTCTATTATATCTCGATGGTCCCTAAAGTGTGTATTATTTCAGAACTTTTGGCAGCATGATTATTGAAGATGGTCTCAAACGATAAGGTTCGACTCACTGATGACAAATCCGTGGTCAAATTCAATTCTATCCTTGAGGCCGTCCGACGTCCGTAAACACGATAACCCTCGATAGGAAAATCCTAGAGACTTCCTGTATTTCTCGTAAATAGTTGAGTTTGTTGACCTACAAAATGGTACAAGGTATCCCATGGAATATGACTATTCTAAATTTTTGTTCCTCAATATCTCAAATAGAACAAAACCGATTGCAATGAAATACAATTTTTCATCTTTTCGATGAAAATGAATCGGTCTCTGTTGAACACTTCCTTCTATAACCATCCGTTTTCGAAATTTTCGGAATAAAATTTATAGCGGATGAGAAAACACAGTTTTTCATCTTTCGATGAAAATAGATCGGTCTGTGCTCATCCGATTAGAATGGTTGATACCTCATTTCATAGGTAAATTAATTCTCTACGAACGCCCTATTGATCACCTTCTTCTATAACCTACCGTTTTCAAAATTTTCCGAATAAACTTGGTAGCAGATGGAAAAAGCCGATTAGTATGATACTTCGTTTTATAGGTAAATCAATTCTCTACGAACGCCCTATTGATCACCTTCTTCTATAACCTACCATTTTCAAAATTTTCCGAATGAACTTGGTAGCAGATGAAAAAATCCGATTAGTATGATACTTCGTTTTATAGGTAAATTAATTCTCTACAAACGGCCCATCGACTACTTTCTTCTATAACCTACCGTTTTTGAAATATTTCGAATAAACTTAGTAGCAGATGGAAAAATACAATTTTTCATCTTTCGATAAAAATAAATCAATCTCTGTTCATCTGATTGGAATGATTGATACCTCATTTTACAGGTGAATTAATTATCTATAGACAGACGCCTTTTGATAATTTTCTTCTATCGGCAATAGTGGCAAAAGTATCATCAGAAAATCACAAAATCGGAATATTTAGATGTAAAGTTCTTATATTTCCACAACAAAATATACGATCCTTGCGAAATTTTAAGAAGATTGCATGATCAGAACCATAGGATTTAATTTTTCCTTAATTATCCATTTTTGCAAATAACTCAAAATTTGTTAATTGGATCGAACTGAAATGTGGTAGTAAAATGTTCAATATCGATTCAAAGCAGTTCTCAAACAGTTGTAGGAGTCAGGAGTGAGTGATGGGCCTCCTCTTCACTCAAGATAATTTTTCGATTGAATTCCGGACCATTTCCATGCATTTCAACAACCCAATCAGTAAAGAAACGACGTTGTTGATGATCGGCCGGCTTGAGTTCTTGTGTTAACTGAACTTAACAAGCCTTAAGACCCAAATGTTTATGCAAAAGACGGTGTAATGACGTTTGTGGAATGCCTTATTCCAAAGAACGACGAAGAATGGACAAACCTGGGTTTTCTTCAACACTTTCGGATAAAGCAGCAATACTCTCGGCTGTTCTTGAGCAACGTGCACGGGTTTTATTCTTCACATCACTAACTTTTCCCAACAGCTCGAACTTTTTCACCAATTTCTTTATTGCGGTCCGACAAGGTTCTGCACGACGACCCAAAAATGTTCGAGTTTTACAAACAGTGCTTCAAATTTTCACCAATAATATTAATGGCGTAGTTTCTACTTGTCAAATGTCAAAAAGCTGCAAACATGACATCTACCGAAATAGCGGGCTATTCAAAATAACATCTGGAAAATTCTTTAGTTCAGTAAAATCGAATTTTGCATTCAATTAACTAGACTCAATTTATAGCAAATTACTATACCTTGTTTAATAATAATAATAAAGTTTATTTGACTGTAAAAATAAAATGAACACTTCAATTAATATTATACAAATAAACTGAAATGAAGAGACAGAGGATCACTTGTAAGAAGTTTCATAACAGATTCAATAAATTTTTCACGAGTCGTTAAAAACTGAATATCCACCTTAGAATCACAACTGTAAACGTGATTTTCCAGGAAATATACCCTTCTTATTCATTCAGTTGTTCGCATCATCGACTGTTTCAAGCTCCATTTTCCATTTTCCATCAGATACAATTGAACAATTCCCAGCACCCCAGTTTTTCCACGCCTTGACACACTTTGGTTTCCCACAGAAAACCCGGAAGATTAGAAATCTTCGCCAGAGGGTTGAAACGCTAAAACTGAATTCTTGTCTGGAGGCATATTGAAAAGTAACTTGTCATCTCTTCACGAGTGGCGCATTTTAAGCGGTCGGAAAAACGAAAACCATTAGATAAAAAAATTTGACTGTGATTTTGCGATAGATTGGACACATTTATGTGGTTGTAAATAATTATTTTTACTCGAGCTGATCGGGTTTTAGAACGGAATGATGAACTTGATGGAAATGATTGAACCTTGAATTTGTTTTGAGCTATAATAGTTTTACTTTTTACTGCATCACAATGTCAAAAGATTTTCATGAAACAGTTATCGGGAATATTACGCAAGGAACTCTTCTTGAGATGTGGTAACAAGACTATGTTTCTGAAATTGAACCTATTTTTTCGTCGAACTCAAGATGAAAGCTCAGTTGAACGTATACGAAAATCATAATAATGACCCATTTTATTAAACAATTTCTACTATTTTTATGTATAATTGTTATGGGAAACCGAACACAAAGTTCAAGAAAAGCCCTGAGAAAGAGTTTTTGAGCGTCTGTTCATTGGTGGGGCAATAAGACTATTACCTCAAAATTTTATATATGGGATTTGAGATTGATACCAAATATATAAATGCAGAAATCTCAGCACAATCGGAATTATATTCTGGAAATTATTCAATAATGAAATATTTAAAGAATAAATAATTACAAAAAATTTATTCTTTGCTTCTGATGATGCGATCCTCTCAAAATATAGGGATTCTTTTTTTCCATACTCCAATTGAATTTTCTACGGTTCTGTTGACATTATGGCTACAAAATTCTGCATGAAAATTAGGTATAACAGTCTTCATTCACAAGAAAATTTTCACTCGAATAGGATATTCTGTTATGGAAATACAGGGTGTCGCGTAATTAGACTGACAAACTTCTAGTGGACATTATAAATCATATTTTAGACAGATTCGACCCAAATCATATAATGCAAAACTGCTTCGTTAAGGAGCTAGTGCCCTTTGAAGATGACGTCCTGTCCACACTTTTTGCCACATATTCGCAAAACGGAGTCACATAAAGTGCTGAAAGTTTACACATTGGCTAATATCAAAAATACGCATCGATTAGATTGAGTGCATTTCTTCCATGTTAAGCACAATCGTATCATTTGGGGGGGGGCGAAGGGTATTTTTAGCTGGAACTTTTTTAAATTTCATTATTTGGCGAGATTTACATCATATTCATAAACTCTGATGTTTTTTCTTGAAAAAAAATGCTCTTGTATAATAATGCCCAGATGCAGCATTTCTGAGAAAAAATTATTTTTATCATTTAACTAACTCTAAAGACTTTGTGAAAAGAGAGAAAATTTCAAATCTATTTTTTTCAGAAATTGAGCATCTGGGCGTTATCATACAAGAGCATATTTTTTCAAGAAAAAACAGTTTATTAGTATGATGTGAATCTCCCGAAATAATGAAAGTTAAAAAAGTTTCAACTAAAAATACCCTTCGCCCCCCCCCAAATGATACGATTGTGCTTGACATGAAAGAAATGCACTCAATCTAATTGATGCGTATTTTTCATATTAGCCAATGTGTAAACTTTCAGCACTCTATGTGACTCCGTTTTGCGAATATGTGGCAAAAAGTGTGAACAGGACGTCATCTTCAAAGGGCACTAGCTCCTTAACGAAGCAATTTCGCATTATATGATTTGGGTCGAATCTGTCTAAAATACGATCTATAATGTCCACTAGAAGTTTGTCGGTCTAATTATGGAAAACCCTGTATAAAGATTCTTCTTTTCAATATTCCAATTGTATTTTCTATGGTTTTGTTACCACTATGGCCACAAAATTATGCATGAACATTCAGTGTATCAATCTTTATTTATAAAATGAATTCAATCTGAATTCGTTATCAGAGAGTCAAACCCTATCGTTTGAGACCATTTTCGGCTCAAAATTCGAAAATTAGAGACATTAGCAACCGTTTAATGTGAACGAGCGCGAGTAGAAAATTGGTACCGAAAGCTATTTCCTCAATATTGTAGCCCACTTTTCGGTACAGTGCATAGCATTTAATTAAAAATTTCGAGGGTAGATTGTCCAAGTTGTCGAGAATTCACTAGAAGATTTTCAAACAGGAAGTAGGTTTCCATCTTCTTGAATCCTTTGGATGAATAAAGTTGTTCGCTATTCAAGGCAAATAGAACCAACAGGATTACTCGAAAGCATGTTTGTCCTGTTTGCGGATATCCTAGCTTGGCTTGTTATATTATGTTCGGCTCTGAAAATGCATAACATCACAAAGTGATGGCTTCAGTCTATTTTCCATTCCCATGGCCTCGAAGAATTCATATAATTAAGGTAATCCTACTTTGGGTAAGCTTAAGTGCCGATGTAAGAAAGTCTATTTTCTTCTAGAGACCAGTTTGGAGCGAATTATGTGTGGGCGGCACTCGAAGAACTGGCAAACAGATCTTTAATGAATATCTGAGTTCTCATCTGTGACTTTGACAGTTCTTTCAGACGAATTATCAAACATTTTGTTTCATTTCTGTGGTATGATGATGATCAATATAATTTTGAATTTTCATTCCCACCATTTTAATATAATGTTTATAGTGACAGCGCAGAGAATAATTTTAATCGATGAAATCAACCAATATTAAACTCATACTTCGGAGCTAATCTCGTCCTCGTTCAATCGATTAATATTATTCTCTGCTTTCACTATTTTGATATTCATGACGATGTCAAGCGTTAAACCACTTTTTATTATAATATTTATCTTCGATTATCATTATTACCAATGTATAACATGATAAAGTACACTATCAGATACCAAAATTAAAATTAAAATTTCAAGAAGAGCCCGGAGCAGGAACTTTTGAGCGCTCGTTCTTTGGTGGAGCAATACGACTATTAACTTAAAAATTTATATGGGACCCGAGATTGATACCAAATATATCAATGCAGAATCTCAGCCCAATCGAAATTATATTCTGGAAATTATTCAAAAAAATAAATATGTAAAAAACGAATAACTACAAAAATTGAATTCCTAGGTTCTGATGATTCTGTCAAAAATTTGCATAAACATTCAGTTTAACAGTCTTCATTCATGAGAAATCAGATATCCTGTTATGGAAATATAAAAATTCTTCTTCACAAAACTCTGCATGAACATTCAGTGTATCCATTTTCATTTGTAAAATAAATTTCATCCGAATCAGACATTTTTTTAAGGAAATATGAAGTTTCTTCTTTTCAATATTCCAATTCAATTTTCTATGGTTCTGTTCACACTATGGTCACCAAATTATGCATGAAGCTTATTATGAGCATCTTGCATATGGACGCAACATTTCATTTTGATAGGTTTTGGTTTGTCTGAGATATTGAGAAACATAAATTTTGAATGTTCATATTTTATGGAACACCCTGTACGATTTGGCTGGTTAACCAACTGAGCCGAGCCATTTGCGAACCGAAAATACCCTGAAAATTTCAAGTCTCTGGGACAATCACCCCAAAAGTTATTGTGCTAACGGCCCCACGGACAGAATTGAATTTCATCACGAATTCGTCATTAGGGAGTAGAACTCTATAGCTCAAAAGTCAAAAATTTCAGACATTTGGGCAGAATGATATAGCACTTGTTCAAGGAAAGGAGCGCTCCAAAAGAATGACTCACAAAAAAATGAGTCTGAGATATCGAGAAACAAAAATATTGAATGGAAAACGTTCTACGATTTTGTTGGTTAACGAACTTAACCACGGTATTTAGGAACCGAACCTACCCTTAAAATTTCAAGTTTTCCGGACAATCATTTTGAGAATCATCGTAATAATGGACGGCCCCAGGTTCAGAATTGAATTTGACCAAGAATTCTTCATCAGCGAGTAGAACCCTATAGTTTGAGACCATTTTCGGCTCAAAATTCCACAATTACAAACATTTTGGCAAAACGTTAGCTTCAGTGTAAAAAGAACGAGTAAATAATTGTCAGATCAACATCAATTAAATTTTACATGCCCTCATCATGAAAGGTGAAAACCATAAAAGATGATCTGCATAATCTTATTGGCAATTGTTGATGTTTTCCTGATATGGAGTCAATATTTCACTATTTTATAACCGCTATATGTATTATAATCAAATAGGATAATTGATATGGTGTTTCACTTGTATTTACGTTACCCCTAGGTTAGTTACACAAAAGGTTGAATGAACTATAGGTCTAGGAATAACATTATCGATTAGAGGAAAATTCGATACTTTGTTATGCAAAAATGGCTAGTTAAAATTTCACAATGAAAATTAACATCTGTGCAAAAATAAGTGAACGAAACCTCTTTTCATGAATTTCTTTATGAAGAAAAGGATTAGATTATAACAGCCTTTTGGCCGTTGGAAAGCCTTTCAGTGGATATCCGATTGAAAGTATTCAGTAATTTTTCTCGTGGATTTTTCCGATGATCAACATAAAGATAAAGGTAACATCGCATCAAGGCAAAACGAATGAAATCATTTCAAAAATGGTGTAAATGTATAAGAAATATTAAACCCGTTCGGCATTGACCTCCGCGAGCAGACGGATTTTTAGTCACGTGACCACAAATCTTACAGATTCATCTGTAATATCTGGGAATAAACGAACGGTACAGAGCATCTGCCACAGAACATACTGCTCTGTTCTACTTTTATAGATTATGAGATTTCAAAGATCACTATTTTGGGAAATATGCTCATCTTTTAACGATACTTTTACCCTTTTCGTAGCTCTTCAGTAAAATCTCAATTAAATAGGTAATTAAGTGCAAAGGCACTCAATCCAAAGGAAACGAGGAATGCAATATCCCCTTCTGGTCGTTCAATACGGCGATGGTTGTACCGAAAGATCCTAATTAATTATATAATTACACGAAAAAGAAACGAGAAAGCCATATCTCCTCCTGCCCATTCATAACTACGATAGCTATATCGAAAAATTTTGATGAAATCATTAAGTTTTTAATGAATAAATGAAAACAGGAGAATAAAAGTGTTAGAATTTTTTAATCTATCGGTTGTCAGATCAGAAAACTCAACATAAAACAAAAAAATATATAAAAACGTAAAACTGTATGGATAAAATCGCTTTGCTCCGTCGAAATAGACCGAGCGAAAGTATCGACGTCCGATTGCTCAGATTTTTATGATGAACGCTCCAGATGTGTACTCCCCTCAATCCGGATGTAATAAACGAACGGTTCAGATCGATCCGACACGTCCGATGTCGATGCCGAACGCCCCTATTGATTTGAAATTTCCAAAGCCGTCATAGATCTACATACTGATCGTGCTGAATGCTGATCTGAATTTTCTCCGGGAAAACGCCGAGATTCATGAAAACTCTTGAGCAGGATAGCGAGCTACAGGAGAACCCTCATCAGCTAAAAATAAAGAGATCAGGATAGACCTGAAGGTAGAATCATTACACTTTATATCCATTCTCAACAAAGATTTTCAACAAAAATGTGTAAAATCTTTGATTCTCAATCTAATGTCATCTATAACTCAAAAAAATCGATGATAATTTGTGGAGGTAACGATAGGATATTCTTCAAAATATTAGAATGAAAGAATTCATCAGGTTAACTCGCTCTGATTTGATATTAATCATGAGTGAATATTTCTGTGGAATATTAGGTCTAGCTAGAGAATACATTATTTGTCTGTGGCAGACAAGACACTAAGGTAAGTTGAGGCATTTGAATGAATAAAGTTTTATTTGCAAACAGACTTGATGAACATGAGTGGGCAACAATCTGTGTAGCTGTCAGCTGCAGAGGAATAGAATAAACTCATTCTGTTATTCGGTTTCAACTTCAATACCTTTGATTCTCATTATTAAAATTTGAATATTCGCTTGAATTCACCTTTTGAGTGGGAGTAGATAACACCTACATAATTATCAAGAAACCCTAATATATTCAATTTCTTGAATAATTTCCAGAATATAATTCCTTTCTTGCTGAGAATTTTCATTCATATTTTCAGTATTATGAATTCTGCTTTTCACCTGTAAGTTACGATACTGTAGCGTACGATTGATCTGTAACTGGACGACTTACATATTTGTAAATAATTCAATTCTGGGATAGTTCCTGTAACTTTCTATTAACAGTGTCACTTTTGAACTAATCATCGAAAAACCTTCAATCGTAAGATTTGATCATGGAACGTTATGTATTATGAGTAAATGACTTTGATTTGAATTTGGAAATACATTTATCTGAATGCAGTTTGCGTTTGTTTCTTTCATCTAATAAATTGAAAACAGGAAAGAAAAAAATTCTTGGTTAAAATTGCTGTAGAGCATTTATTAAGTTTATAGTAAACCGGTACTTCAGTCTGAACATGTTCACAAACTTGGCTTTCGGCATTTCTTCAATCTGAACATTTTCTGGGAATCCGGCATTTCAAATGGATTCATTTGATCACGCAACCTTTTCATTTTATTTCTCATAAAGTTCCTACTTTAAAAAAGAATGATTTTCAGCTCATGTATATTATTGAACAATGTTTTACACCTGTTATGATTTTCTTTCGATAGAAGTCCAATAAACAAAGCCATTTTATTTTAATTCATCATGAATTTCTTGTATTAAAACGTTGGTTTTAGTCCTAAAATAAAGAAACCATTAACCCTTAAAGAGGTCCAGAATCACAATTTCCCTGTAAGCTTATGGAAAGTTACAGATTGGCTTGCAGATGAAAGCAGAATACCACTATTAATCTCTTTGGTTCACCAATGATCGAGCGCTCTAAAGCACCTGCTCATGGCTTTTCCTATTTTTTTTCTGCATTGAATAAGTTATTCAAATTATGCCGAAATAATCTTTATTTTTCACTTGTACATTATATGTTTATTTTACTTTAGAAACGGTTGCTATAAATACACTCATTATGCCCGTGGGCATTTTAGCGGGCATTATGGATCATAACGCCCGCTCACAACGAAAACAGTAATGACATTCACTAAATAAAATGATGACAGCAATAACGAACTTCAAAATATTAACAAATGCCATGGTTACTACTGAAAGTTAAATGGAAAAAAATCATAGGAGCAATCGAATTTTATTGTAATTAAATGATATATTCACGAAAAATAAAATCTTGTATGCACCACGAGCGTTATTAGATCCTAACGCACTTGGTACATAAATAACTATTAAAATATGATAATCATACATAATTATAATCCAATATACACGTTTTTTTATCTAGTCAGGAAATGAAAAAATGTCATAGTATCCTATGAGGAAAACGTAAAGTGTTGAACGACGATATCGCATCATCACGTGATTCAATTCATCTCGGCTAAAAAGATCATAAATAATGAGGGAGATAATTCGTAGAGCCAATTAAGAGAGTCATAAAAGTCTTGGTATTTACCATTGTTTTTTATGTGAGTATTTCGAGACCGATATCGGACAGGAAATCAAATATTTGAAGGTAATTAATTTTCCTAGGTACTACTCAAATATAGACGATGAAATATAGGTTTGGAAGGATGAAGCAATTGTTACCTACAAAATTCAATAAAATGTTATTTATTTTTTCATATCTGAATATAAAAAAAAGGTGGAAATGAACCTGGATATAACGATGACGTCATGGTTGTAACAATTTTAATGCATTGATGGGAAAAGGGGAGATAATGTTACCGAATAAGTATAATATCTCTCGTTCGGATTCTTATTGATGCAATAAAAGAGAATTTTTCGAGCTTTCGTTTCAGGCGATATCGCCTTTCATCTAAATTTGTACCTATATTTTTTTATTCATATACCTTCAAGAAGTAATAAATTGGAGATCTTGATAGCACCCTTTGTAATTGGCCTGATTTTGCTTTCCAATAATAAAGAATATCTAAATTTTCAAGAAAGTTAAATGTAAAATACACGCATACTCAAAATTCGCAGGTGAGATTTTAGTTTGAGGGTGAATTCTTTAATGAATACACCTTTCCAATATGAACAAGTTTCACTACTCATCTAAGTATTTTTTTATTTTTTTTTTGCTCAAAATGACCACCTTCAGTCAATACACATAGTTCATATAGTTGTTTCAAGTTGTTTAGACTATTTTTGATAGCATTATTATGGCTCTGATTCAAGTCAGAAATTAAAGCTTCAAAATTTGTTTCTAATAATTACAATGTTATCATTATTCTTTGTGCGTTGGCGGGATTAGTTCCGAATTATGAGTTTAATATTGGTTGATTTTATATCATTAATATTATTCTCCGCTTTCATTGATTGTCATTATTGTGAAGTAATTTTTTTCCTTCAGGAACGGCTATAAAAACGTGTACATCGGTGTTAAATCGGGACTATTTGGTGGCCATAAAATGGGTGCGCCATCATTACCAATCTAAAAATCAAATTGACCACTTAAATATTCAGTAACTTCCAAAACGCTATATCAGATGGTTATTGAAGTTTGAAACTCTGCGGTGCTCAGAATAAGAAAGATAGACCAACATATGTTACGTATTCGAAATCAGGGGAAAAAGAGCTAACCAAACATGGAAAAATATACAGGGTGTTCCATTTGAAAAAATGAAGTTGCCATCAATATGTTGGCCACCCTGCATATATTTCAGTTTCTGGACTCATATCAAAAAACCTCAGTTGATTTCGTGAAACTTTTATACGAAACATTTTTTGTATCTCCCTCAGTAACACAGTTAAAGGAGGGATCAAATTATAGTGAAAAACCCGGTACCTCAATTGTAGAAAAATTCGATCTAAGACCTTTAGGTACTTGTATTACCCTAATAATATCAATTGTATTTCTTTTCTATTATCTATTTAATTTTTCATTTTGAAAGAAATCGAAATAATTGATTAAACAAAATCATCTGTAATTAATGAACAAACATAAAAGCAGTTGTCATGAAAATTTAACAGCTGAATCAATAGAGTCCTCAGGCAGTGTACGAATTCCATATAATCCTTTTTATATGTATGTATTATAATCTATGGTGAAATGAACAATTCGAGGTCTAACGGCCAATATAAGCCCGTAATAATTGACAGGTCCGACAATTAACCTGACATTAATCCTATTTGAAAAGTGTTCGAATTCGAAACTATTTACTTTGCTTCGATGACTGTTCATCAATACCGAATTGGCCTCAACATCAGGTAAATACGAATTAGTGCACGCGCTGTTCCAAGAATCGAGACAGAAATTCCAAATTGAATTTGCCGTAAATGAGAATTAAATCATCGTTTGCGGATGGCGACTAGGTTGAAAGGTTAATTTCATTCATCGTTCTGGGAAAATCAATGGTTTTAAAGGGTTTAAGCTGATTTTCCAGTTTGAAGTATACAGGGTGTAACTAAATAAGTGTAAAATATTTAAGGATGTGATTTCTCATCGAAAAAATGATAGGATCTTTCATATAAAGAAACTTCATTGGAGCATCCCTTGTTAAGATTGTATAACAATTTCTTTCACAAGTACCAACACAGTTGCAATATTGAAATTAACCTGACGTTTCCTACTAGCAAAAAGACACTTATTCAGTTATTTATTTGGTTTACCCCATGGTGTAAGAGTGGGAAATGCAACCCCTAAAGTTTATTTCCAATGTAACTTTTTGTCTTATTATTTGTTTGCCATTTAAAAATTTATTTCTGATAGCCTGTTTCATTCTAAACAAAAAATGTCTCTTGAGTTTTTGCCTAAAATAAACCAGTTCGCAGCAAAAAATTATTTTTCGAACAACAACAATTAAAAAATAATAATAATCTTTATTCACTAAGTATAAACACTTATGAATAATAAAATAAAATGACAGCGTTATACCAATTTAATTGTCACTATCGCTAAAAGTGTCCTACTAGATAGATTAGTTTCGCATTTATGACGATCTATCTCTGTAGTTTTTACTGCAAACTTTTTTACTTTGGGTAAAAAACTCAAGAGAAATTTTTTGTTTAGAATGAAACAGGCTATCGGAAATAAATTTTTAAATGGTAAACAAATAATAAGACAAAAAGTTACCTTGGAAATGCGTGCGTTTCCCACCCTTACAACCATGGGGCAAACCAACTAAATAACTGGATAAGTGTCTTTTTGCTAGTAGGAAACGTCAGGTTAATTTCAATATTGTAACTTTTTTGGTGCTTGTGAAAAAAATTGTTATTCAAATTTTATGTACTCCCTTTGAGGGGCTGTATCATAACAAGGGATGCTCCAATGAAGTTTCTTTATATGAAAGATCCTATCTTTTTTTCGATGAGGAATCACCTCCTTAAATATTTTACACTCATTTAGTTACACCCTGTATGGGCTGAAAATTTTCTGTAATTTATTTTGGAAAATACCAACCTGCAAATGGTATCTGTCGAAATTTGATGTCATTTCAATTATTTGTTCGCAAGATACAGCTTTTGAAGTGACTGATTTTTGGATTTTCAATACAACGACGAAAAATTCGAGAAAAGCCCTGAGCAATAAGGCTATTACTTCAAGATTTTGTATAGGACTTGAGATTGATACTGAACGTTTGAATGCAAAATCTCGGCACGATCGGAATTATATTCTGGAAATTGTTGAAAGAGTGAAATATGTAAAGGGTTTTCCAATAAGTGGTGTTATTTTGAATAGCCCGCTATTTCGGTAGATGTTACTTTTGAAGCTGCCATTTTTTGACATTTGACAAGTAGAAACTACGCCATTAATAAAAATGGAACGATACACACTTCAAGAATGCATTGAAATCATTAAAATCCACTATAAAATAGTGAAAATTTGGCAGAGACGGTTCGTAAAACTCGAACATTTTTGGGTCGTCGTGAAGCACCTTGTTCGACCGCAATAAAGAAATTGGTGGAAAATTCGAGCTGTTGGGACAAATCAGTGATGTGAAGAATAAAACCCGTGCACGTCGCTCAAGAACAGGCGATAATAAGGCTGCTGTAGCCGAAAGTGTTGAAGAACAGATACGGTGAATGGATTGCGTTATCGAGAGATGATTTATGATTTTTAATGGCCAAAATCGGATAGTATTGATCTGGACAACGTTTGCCTGGAAGTATATCAACATTTTTTCCAGTCACATTCTTTGTTATATGTATAGTTACTCTACTAGATTATTCTGCACCAAAATAAGTTTGAATTTTTCGAATTTTTATGAAAATTTGTGTTTCTAGACAGCAAGTACTTACTACTTAGTTAGTGTTTCGAAACCTACTATCTCGTATTCTGATACAATCATCCTTCAATTTCGGGACTCCTGTATATCTGTGGAGTGACGCATAGAGAGATACCAGGAGATCTATTACAATTTATGAATATTATGACATTGACACCCAAAGCTCAATATTACGCATACAAAACGTGCCATCTCATCCCAAAGACTAAATATAACGTTCCGTATGAGTAACCATGAAATATATCGAAGTTTATATTTTCTTAATATGCCGTGGGCCGAATATTGTTTATATTTTTGAGAACAGAATATTTTCATTGGATTGCAGCTCCACCTGAACACATAAAGAAGTCTCATCATTGCCTTAATAAAGAAAGAAGAAACACAGATCTGATTTTTTTGGTTTTTATGGGGACACCGATTTCAAGGCTATTCACTCGAATCGTATATTTTGTTGTGGAAATATAAGGATTTTCCCGCAATTTTCCTTTTGAATTTTCTGTGGTTCTGTTGATACTATGGAATTTCGTATGAATCTTTTTATGATCATCTCGCATGAGGCTGAAAAATTTCATTTCCATCGGTTTTGTTTTGTCTGAGATATTGAGGAACAAAAGTTTGAAATGGCTATATTTTATGGAATACCTGTACGATATTTAATCATTTCATATTGAAGATCAGTAATGTTAAGTAAAGATATTTCGTCCCTGTTGACGTTTCATATACAGGGTGTTCCTAAATTGAACGTACAAACGAAAAAGGGAGATTCCTTAAGTGAGTTTAAGAAAAAAAAGTCCCATAAACATGGGGTCGCAAACGTTTCGTTTTCGAGATACAGAGTGTCGAAGTTTAAATTTTTTTCAAGTTTTTTTCTCATAGTATCTACACTTCACAAGATATTCGACTGAAATTTGGCATAGATATTACATTTGAGAGTTCTCACCACGTGACATGGCAATTTCGATAGAAGATCTACAGGGTGGTATTTTTTTTGGAACACTGCCACCTGTTCTTCTGCAGAACTTTTTTTTGGTGAGCAACTGTTAATTTGAAAAAATGTGAAAAGAAGCTTTGTTCTTACACTAAACTTTTCGGTCTCTTGTAGTTTTGTCGTATCTACCAACGATTTCGAGAAAAAAAATTTTGAACGATTATCTCGAAATTCTCGTACCTATGACAGGAAGCCCAGTTTGTAATCTGTGGTGAATGAATTCAATGCCAGTTTTGACACATCAAATTATTGAACGTTTGTTTTTTTTTAAGTGAAGGTAGTTGCATTTGTGACTATTTATTGTTTTGAATGCAAGTAGACTACTATTTTCATTACGATTTTTATGACTGTCACAACAATATTTGATCAGAAATTAGAACTTCAACACTCTGTATCTCGAAAACGAAACGTTTGCGACACCATGTTTATGGGACTTTTTTTCCTAAACTAACTTAAGGTATCTCACCTTTTCGTTTGTACGTTCAATTTAGGAACACCCTGTATAACTTTTGCCTGTTTACTCATGTGAAACTTGTTCACCTTTTGTTCAGAAAACGATGATGTAGTACAATAGCAATTCGATTAACATGAACAAGAGATCAAAATTTCCGGACTTCTTGTACGAGTGATCTTCGAATTTTCGCCGAACATGTTATTTTTATTGAAATCAAGGCCTTTCTTCAATGGAAACTGCTCAAAAACTCACCCACTTTTCGCAGAATGTTAAAATTGGAATTATCAATTCACCCTCTATTTACACTTGAGGGAACATCGATGATAAAATACCGATACATTCAGTTATCGAAGATTTTAGCCTTGTTATTTCAACGCTGAAAAAATAAACGAATTCATTGGGTAAGACGAGCGAATCTGGTACAATGACGTAGAGGAAGAATCATTGATGAGGCATGTGCCTTCTGGCATCATGAATATTTCAGCAGCAAAAACATTAACGTCGCGCTAGTTTGCTAAAGCAAACAAATCAAGAAGAGAAACACATTACAAGAGAATCTGGAGGTTCACTTAAAACTATGTTAATATCTTCTTTTTTGTTTATGACATAATGTAATACCTGAATTCAAGGAAATCTGCGAACAGAAAAACATAGGTACCTGTTGAGATCCCTTTGATTATTTTTCATCTATTCTTCACTCACTGTTATGAAAACATATCGGGAATACTTGGGAGATTAGAATCAATTGTTGTCAGGATTGTTTGAGCAATTTTGTTTTCATGTTACTTCAGGAAAATGATTAATTGAAATTATTTTGAGTGAATTCGATGAATTTGAGAACCTGGACAATGTTTGAGAAAGTTTCATTCAACTGATAACTGATCGAAAGAACAAATCAATCCATTTTTTTGAGCGCTCGTTCTACTCAAACGAATGCTAGGGGAAAACCCGGATAGATGCCCCACTTTTCGAATTTGCCCCATATTCTTGAAAATATTGATTTTATATGTGTAATTTCTATGAGTGTAGGAAGCCACATCATTTGATTTGGAATACTGAGACTTCTCTGACATAGCAATCCCAAATTGCACAATAATTTGATTTTTGTAGAACCCTTTTTTGGGGATAGTTGCTTACAAGAATGGATAGTTGCCCCACCATGAAAATACTGGGAGGGATAGATGCCCATCATACTGTGTGAACCAAAAACCCAACTAAATACAATGAGATTTTCTATGCTTAAAACAGCAACTTTATGTACGTAACATGGATCGAATTAACAACAATTGTGCATTTTCAATTGAATTTCAAAAGCATATATTAAACGAAAAGTTGCATTCTTCATATTAACTTAAAGCATTATTCCACACATTCATGATAAATTAATTAAATAATAAGTCTCAACAAAAATGATCAGGAATCAAGTTTGAAATCAAAATAACACAATGAATCGAAAATCTGCTAAGAAGATATGGTTTTAGTTTAGATGTCCTAAGGGGCACCTATACCTCAAAAAATCAGGGCAACTACACTTTTCGATAGGGATAGATGCCCATGAATTTTTTTAATAAATTAAGAAGAAAACAAAAACTATTTGTACTCAGATGTACACTCAATGAAACACTGTATTGGCGTAATAGAAAAATTAATGAATTTATTAACACTTCAAAAGTTATACAGCAGCAAATACCTACCTCTAAAAGTTTGGCATGTTTGTGAAGTTCGCTGCTGAGATGATCGCACACACTAGCGAAAAACGGCTTCACTTTACAATAACCCTTACAAAACTAAGGTCCAGGGTGACTGAAGCAGCTACTTATAAAATTAATTTTTTGATACCTACGTGTTTCGCAAGTAAGGTATTTTGAAAATGGGGCATCTATCCAACTGAGGCATCTATCCGGGTTTTAACCCTAAATCAATCTGCCTAAATGTCTGTACTTTTCGAATTTTGAGCTGAAGGTGGTCTCAAACGATAAGGTTCGACTCACCGAAATTCAATTGTTTTCGTCCTAGATTCTTGAACTTTCAGGGTGGGAGTTTGTTAAACCATCAAGATCGTGAAGGGTGTTCCAAAAAATCTATTAAAAAGATACTCATAAGAAGCCTCATACGACTTTCGTGGACGGTCGGAAAGAAAAATCATCATTTCCATAACAAAATTATAAATTTTTTTGAATAATTCAGAATTTATCAAATTAGATCCTGCTGAAATTTCGCAGTCAAAAGCTCAATACCAGGTAAGCAAAAATTTGTGGAAAGTGCGTAGATACAACCATAGAAAAGTATGTTGAATTAACTGAAAAAATTCAAATATTCCTACGAAAAAACTTAACTAAACTCGATTGAAATGAATTTGAATTTAAGGATGTAAATTCTCGAAAGGATATTAGAAGCATAGAATATTTTTATTTAACGATTTTTTGAATTTTTCGAATAATTTTCAGAATATAATCACGATCGTTCTTAGATTTTGCACCAGCTGAGGGTTTTGACAAGAGTCAAATTTCAAATCTTTTTATCTTCGAATATAAGAACGTAGACCGATTCTTGCGAGGATAACTTAGGTACTATCAAAACAACTTAATTTTTAATGAATTGTGAGAAGCCAATTAAAAATTTCTTAAAGATATTCTCCAATTGAACAAGAAAATTCTATTCATAAACTAGGAAGCTTAATTTTGACTTTATGCATCCGAAAAAAATATGGAAAAACCTCAGAGGGATATTAAATTTGACTCACCAATGGCAGGTGCAATAACTTTAGTTTTACTTCAGATCGACGAGATCTTCATTCATGAATCGGGTGAACACGCGTACGCACAATTTCCCAGAGAGGCTCAGACTCCATCGAAAAGAGATGCAGACGCACTGAGGCCAAAGTCTCGGGAAATTCGTTTTTGAACCAAGTTCCGAACATACAACTCGGTCGCGTCGTTTGCAACGCGCATGCGCCCGGCTTCAATGAGACCGTGCACTTGCAAAATGCAAAAAAATGAATAGGAAAACCGAACCAAGCAGCTTTCATTTCACTTACGATGTATTATAAACCTCACTTTGTGGCTTGCGAGTTGTAGACTTCCCCATCGTGGAAAACTCTTTTCTATGCTGTTTTGAACCCGAACTAGGGATAGACCGGAAATTGAAGAGCATATTTTGGTGGATTTGTTGTATAATTCACTGGATTCTCTCGGGATTTGATGGGATAAAAGAATTTTTGCTGGTTTGCTCTTGCAACAGTTGATTCTGACGAAATAATTATGATGATCTCATGATTTATATTTCACAATAAAACCGTACGAAATGGTTTCCTTCCACTAATTAATTATTTCCGCCGACCTCGAAATGAAAGATGATGTAAATGTGTCCGAAATTGATCATTAATGACCCATTTTAATGCTCAATTTGGGATACTTTAATGTGCAATCCTCATGGCAACCATTCACAAAGTATACAGAAGTACTACAAGAATTGTCAAAACTCTACTGCAACATAAATACTTCGTGTACGAAAGGTTGGGCACATAGTAGGCGTTTCTTTATTTATCTGAAGTTGGCAGTATTTGCAGTCATAACGTAACGAGCTCACGAGTTATCAGAGAACTCTATGCAATATTGATAACATTGCGTATCAATCTGACAAGAAAATAAACAACATAACCTAAAATTTTAATATACACAGTGGAATATGTCAAATTATCATGGCCAACCAACGGCTCAACCTTTCGTGAACGGACTATAAATACATAGAAATTTTATTATGTCAAATGTATGTATTATGCAGAATGGGAATGTATTTCAATCAAGAATTCATACACAATTCATATTGAGATCGTCGGAAAAATCTTGTAATCAACTTGGTTATTAATCGAGCGACTAATGGCCCCCTACAGGGTAATTGTTCCCGACAGAGACCTATGGTCTTCATCAAACAGGCTTCTTAGTCCAGAAGGTCCCACCTGGTTCACTGATGGCTCTGTCACAGCAACAGGGTCTGGGGCCGGAATCGTGGGTCCTCACTTCAATCAGGCTATCCCTCTGGGGAAGGACTGTTCCATTGTGCAGGCTTAGCTATTTGCGGTTCTTGCATGCGCACTGGAAAACATTCGCAGGGGATACTCTGGCCAGCACATTTATATATGTTGCGACAGCCAGGGAACTCTGAAATCTCTATCTGATGTTAGAGTTGATTCTCTTTTGGTAGA
This sequence comes from Propylea japonica, assembly GCA_013421045.1. Taxonomy (NCBI): domain Eukaryota; kingdom Metazoa; phylum Arthropoda; class Insecta; order Coleoptera; family Coccinellidae; genus Propylea; species Propylea japonica. The sequence goes on along the minus strand of CM024246.1, from coordinate 40,600,445 downwards.
AGAATGCAGGAAAGCTCTGCGTAGGCTGGGCTCTGATAACTTTTTGAAAGTGATCTGGTGTCCGGCTCATGCGGATATACCTGGTAACGTCAAGGCAGATGAACTGGCTAGGCGGGGAGCCGGATTAGCATTTGTTGGTCCGGAGCCTTCGCTGCCAATCTGTCGCACATCTGTCAGAAGTTTCTTCAGGAACTGGCTGAACAGGGAATTTTCCTCGGAATGGAGCGCAGGGGTGGGCCTGAGGTGGTCGAGGATTCTCATTGAGAGACCGTCCTCGCGATCTGAGGTCAATAGGCTTCTGCTGCTGGAGAGGAAACAACTCGGTCTGGTGACTGGTGCATTGACTGGTCACCTGTTTACTGATGTACTGATGAAACGGTTGAGCATATTTTGTTCAACTGTGAAAACCTTACTGAGTTAAGGTCAACACACCTAGGAAATCCAACACCTTCTATTCCTATGGTGAGAGGGACCACTCCTGGCAGGCTCGCGACATTTCTGTCTTCGTGTCTGAGGAGCTGAGTCTCTGTAGAATGATGCGGGTGAACAATGGGCCACTAGGCCTCAGTTCGGCCGGTAAGGCACCGCACAGAGAAGAAGAAGAAGAATGGTCTCGAACTATTAACGCGTTCGCTCCGCTCACGCATTAGAATATCTTGACCATTAGTCGCTGTCTTTAATAACCTAGTTGATTAAACAACTATTAATTAATCATATTCATTCTGTAAAATCATATTGAAACTGAATTTATGGCCTTAAAAATTTAAGAAAAGCCCTGAGCAGGTGCTCTAGAGCGCTCGTTCATTGGTGGAGCAATAACGTTATTACCTCAATCTTTTTGTATGACTTGAGATTCATGCTGACTATATTGATGCAAAATTTCAGCAGAATCGGAATTATATTCTGGAAGTTATTCAACAAATGAAATATGAAAAAAATTAATAATTAAAAAAACTGAATTCTAAGGTTCAAATGATGCTATCCTCTTGAAATTTTTCATGAATATTCAGTATATCAATCTTCATTCAAAAAAATCAAATTCACTAGAATCGGATATCTCGTTTTGGAAATATGGAGATTTTTTTTCAATATTTCTTTTGAATTTTCTATACAGGGTGCGGCAGCATAACTTCCTTTTTTTAAAACTCAATAAAACGCATTGTATGAGTCAGAGAATTTTTATTCTTTTTTTATAATATAGGTACATATAGTCCATTCACGAAAGGTTGAGCCGTCGGTTGGCCATGGAAATTTGGCATATTCCACTGTGTATATTAAAATTTTAGGTTATGTTCTTTATTTTCCTGTCAGATTGATACGCAATGTTGTCAATATTGCATAGAGTTGTCTGACAACTCGTAAGCTTGTCGGACGAGGCCGGTTACATTCGGCAACATTGACTTTATTTTATTCTATGACAGCAAGTACTGCCAACTTCGGATAAATAAAGAAACGCCTACTATGTGCTCAACCTTTCGTGAACGGACTATACATAAAGTTTTGTTTTACTCAGTTTTGAAGATAAAATCAGGTAGGTGACGTCCCCTATTCTCCATACACTGAGTAAACCGATTTCTGGCGTTTGTCATGACTCTAGCCAGATTAGCAGGCGTTATGTTGGCAATTTTTTCCTGGATGTTGTTCTTCAAATCTTGTAGGGTCACATATTGAATGTAGTTCATATATTGCTCTTATGCGCACCTCTTGTAAGGTGGGGATGACCACCTTGATTGGAAGAACAATAAAGTTCAGTTAGGTACCAGACGTTGTTTTAATCAGTTATCAAAGATATAACATGGCGCAGTCGGTAGTTTAATAAAAAAAAATATATCCATAGAGAAAAGTGTTCGTAAAAATAAGAATACATCTCGTCATATAATATTCATAAAAACTCTTGTGTATATAAAAATAATACCGGAGTTGAAAAATAATGGAAAAAGTGAAGCCACCTGGCACGATGGAAGTTAACGGCGATCCAATAGAAGAATGGCGTTTCTTCAAAAAAATTCGGATTATTCCTGCAAGCATCGAAACTAGTTGAAGAATCCGAAGAAGTAAAATGTGCACTCCTGCTTAATCACATTGGAGATAAGGGACTGAAAATATTCAACACATTCCAATTCGACACACCAAAAAAATCATCATCATACCTAGATGTACTGAAAAAGTTCGATGAGTACTTCAAGCCGTCGAAAAATGTTACGTATGAAAGACATATTTTCCTCACAAGAGACATGAAACACAACGAATCAGTAGATGAATACGTAACTTCCTTGAGACAACTTAGTGAGTATTGCGAATTTTCAACTCTCACAGATAGTCTCATAAAAGACAGATTAATTTTGGGAATCAAGGACGCAGCAGTCAAAGAAAGACTATTACGTACTAAAAACTTGGATTTGTTGAAAGCAATGGAAATTTGCAAAGCAGCAGAAACGTCAAAAAATCATTTACAAGCCATTTGTTCCAATTTTCCATCCATGAAAATCGAAGAAAATGAATACATAAATTCATTACAAAAAAACGCCTACAAAAAATCCTTATCACATCGAACAGAACAATCTAGACAACACGATCATCACAATTCCAAAGCGCACTCTCCAAAGTACCAAACTGCGCAAACCTCTTCATCAAAGTCAACATGGCCGAATCATCAACGTAAACAAACTGTTTGTGGAAAATGTGGAAATTATCATCGACCAGGACAATGCAAAGCCTATGGAAGAAAATGCAGAGTATGCAACAAAATGAATCACTTTTCACATTTATGCAGAAACAAGAAATATCGAAACATCCACAACATAGAAGAAAATTCAGATTCCGATGAAGACAATTTATTCTTAGGTTGTGTAAGTAATAATAATAAAAATGCTAAAGAATGGGTTATGAATTTATTGGTTAACAACTATAATTTACAATTTAAAGTTGATACTGGTGCACAAGCAAATATCATTTCTTATAGTACATATAAAGAATATTTCAATAACATTAGACTTAAAAAAGATAGAGGTAAATTACGTACTTATACTGGTGAACCTTTAAATGTGATTGGTGGTGCATATTTGAATTGTTGTTTCAAAGAAAAAACTTATAATATATATTTCATTTTGTGAAAAATAATGGACCTAACATAATTGGTTTCCAAACAATTAATGATTTGAATGTTGCTAAAATGTTAAGTTATGTAGAAACAAATATTTTGGATGAATATAAAGAAGTTTTCGAGGGAATTGGTTGCCTTCCAGGACAGTACTCAATAAAAATCAATAAAAATATTCCACCTATAGTACATGCAAGTAGAAAAGTTCCATTCAGTATTAGAGATAAATTAAAAGTAAAATTAGATAAACTAGTCAAACAAAAAATTATAGTAAGGGAAACAATGCCAACAGAATGGGTTAACTCTTTAGTTATTGTCAGTAAATCAAACGGTGATTTTCGTTTGTGCATCGATCCAACAGATTTGAATAAAGCTGTTTACAGAGAACATTTCCAGATTCCAACATTTGAAGAAACTATAAAAGATTTAAGTAATGCTAAAGTATTTTCAGTTTTAGATGTTGCTAACGGATTTTGGAATGTTCAATTGGATATGCAAAGCTCAAAACTTTGTACCTTCAACACACCCTTCGGACGATATCGTTTTCTTCGCCTTCCCTATGGTTTGAGGAGTGCGAGTGAAGTTTTTCAGCGGAAAATGCTAGAGTGTTTTGAAGGTATCGAAGGTACAGCTATTTATATAGATGATATTTTAATTTGGGGTTCGAATAAAAAAGAACATGATGAAAGATTGAGACTTGTCCTGGAACGTGCAAAATTGAATCAAGTTAAATTTAATAGAAGTAAATGTAAAATTAATGTTAGCAAAATCAAATACTTAGGTCATATAATAAGTGAAAATGGTATACAACCTGATGAGAGCAAAATTGAAATAATTAAAAATTATCCTGTGCCAAATAATAAGAATGAAGTTCAAAGGTTTTTAGGAATTTTGAATTATGTTCACAAATTCATTCCAAACTTATCTGATTTAACACAACCACTAAGAGAACTTTTAAAGAAAGAAAATTATTTTCAGTGGGATATTGAACAACAAAATGCTTTTGAAAAATTGAAGAGAATTCTCATATCACCTCCTGTTTTACAATATTACAACCCTAATTTGCCAATTACTATAACTGTTGATGCCAGTCAATATGCACTAGGTGCAGCATTGCTCCAAATTGTAAACCAATAGCTTACTCATCTAAATCTCTAACTTTGACACAACAAGCGTATGCTCAGATAGAAAAAGAACTTCTTGCTATTGTGTATGGCTGTAAAATGTATCATCATTATATATTTGGTAAAAAAGTAACAGTAGAAACAGATCATAAGCCTCTTTTGGGATTATTCAAAAAGTCACTAGTTAAATGTCCAATGAGACTTCAAAGAATGTTGTTAGATCTACAAATGTATGACATAAATTTGATTTATAAACCAGGTAAACAGATGTATATAGCTGATGCTCTGAGCAGAATAAATGTACCTAATTCTAATATTGAACAAATTTTACCAGAAAATGAATATGAAGCTCAAGTGAATCTTTTAACTGAAAATTTTCCAGTTAGTCAAAATAAACTTGAACAATTCAGAATGGAAACTAAAAAAGATCCACAGTTACAAATTTGATGGATTATGTTAAATTTGGTTGGCCTCATACAAGATCTAAATGTATAGAAAACACAAAAATTTTTTGGAATGATAGAAATGAAATAGTTGTAATTAATGAAGTTTTGTATAGAGGTAATAGTATAATTGTACCAAAATCACTCAGAAAAGAAATGTTGAAAATTTTACATTTGTGCCATTTAGGAATCACAAAAACCAAATTGAGAGCATTTAATGTGATATATTGGCCAGGCATGTCAAATGATATAGAGAATTTAATTTTGAGTTGTTCAACATGTATCAGATATTCTAGAAATAATTTCAAACAGTCTTTAAAGCCTCATCCTATACCTGAAAAAGCATGGATAAAAGTTGGTATTGATCTATATGAACTGAATAATGTTACTTACCTTATTGTAATTGACTATTTCTCGAAATATGTAGAACTGAGAAAGCTTCTTTCAACCACTAGCAGTAATATTATAAATCATTTAAAAAATATCTTTTCCATACATGGGATACCTCAGATTTTGTTTTCTGACGGAGGTCCTCAATTTACGAGTAATGAATTCGAAGAATTTTCTAATCAATGGAATTTCAATCATCAGAAGTCTAGTCCATTGTACCAACAATCGAATGGCATGGTGGAAAGAAGCATCCAGACAATCAAAAATTTAGTAAGAAAATGTAATTTTGACAAGACTGATATAAATGCAGCACTGCTAGAATATCGAAGTACACCAATTTCTCATAAAATTTTATCACCATCAGAATTACTGTTTCGAAGAAAAATAAGAAGTTTTTTACCCAATTTTGAGAATGTTCATAAGAAGATAAACCTAAAGAAACAAAAGGATTTCATGAAAGAAAAACAGAATTTATCTAAAATTTATTATGATAGAAAAACAAAAAATTTGAAACCATTATACAAAAATCAAAAAATTTATATAAAGAAAAATAATGTATGGATACCTGGTACAGTTATTGATAAATATAACACTGATTCTTATATTGTACAAGAAGAAAATTCTGATAAGTGTAAACGAAGAAATAGAATTTATTTAAAACCAATGTATAATAATATAACATTTAATTATGATACTGATAGTGATGAAAATATTCAATGTAAAAATGAACAAGTCGCCAGTACTTCTGGAACAATTGAAAATTGTAAATTTGAAATGGAAGATAATTCAGATAATGAAACAAAAAGTATAGATTTGGATAATACAAAGTCCTCATTTTCTAGATATGGTAGAAGAATAAAAAAACCAGACAAATTAATGTACAATTGATTTGAAAAGTTTTAATGATTAAGAACCTGTAAATACAATTTGTAAATAGTAATTTAAATTAGAATTTACTTACCTGTATATGAATTCTGAATTTGTAAAAAAAAGGGAGATGTCACATATTGAATGTAGTTCATATATTGCTCTTATGCGCACCTCTTGTAAGGTGGGGATGACCACCTTGATTGGAAGAACAATAAAGTTCAGTTAGGTACCAGACGTTGTTTTAATCAGTTATCAAAGATATAACACTTGGACGGTTCACATAAACACGAGATTTCAAAGAACCTCATAGAAAAAAGTCACAGTGTGGTGTGCAATTTCCTCAAGTGGAATTATTGGTCCCTGGTTCTTTGAGGAAAATGAAGTCATAGTGACATTGAATTCGGACCGGTATGTAAACATGTTACAACAATTTTTTTCCACGGCTAGATGAGTTGAACTTAGGGGACATTTGGTTGCAACAAGACGGTGCAACGGCACACACTTTAAGAGCATCGATGGCTGTTTTGAGGGAACACTTCCTAGAGCGCCTTATCTCAATTAGGGTCGATTTGGAGTGGCCGGCCCGCTCTCACGATTTGACCCCTTGTGACTTTTTTCTATGGGTTTTTTTGAAATCTAGTGTTTGTGTGAACCGTCCAAGGACCCTACAGGATTTGAAGAACAACATCCAGGAAGAAATTGCCAACATAACGCCTGCTATACTGGCTGGGGTCAGGACAAACGCCAGAAATCGGTTTACTCAGTGTATGGAGGATGGAAGACGTCACCTACCTGATTTTATCTTCAAAACTGGGTAAAACAAAACTTTATGTATGTGCCTATATTATAGAAAAAGAATAAAAATTTTCTGATTCATACAATGCGTTTTATTAAGTTTTCAAAAAAGGAAGTTATGCTGCCGCACACTGTAGTTTTATAATGATGCGATCCTATTGAAATTTTGCATGAACATTAAGTATGTCAATCTCCATTCACAAACTAAATTTCACTTGAATCTGATATCTTGTTATGAAAATATGATGGTTCTTCTTTTTGATATTTCAACTGAATTTTCAATGATTCTGCTAACACTATGACCACAAAATTTTGCATGAGGCTTATTATAAGCATCTTGCATGAGGCCTCAAAATTTCATTTCGATTGGTTTCGTATTGTCTGTGACATTGAGGTACATAAATTTTGAATGTCCATATGGAACACCCTGTACGATTTGGCTGGTTAACGAACTTAACCGCGGCATTTGGGAACCGAACTCACCCTGAAAATTTGAAGTCTCTAGAACAATTCCTTCGGAAGTTATCGTGTGGCCCTACGAACAGAATTGAATTTGACCACGGATTCGTCCTCAGGGAGTCATCAGGGAGTGTAAATCGAAATCACAGACAGTATAATTCAGATTCATGTTACAATTATGGGGACTGAAACTGATATCATAGATTTTCCATCACATCGAGATTCTACATAATGAATTCCATGCACGTCCATAACTTACCAACTAAGTAATGTAACTTCGACTTCCTTAGAATTCCTGAAGCAAGTTTCCAAGATGCTATCCGTATTCAAATTTCTAGACAGCTTGAAATCAATAAACTCCTACAAGGATATTATATTTATTTTTGCGGTATTATGATGCTAGACGTTAATATTACACGATGTGCTAAAACGTACGATTAGCACCTTGTAATATTAAGTTAATAGCGGTCACTCACTGCATATTCGAATTATGGTGATTGCATGAATATAATAATTGTTTGCCACTCAAGATAAATTATGGTGTTTATAATTTTTTTTTCATCAACTATTCCTTCTTGGTTTCTATAATTTTTGATCTTCTGCGATGTGAATTTAATGAAGCTTTTGTAGTTACTTATATCAAACAATAAAGCATTCCAATTTCCCAGTAGCAGCAGAGCAAAATGTGAACAGGCCAACATACATTTCCCAGTACTAGGGTTTTCCAATAAGCGGTGTTATTTTGATACTCAGTTGCAGGAACGTCCATTAAAATTTAAAGGTCCATTAAAGCCTTAATCCTCCATTAGTTCCTTGTAATAATGGAGGATTAAGAGTTTAATGGACCTTTAAATTTTAATGGACGTTCCTGCAACTGAGCAAAAGAAAGATGCCATTTTTCAATATAAATGATCGGCCGTTTATTTCATTATAAAGAAGAAGCTATGCCGTTAATAGTGGAAAATAACATTAGGCAAATGACCACCACAACCACGTTCACAGGACCATATCCTTTTAATAACATTTTCCTTAACCAAATCGCAAAGTGGCTGCCCTATGTATTCGATAGCCTCACGAATTCCATATTTGAGGTCTTGAATCGACGCTGGGCTATTGGCGTAGACCTTCTCTTTCACGTGGCCCCAAAGAAAGAAGTCGCAAGGTGTTAAATCACAAGATTTCGGTGGCCAATTGTGATCACCTCTTCGAGAGATAACACGGTCCGGTTCACTTTCATGCATTTCAACGACCCAATCAGCAAAGACAATACGTTGTTGACGATTGGCCGGCTTGAGTTCTTGTGTTAACTGAACTTTATAAACCTTAAAACCCAAATCTTTATCTATGCCAAATACGGTGTAATAACGTTTGTGGAATGCCTAATTCCATAGAACGATGAGGAAAGGACGAACCTGGGTTACCTTCAGCACTTTCGGCTATAGCAGTAATATTCTCGGTTGTTCTTGAGCGACGTGCACGGGTTTTATTCTCCTCATCACTAACTTGTCCCAACAGCTCGAATTTTTCTGCCAATTTCTTTATTGCGGTCCGACAAGGTGCTCCACGACGTCTCAAAAGTGTTGAGTTTTACGAACCGTCTCTGCCAAACTTTCACCACTTTTATAGTGAATTTTAATAATTTCAATGCGTATTTGAATTGTGTATCGTTCCATTTGTATTAATGGCATAGTTTCTACTTGCCAAATCTCAAAAAATGACAGCTTCAAACGTGAAATCTACCGAAATAACGGGCTATTCAAAATAACACCTCTTATTGGAAAGTCCTTTACATACCAAAAAGTAAAACATTTGGAAATGTTCACTGGTGAATTATTCCTTAACGTAAATTATGCTATCCTCTACATTTTGACATGAATGAAAATTCAACACTATGTCATAATATGACATCATATAATATTACTTATTGTTCAAAAAGAACAAATTAATAGAAACAGACCAGATAATATTCCTGTAAATATTCATTATTGCCATTTTCTCGCCAGCAACTAAATTCATTCAAGTTTTGAAATGAGCTCAATTCCTCATTTTTCTAGAAGGGCAATTTAATCTTTTTCATGTCTAGAAGTCAACTACCATTTCAATTTGTCCTGAGGCATTGACTTTCATCTTTAATTAAGAAGACTATTTCTTGTCCGATATCCGTTTAGAACGTGCTCTGTTTGAGGCGCTTGTCGGAGTAAAAATTATATCACGAACTCTTTCATCTAAGCTGCAGCCAGCATAAAGATGGTAGGTAGAATTTTTTCCTTGGCTTCCTAGCGGAATTGAATTTTCATTGTAATCCCATAATTTAGTAACAGTATTAATTATTATTTGCTATTGAGAATATAAAGGGTTTTCCAATAAGAGGTGTTATTTTGAATAGCCCGCTATTTCGGTAGATGTCACGTTTGAAGCTGTCATTTTTTGACATTAGACAAGTAGAAACTACGCCATTAATGAAAATGGAACGATTCACGCTTCAAGAACGCATTGAAATTATTGAAATTCACTACAAAAATGGTGAAAATTTGGCAGAGACTCGAACATTTTTGGGTCGTCCTAAAGCACCTTGTTGGACCGCAATAAAGAATTTGGTGGAAAAATTCGAGCTGTTGGGACAAGTTTGTGATGTGAAGAATATAACCCGTGCCCGTCGGTCAAGAACAGCCAATATTGCTGCTGTAGCCGAAAGTGTTGAAGAAAACTCAAGTAAAATGATTGCGCTATCGAGAGATGATTAATGATTTTTCATGGCCGAAATTGAATAGTTTTGATCAGGACAACGTTTACTTTCAACAAGACGGCGCTACGTGCCACATAATCAACGAAACCATTGATATTTTGCGGGAAAAGTTTCCGGACCGTGTTATCTCGAAAAGGTGATCACAATTGGCCACCAAGATCTTGTGATTCAACACCTTGTGACTTCTTTCTTTGGTGCCACGTGAAAGAGAAGGTCTACGCCAGTAGCCCAGCGTCGATTCAAGACCTCAAAGATGGAATTCGTGAGGCTATCGAGAACAAAGGGCAGCCACTTTGAGATTTGGTTATGGAAATTTTCATTGAAAGGATATGGTCCTGTAAGCGTTGTCCTGGGGCCTATTGCACCAAATACTTTGCAACTTTTCACTTTGCACTTTTCACTTTTCCTCAAAATTCTTGGCTTCATTACGATAAATGAAGTTCGAAGATTTAGGAGAAAAGTGAATGAAATGCACTTCAGCAATCTCTAGGCTAGAGAACTCCAAAAGTTCCCTCATTATTTTCAAATCATATCTATGATACTAAATAACCTGAACCTGATTCATTGAAAAAATTGTACATATAGATTTTCATCAAAATATGTAATTTCATTTCGCGAAATTTATTATTTGAATTCCACATTGATTCAGAGTTTCATTAATCAACTTTCTCGCCGCCTTCAGGAATGATATCGATTCTTCGAGAAAACTTTGTGCTTTAACGAAATTACAAGATGTACTCGTGAGTTGGAGATTTCATTAGTTGGTTTGGAGTTTTTGAAGAGAATTCGTTGGAGTTGATGCGGCATTTTTTTTGTAAAATACTTCATAAGTTGAGTACTCGATTGTTTTCGCATAAAGGACTCGATTGTTTTACCCGATATACTCTTTTCATAATTTTTCAATATTCCTTGAAATTCAAGAAAGATGCATGTATAGTCCATTCACGAAAGTTTGAGCTCATAGTAGGCGTTTCCTTATTTATCTGAAGTTGGCAATATTTGATGTCATAACGTAAAGTAAAGTCAACGTTGCCGAATGTACCCGGCTTCGTCCGACGAGCTTGAGAATTGTCAGACAACTCTATGCAATATTGACAACATTGCGTATCAATCTGACAAGAAAATAAAGAACATAACCTAAAATTTTAATATATTTTAATATACACCGTGGAATATGCCAAATTTCCATGGCCAACCGACGGCTCAACCTTTCGTAAATGGACTATATGCATTTTTGAATAGTAGATTCTCAAACTACCCAATACAAGGTACTGCTACGCCACTGATATATTTCAAATTATCAAGGATTTTTTAATTATTTGTGCCATTCGTGAAAAAAAATCTCTACTGAATTGATTTTAGGGGAGAAAATGAAATATCTTAAAACATATTTGTCTTTTCTTTAATATTTATATCATGTAGTAACGAAGATATACTTTAAGATGTTCAATTTTTTTTACATAGTTTTTCCTTTGAAATCATTTGATCATCGACAAACATAAAATTCTTAATTCCATGTCAGACAATATTTAATTTCAGGTTTTGAGGTTGTTACTTTCGACCAATTTCAATAGCGAAGTTCAATATAATATAATTTAATATTATTGATAATATATAATTTTCAAATACAAACAAGCGTTCAAACAATTCTGACTTCATGTCAGTACTTTCTTCAATGTTTTCTCTTGTTGATTAATACGTAATACCAATTGAATGTGAAGGCATTCAGCTTGAGTTTTCAACTCTTGAAAGACTAGCAGACCTAAAGGAAAAGTATGCAATGCACAATTATTTTTTCTCATTTATTCTGCCCAATGTAATGCAAAGGTGCTTACTAAAAGAACAGTACGCCCGAAAAATTATTCGCTTTTTGAATAAAACTCACCAGCCCGATGATGCCATATGGCATTTCCATATTTCAACCATTAGTGCGCAGAATACTGAGGTCCGATTCGAATATTTTCGGTACCGTTCGGTTCGTTGTTATCTTAAGTGCCATCAAGATAATTACTTCAGTTTGTTTAACTCGTGCAGTATTCTAGTGCTAAACATTTCTTTGTGTACTTTTATCGAGTGAATATCTACCATTTTCGGAACGTTTTTTTTTTGTCAAGGTGAGTAAATTTCATGTTTTTTAAAATATGTATGCAAAAACGACGGTTCCTCAATTGCATTCAATTAAATAAAGCAATATTTTTTTGATGAAATACAACTTTTCGCAAGTTATAAAAACTATGATTCCATTTGGCGTCAGTGGGCGTCGAGAGTTATTTTGTACATAATATTGGAAGTGATAATTATTGATTCTGTTTTTTTCAGATGAGTAGAGTTGGTTTGTCTGAAAAAGAGGAGAAAAGATTACTATCGCTCTTCAATCCCGAGGGTGATATTTCTGATGTTGAACTAGACTTCGAAGAGGAAGATGAACCAGATATAGAAAATTCACGCAAATTATTGGATCCTATAAGCCAAGATTTTCTTTCCCCACAGAAAGAGGTTTTCAATAATGCAGATAGTGAAGATGAATGGGACGAGGAGGACCTCCTTCCTTTATCGAACTGTGTGCGGAAAGAAGGGATGTGAACACACGACTCCTATGGAAAAAGAAGGATATAAACAGATACGACTTGCGATATTCTGTTTGAAGTGTCTAATGAGTTGTTGACACCTCTTGATTATTTCAAAATGTTTTTCGATGATGAAAAACGTCATATGGAGAACCAAAATGAGAAACCGAAAAGACTTGTAACTTTCCGTTTCGAAATTGCGAATGGTCTTATGCAATATCATAATAATCCTATAAGAAAACGTCCAGGGAGACCATCAGTAAGTAATTCACCATCAAACTCATGTAGATCCACACCTGAACCTCCAGCAAAGAGATTATTCACTTTCCAGCCAATCGATGATATTCGATATGATGGAGTTGGTCACTGGCCTGGCCATATCGAGCCAAAAAAACGCTGCCGAAATTGTACCCAGGCATATTCGAGAATGGAATGCATTAAATGTAAAATTGCACTATGTCTCACAAAACACAGAAATTGTTTTATTTCATATCATAAACGATGAATGAAGAAAAGACACCATTTTCAACTCATTAGATTGTCAGTTTGATAAATAAAAATATCCCAGAAAAACTCTATTTTTCTTTGAAAATTACCTATTTAAGCCCACTGATGCCATATGGCATCATTCAAAATTTTAATGAAAAAAATAGTAATCAGGTGAAAAATTGATGAATTCGTACTAATAAAAGCCTTTCAAGGAGGGTTGAATAGAAAAATAATTTTTTTCTCGAGTTTTGAAAATTTGGGCTTGAAAGGAGACCATCAACGTCCGCTTCTTGGAGCAAAGAAAAAGGGGAGAATAGACCTGACTGTCGAGGAAACGGATTAAGATTAAATTAGATGTAGAATTTATCAGAGATTTGGTTTATCCTCACTTAAAATTCAATTTACAATGCAAGTGGAACCGGTTCCTGAAATATTGACCATATTATTCATTGCTTAGAACAATCAGGAGACTTTTCTCTACTTATTCTGGTCACAAGAATTTTAGGTAAAAAAATGGAATATAGAGTGAGACAGAGAAACTTGCTAATTTAGAAATTCTGAGCAAATATCGAAATGAATTATATTCCATCATGAATATCATGTTCAGAGTTACAAAGATATACAGTGTGTTTGGTCATGACATAGCTATAATTTAAGGTCATCAAATATACCTAATATTATCGACAAAAACACCCAAACTTGGGAGTTTACCCCCTTAGTTTCGGAGTAGCCCCCATTTTGAATTCACTTTTTTATTTTCGTTGACCCTTCCAAATAATATCTATCGATTTCTTTGGACATAGAGGTTGTACAGATGTGAAAAAAATGTTTTTTGAAAGATGATACTACCACCTTTCATTGAAGTATAACAATATAAAAACATTCAACTTGAAAACGCCATAAAAAATTCTTTGAAAAAGTTCATAGTAAAAATACCTACTGATTTTCTCAGTAAATCCGCAATAGTACAAGAACTAGCACATTGAAGTATAATTCTTTTTTCAATGATTTAACACGCATTGACACAAGTTACAAAACAACACTCACATCATTTCTGTAACATAATTTTAGAGTTATTGCTGTTCGAACATGACACTTATGAAAATTGATAAAATAAAAAAAACCTCAGTACTGTACTTTCGATAGTTTTCAATGATCAAAAAAACAAGTTAATCATAAAAATTGTTCAAAATGGCCGCCTCTGCTCAGTAGACAGGCAATCGCCTTCATGACAACCTGTCGTGTGTCTTTTGCTCGTGAAGTGATCATGTTCGAACAGCAATAAATCTCAAATTATGTAACTTAAAGATCTGATGTGAGTGTTGTTTTGTAGCTAATATCCTTGCGTGTTAAATCATTGAAAAAGAATTATACTTCAATGTGCTAGTTCTTGTACTATTGCGGATTTACTAAGAAAATCAGTACATATTTTTACTATGAACTTTTTTAAAGAATTTTTTATGGCGTTTTCAAGTTGAATGTTTTTATATTGTTATACTTCAATGAAAGGTGGTAGTATCATCTTTCAAAAAACATTTTTTTCACATCTGTAGGACCTTTATGTCCAAAGAAATCGATATTATTTGGAAGGGTCAACGAAAATAAAAAGTAAATTTAAAATGGGGGCTACTCCACAACTGGAGAGGTAAACTTCCAAATTTGGGTGTTTTTGTCGATAATATTAGGTATATTTGATGACCTTAAATTATCGATAAGTCATGATCAAACACACTGTATATTTCGCAAATGCTGCACAGGGTTGTCCGACATTTCCTAAATCGATTAAAGCAATGTATTGACAATAATGAATACCATTTGCCAGATATCATCTTCAAACCGATCTAAACATAAACTTTCAATGTTGTTTTCGATTAAGGAAAAAGAATTGAATCGATATTGGCCTAAGTTTCAGTTCAATCGAATTTCTAAATCTACAAGCTCCTCTGTCCTACCCTGTACTTCAGGAGGTGATTTCAGAGATCAAAATAAGCGAACATGAGTTTCATGCAAATCATGTACTAAAAACTGCCATTAACAAGAACATAAACTCAAGTTTATTCCTTTGTTATATAAAAATGTTCTATTCATGAGAGAACAAAAGGTACAATTGGCCAGAAGTTAACTTCCTTATTATTGATATTCAATAGGTATACCATTGTATATATTGAAACAGAATGGTTTCATCTATTACCGACCGTATTACAATCTAGCGCATTCAGGTATGCAATTCAAACAGATACTTGCATATTATACCCCCAATAAATCCTTAGGCGAGAGAACAGAAAGTTAAAAGCAATATCAATCAATAACAATTACCCATTCTTGTGCGCTTCTATCTTCACGAAACATCGCAGTCCAATTTGCGAAATTTTTTGTCATTTTTGCTTCGTGATATTCCGTAACAATGCAAACATGTTCAATTTGTGATATTTTCCGCTTGAACTGACAGAATGAATTTGATATTGCGGATTATTAACAATTATACAACCTTCATTCGTACTTTCAGTTGAAGGCTATATGAGAAATATTTGTATATGGTTGTCGAAAAAAAATAGACCTGAGTGATGCATCAGAGTTCATACGAACTACTCTCCCACGTCAACCTTTACAGGGTTGGGATAAAGTATGGAACTTAGACAGTATTTACAGTGTGTTTGGTCATGACTTAGCGATAATTTAAGGGCATCAAATATACCTAATATTATCGACCAAAGCACCCACATTGGGAAGTTTACCCCCTTAGTTTTGGAGTAGCCCTCATTTTAAATTTACTTTTTTATTTTCGTTGACCTTTCCAAATAATATCGATTTCTTCGAGAGAGAGGTACTATAGATGTAAAAAATTTTTTTTTGAAAGATGATACTACAACCTTTCATTAAAATAGAACAATAGGAAAACATTTATCTTGAAAATGCCATAAAATATTCTCTAAAAAAAATTTAGTAAAAAAATGTACTGATTTTCTTAGTTGATCCGCAATAGTACAAGAATTAGCACATTGAAGTATAATTTTTTCCAATGATTCAACACGCAAGTCTATTAGCTACAAAAAAAACACATACATAATTTCTGTAAGTTACATAGTTTGAGAGTTATTGTTGTTGGAACATGACCACTACGCGAGCGCCCCAAACTTTTTTTGTTGCTACAGGTCCTCATGAGGGTCACCGCCTGTCTACAAAGTAGACGCGGCCATTTTGAGCAATTTTTATGATCAGTTTGTTTGTTTGATCACCAAAAATCGAAAGTATCGAAAGTACAGTACTGAGTTTTATTTTATTTTACCAATGTTCATGAGGGTTATGTTCGAACAGCAATTACTATCTAATTATGCAACTTACAGAAATTATGTTGGTATCATTTAGTAGCTTATATCCTTGCATGTTAGCTCATTGAAAAAAAATTATACTTCAATGTGCTAGTTCTTGTACTATTGCGGATTCATTAAGAAAATCAGTACATTTGTTTACTAAATTTTTTTTAAAGAATTTTTTTATGACATTTCTAAGTCAAATGTTTCTATATTGTTCCACTTAAATAAAAGGTGGTAGTATCATCTTTCAAAAAACATTCTTTTCACACCTGTAGGAACTTTATGTCCAAAGAAATCGATATTATTTGGAAGGGTCAAATAACATAAAAAAGTAAATTTGAAATTGGGGCCACTCCAAAACTGAGGGGGTAAACTCCCCAATTGTCGATAAAATTAGGCAGGTTATACATTCCCATACGGTACAAATATTATTTCTACCTTATTTTTGTACAGTGCTACGTCAGTAGCCTCACCATCACCTGAAGTTCAGCAGTTTCAGGTTTCAGGGGCTTTCTGGTATAGGTGCGGGTGAAATCATCACAAATATTTGGGTCAGAGTTCTTATTTCAACTCCCATTATTGGACCGCTGCCTTATATTGGTCGGTTCCGAGCCTCAAAAAGAATAAGGTCCTGCAGGTGTCAACCTTGATGCACTTTTTGTAAATCAATAGGCTTTTTCGTTTCCTTCAATACCAAAATACCCTGGAACTCATGAAGAGTCTATTTTTTGGCCCTAGCTAGTTGATTTAGGTGTTACGGCATTCCCAGGTCAGCGGAGACCCCTGGGCTACACTAAGAGATAAATATAATGCCCAAAAATCAGAGACTAAATACTATTGCCGAGTTAGGAGATAGATACCTTCCTGTATACTCCAAAAATTGGCTCTATCGAATAGGGTATAGCGACAGCGATATGAAAGAAATAATAATTAATGTGTAACGGGAACAATAATTGTTCCCGTTACAGAAGAACGACGAATTATTCGTCTTCACAACAAAGATAATAACGACTAAATATCGAACCGTTTTTGTTTCAATGCTTTCTTGAAATAAAACTCTGTAATGGCTCTGCCATTTAAACTAAGCTGCAATTTCAGTTGATCATAGATCCCTTGAGAATTATTCAACCATTCTACATAAGGTGTGACAAAATGGGAGGTAAACGCCTGATTTATTCAAAGATTCAGAGAATGAAAAAAAAACTAGATAACGCTTCGACAGAATGGGACGATCGATCGAACAGCACCGAGTCTGCATACATGCAAATCTCCTGAATTGAAAATAAGATCTTCGAATTCGTGCATTCGCTGTGATTCCACCTACCTATACCAGAAACCTCCTGAAGCTGTCACGAGTTGAGCTTCGGGTGATGGTGGGACTGGCACTGTCAGTATAAACATCATTTGTACCGTATGGGACAATTAGCAGAAGACATTTGCAGACTTTGTGGATCAAAAGCAGAAACAGTTGAATACGCGGTAAACAAGTGTCCAGAGCTAGCAGGCCTAACAACAATTCATATCTTGGACACATAAGATAAAATGACCAAGGCTTCTAAGGAGGTTGGCGGTTTTGTCAATAACATTAATGACTTCCTTGGGTTTCCATGAACGAGTAGAGTAAAGATCGAAAGATTTACAAGGTCGCAATTCTCGTAAGGCTGACCTAGACATAACGACCCGAGTTCTAATGTAGATAATAATGATAGTTTATATAAGAGAAAATACACACTATAGGTAGATACTTTACAGCTGCTACTAAGCGAATTTAGTAGTTGATTGTAAATTCGCTTAGTGTAATCGTGTTTACATGCCAACAATCTGATTGTAAAAAAGCTGCGACTGAAGTTGAAAGCTGGGCTATTTACACGCTAAACCGCTGGCGTTTTAGCTTGTTGGCATGTAAACAAGCCGTGTGTAATCACAGTTGCTACTTAACAATCAAACAAACAAACAAACAAAATTCATTTATTTCGAAAAGTCATTCCATACAATCATAAAATAATTGCTCAAATGAAACACGAAACACGTCCAGAAAAAAAATACATGCAAAGTGAAACATCAGAAAATCAATTTCTCAGAATTAAAAACTCTTTGATATCATAAGGCTTCCATTCTACTAACAGTTTGAACAGTTTAGATTTGAAAGTTTTGAAACATGATACTTGTCTTAAATTATGTGGGAATGAATTGAATAATTTGATCGCCATATATGTAGGTACATCCCTTCTCAGTTGAGGATAATTTATGCCTGGTATAAACAAACAAGTTATGTCGAGTATCATAAGTCTGTGAGCTCTTGAACTTGAAAAATTTTTCTGGATTTTTTAAGAAAAATTGCATAAGCTTATACACATATGAACCTGCTAAGGTAAGAATATTGTTGTCTTTAAAAATACCCCTACAGTCCGAAGATACAGCTTCTGAACCCTGAAAACAGATTCAGCATGTGGACTATTATCCCAGAAAATCAATCCATATGTCATGATGTACTGAAAGCTTGAGTAATACACCGCCATCAAAAATGGAACACAAACATCCCTATTCAATACTCGGAGAGCGTAGACAGTAGATTTCAATCTACCAATCACATTTTCTGCATGCATCTGTCAGTCTAAAGTCAATCTGTGAGTTCTCATCTATTCGGTGGTTCCTGGTTCTTTAATTTGAAAACGTATTTGACATTTATCTTAGATTCTTGACAATGATACAAACATAAACCTCACGTGGATCGCTAGATTGTTGGCTACTCAGCGAGTAGACAGTTTTGTGTGTAATCATCACAATCTCACAAGCTAATTCACTCGCTTCTAAATTCGCTAAGTAGCAGCTTGTGAAGTATCTCAATGTAATCGACTCATAAGTAGTCTATCTGCTCAGTGAGTTCACCGAAAAATGAGCTTAATAAGTTTTCACTGACATTGAACCAATGATTCAATGTTCCATCAACTGCAAATTGTTTCGACACAGTCAAGCTTTCAAAATTCCTCCGAATGAATAAGAAAAACAAAGCAAAAACGAACACGTTCTCCAAGGAGGCTGCGATCTGACCTTGTTAGAAAAATCATTGAGATATATTTCCCCCTCAACAAGTCAGTGTCGAGGAAAGCCCAGAGCTTGAAGATGGCTTCAGAAGGGAATTTTTTCGATGCCAGCAATTTGCAAACATTAGACGTTTTCTTGACGGAGCGGGCAAATTAAAAAATCAATGAGTATGAATACGCAGACATGCACAAGGGCAATTTTGAGGATCTGCAGGGAGTCTGAGGAAAGCATGTCTCGCTGATTTGTAAAGTATTTCAATGTAATCGACCCATTAAAGGATGAAATTGGAATCAAGTGTTCTAAATTTTAGCGCCTTGATGTAAAATACAAAAACGAATCAGTGAACCCACCAACACTTCAAATGATCTGTGGTGTGCCAATACGGGAACTGAACGCCTGATTTATTCAGGGAATGAAAAAAACTAGATAACGCTTCGTCAGAATGGGAGGAACGATCGAACGTCTGCATACATGGAAATCTCCTGAATTGAAAATAAGATCGTCGATTTCGTGCATTCTCCCACGATACACCCCACAGGGCTTTTCCGCTTGTCTTGTTTGAATGGTTTTAATCATGAACGAGCCCCATTCAACAGAATCGCCGTCATTGATTCCCGGAATTTAAGTCATCCCGCTGAAATTACACGAATGGATGTTAATGCGGAAATTCCCGAAGTTCATTCAATGAGGAGAATATTAAATTGAGTGAAAGAGTAGCGAGAAGCATTTCAAGGGGTAATAATTATTTCATCTTCCCTTGCGGTTGATTAAAGATGGATACGGATGAATAAGAGAACCCTTCGTTTCTTGATGAAGGAATTATATGACGTGGTTATGCATGAAAACGTAATATTGCTGTTCCTTCAAACTTATCTATTGTTCATTACACCATATAAGTCTTGAACAATTATATTACTAAATGATTGATTGATTGTATTGAATCCTAGCCTTCGTTGAAACCTGTTAGAAGCTATACATATATACATATATATAGATATCTTGTGCAGGTTAGGAGAATCAGTTGTGTTCTATGTAAAGCTTTAGTATTGTGTCCCTAGTTTAGTTTCGTTTAAGAAGGGGTTACAGTTAATTGCGAACTAAAGGTCTATTATACCCCCTTACAGAGCTGTTAATATCTGTGAAGGCTTCAAGAGGCTAGTTCCTCACTCCTACAAGTTTATCGCCCAAGAAATTCTCTTCTTAGGCTCGCAATGCCAAAGCATTCCGTGACTAGGTGAATGGGAGTTTTTTCCTCATCCCCACAGAGCCTACACTCGTCAGTGTCCGACAATCTCATCCTCAACAGGTGACAGTGTCCTGTAAGGAAGCCAGTGAGGAGGTATAATTGCTTCTAACAAAGATCCAAATATCTTTTGGATCCCGCTGTCTCATAATTCCGAAGAAACTTAGTGAAATGATCCATCCCTTGGAGATTCCGGCGGAGTTTTTTCCTCTCGGCTTTCTCCTTCTCCAGAAACTCCTACTTATAGGCACTTTTTTTTTCAATGGACTCAAGCTTCTAGGGGTCAATATCAGTCCAAATGCAACCTGGCATGAGCACGTCTCCTCAGCTGCCAAATCAGCTGCACAGAAGCTTAGCTGTCTATTTCGTGCAAGGAAATTGTTCACTCCAAAGCAGCTTTTACTTTACAAGGCTCAAGTGCGTCCAGCTATGGAATATTGCTCTCATACTTGGGGTTCAGCTTCTAAGCACTCGTTACTCCTTCTTGATTCCATTCAAAAAAGAGCAGTGCGCCTAATAGACGATCCAACGTTAACTGCCAACCTTCATAGTCTCGATCACCGTAGGAAGATTGGAGACTTATGCCTTTTTTACAGTTACTACCACGGAAGGTGTTCTGCTGCCATTGCCTCCATGATTCCACCAGGGGCTCAATTTGATCGACAAACAAGGCTAGCCGATAATAGTCACCAGTTTGCCGTGCATTTTTCTACACCTAGGACATCGGTGTATCAGAAGGCTTTTCTCTTCCGAACTGCAAGGCTATGGAATACCCTACCTCAAGATATATTCCCCCTTGGTTACAACTTACAGCAGTTTAGGACACGCACAAACCGATTTCTTCTAAATTCATCTCGGGGCGCTTGAAAGGGCGTTCTAAGCTCAGTCTTTTTCCGAGAGATGCGTATAAAAAAAAACTTTTACCTATACTAATGAGTGACATTCGTGCGGCCTCTTTGGCAAGTGTATTGGCCTCTTCGGTTCTTTTAATTCTCGAATGGCCGGAAACCCTCGTTGAGTTTGTTCTGGCACTCCCAGATCATTTTAGAGTCGATGACGTAGGAGCTCAGAGCTTTAATAGCAGCTTGACTATCTGGGTGTATGGCTATATCGCACTTCTGATAGTTTCTTTCTAGATTTATATCTAGACATCTTTCAATAGCTAAGATTTCCGCTTGAAAGACGTTCATACAGGAACCTATCGACAGTGCACACTTGGTTCTTGGCCCGTAGAAGTTTTGGAACCATCTGTATACCATTTTACGGTATTTTCTTTGAGGTTGTGTCCTTACGCCACTGATAACTATTAACCCACATTAGTTGATGGTGGCCGCGACCAGCTAAAAAATTTCAATCCTAGTCCTGGCTCTAACCTGTTGAGCCATGAAGCAATATAATATAAGAAACAGGGTGCTCCAGAACTGATGCAAAAGATTTGAGGAGTTGATACTCAGATCATTTTATGAAAAGAAGTTTCTATAAATGTAGGTCTGATTGGGTTAATCTTTTTCACTGGAATTTGGTACATAGGTATGTTTAGCAATAGAAACTCTAGCAATAATAATAATTTAATCATAAGAAAAAGAAAAAAACAGGAATGCAAAGATCGTAAAAGTTGTTACCCCTCGAATCAGAAATTGACTGGACCGAGCGGTTCTCCATTTTCTGATTTTTCGTAGAACAACACTGTAGCTATGGATCACCGAAATGAAGTTTGCAATATACAGGGTGTTCCTAAATTGAACGTACAAACGAAAAGGGGAGATTCCTTTAGTGAGTTTAAGAAAAAAAGTCCCATAAACATGGGGTCGCAAACGTTTCGTTTTCGAGATACAGAGTGTTGAAGTTTGAATTTTTTTCAAGTTTTTTCTCATAGTATCTACACTTCACGAGATATTCAACTGAAATTTGGCATAGTTATTACATTTGAGAGTTCTCACCACTTGACATGGCAATTTCGATCTACAGGGTGATATTTTTTCTGGAACACTGCCACCTGTTCTTCTGCAGAACTTTTTTTGGTGAGCAACTGTTAATTTGAAAAAATGTAAAAAAAGCTTTGTTCTTATACTAAACTTTTCGGTCTCTTGTAGTATCTACCAACGATTTCGAGAAAAAATTTTAAAAATTTGAACAATTCTCTCGAAATCCTCGTGAAAATCCAAATTATGATGGGAAGGCCACTTTGTAAGCTGTGGTGAATGAATTCACTGTCAGTTTTTATGGAAATTTTCCTGATCTGTAGCGATGATTCATAAAGATTCGATAAACTCGTATAATCAACACATATTTTTGATTAAAACGTAACACCCTGTATCTCGAAAACGAAACGTTTGCGACCCCATGTTTATGGGACTTTTTTTTCTTCAACTCACTTAAGGAATCTCTCCTTTTCGTTAGTACGTTCAATTTAGGAACACCCTGTATATATTTCGAATATAGAATTCAAATCACAAAAAAACAGAAATTCTCGATAAGTAGTTTATCTACTCAGTAAATTTACAGAAAGGCGAATGAATCAGAGCTCTGTGTATTATTACTGCAAACAATAGAATATTTTTTTCTAGAATTTCCCGGAAAAATTCAAAAATCATTTCCCAGGGCAGAAAATCCTTTAGCCCAATTAATATAATTAATAAAGACGATTCAGCGTCACGTGCCAGAAACGAGATAGTGGCAACCCCGAATTCAGTAAAAAAGATGCGCTAGCAATATAGATTCTTCCAGGCGGGAAGTCGAGAATCGCTGCTGGTTCGAATGAAACCACTCGTGTTCCGGCACTTAAAAGTTGTTCAAAATCAGCGAGACATGCTTTCCTCAGACTCCCTGCAGATCCTCAAAATTGCCCTTGTGCATGCCTGCGTATTCATACTCATTGATTTTTTAATTTGCCCGCTCCGTCAAGAAAACGTCTAATGTTTGCAAATTGCTGGCATCGAAAAAATTCCCTTCTGAAGCCATCCTTCAGCTCTGGGTTTTCCTCGACACTGACTTGTTGAGGGGGGAATATATCTCAATGATTTTTCTAACAAGGTCAGATCGCAGCATCCTTGGCAGACGTGGGTGAATTTAAATCGACAACGTGTTCGTTTTTACTTTGTTTTTCTTAGTCATTCGGAGAAATTTTGAAAGCTTGACTGTGTCGAAACAATTTGCAGTTAGTGGAACACTAAATCATTGTTTCGATGTCAGTAAAAACTTATTGAGTTCATTTTTCGGTGAACTCACTGAGCAGATAGACTACTTAAACGGTTTTCCAATAAGAGGTGTTATTTTGAATAGCCCGCTATTTCGGCAGATGTCACGTTTGATGCTGTCATTTTTTGATATTTGACAATTAGAAACTTCGCCATTAATAAAAATGGAACAAGACACGCTTCAAAAACGCATTGAAATTTTTTAATTCACTATAAAAATGGTGAAAAATTGGCAGAGACGGTTCGTAAAACTCGAACATTTTTGGGTCGTCGTGAAGCACCTTGTCGGACCGCAATAAAGAAATTGGTTTGAAAATTCGAGCTGTTGGGTCGAGTTAGTGATGTGAGGAATAAAACCCGTGCACTTCGCTCAAGAATAACCTAGAATATTGCTGCTGTAGCCAAAAGTGTTGAAGAAAACCCAGGTTTATCCATTCCTCGTCGTTCTTTGGAATTAGCCACACAAGCAACGAAACCATTGATCTTTTGCGGGAAAAGTTTCCGGACCGTGTTATCTCTCGAATAGGTGGTCACAATTGCCCACCGAGATCTTGTGATTTAACACCTTGTGACTTCTTCCTTTGGGGGGCCACGTGAAAGAGAAGGTCTACATCAATAGCCCAGCGTCGATTCAAGACCTCAAAGATGGAATTCGTGAGACTATCAAGGACATAGGACAGCCACTTTGCGATTTGGTTATGGAAAATTTCATTAAAAGGATATGGTCCTGTAAGCGTGGTCGTGGTGGTCATTTGACTGATGGCATAGCTTTTTCTTTATAATGAAATAAACATCCGATCATTTATATAATATCAAAAAAATGACATTTTTATTTGGATATCAAAATAACACCTCTTGTTGAAAAACCGTTTATATCGAACATTTTTGTGTCTGTTTGACTTTCACATTGGAAAAATACTGCAGGTTGTTTCAAAATGTCCAGCTGGTATTCGCATTTTTTTGGAGTCTCCTGATCAAGGCCATAACGAGGGGGGGTCCAATGTAACAAGAAAATATGAAAGACAACTGTACAGGGTGTTTCCTAAACATGCGGCAAAAATTCAGGGGGTTGTTCCTTGGACTATTTTAAGCATGTTTTGTCCTTTGATGATTTTTGAAAAATCTCTTTGTTTCGAAGATACAGGGCGAACAACATTTTTCATATTTTTAAAATTAATAATAGTTTAAATAAAAATGCGTACCGCACTGTATTTACTGAGTAGGTACAATTTATTTTTAAATTTGTTTAACAACATTCCAATTACTAAAACGGCCAGTTTTTTGACTTAAAATTGATAAGTTCAGATGGTAAAGGAATACAGATTAAACACAGTTTTTATTTGAATTCGTTTTGTGATGTATTAGCAATTAACATTTTATCTTTGACTATTATGAATCGCTATACACTGGCTAGAGGTGGTCATTTTCAACAGTTTTTCTAGGTTAAGTTAAATTTTCATGTAATTTTTCATAATAAAATGTTATTATCTAAAATTTTGTTTCCCCTGTATCTTCGAAACAAAGAGGTATTTCAAAAATCATCAAAGGACAAAATATTCTTAGAATAGTTCAAGGAACAATCCCCTGAATTTTTGCCGCATGTTTAGGAAACACCCTGTATATCAACGAACATTTTATTCGGAAGTTTTGAGTGTGAAGTGTTTGAGGACAGATGGTAGAAATAGGCAAACTTTGTCATCGGATTTTTTCAATTGATTCAACCAAGTCTCTTAAGTGAATTCTCGTTTTGAAATGTCATACTATAGACATTTGTGGAAACTTAAAGCACTTTATTTGTCATATAGGAACAAAAAATGGTTCAAAGGATTATATATCGTCTGCAGAAACATAATGTTGTCTCATTTCGTTCTATTCCAACGTTCTGAAGGGAGCTGCACGCAGAGAAGCTGGCAAACAAATTCAACGATAGCAGTGCGCTGTATTTCCCCCTAGGGCAAGTTTTCTTGAATGCCCATAATGAATTAGTAGATATGAGAGGAAACAGGAGTTTGAGAAAAAATAAACATGCGAACTTATATAAAATTCTCCTTTGTTTTCTGAGATTCGCGTGGGATTCCGGAACGAGATTTGAATGGCGGATTAAATTCATTTGATCACTGGCGACTCGTCAAGGAGGCCAACAATAATTTCGCTGCAAGACTTTCGAATAGTCATTTCGAGTGATTTCCAAGAAAATCAATTCAGTAAAATGGATATTGACCCTCCTGCTGTTTATAAACATTAACCTAAAATGGTTATTCGTATGATTTTCAAGATATTTGCTCTGGTATTCGCGATTCTACATTTTAATAGACCTTGCAGTGATATTGAAGTTCATTCACTTCAGAAAAATGATAAAATACTTTATAATTTGCAAGACATGTGAAAAACATGATTGTATACAAACAACAACATTCTAGAGTTGAGTACAGTAGCTTGTGTTGCTTATGGGTTGCATGAATTTAATTATGTTTCTCTTCAAACCCTTAATTAAAAAGGTAATCTACCGTCGCTAATGACTATAAGTTAAATGGTGAATATTCTTAAAAAAAAAACTATTGATATCAGTTTATAAAGAAGTTAGTTTTGTCGTTTCAGTACCTTCTTCTTCTTCTCTGTGCGGTGCCTTTCCGGCCGAACTGAAGCCTAGTGGCCCATTGTTCACCCGCATCGTTCTATAGAGACTCAGCTCCTCAGACACGAAGACAGAAATGTCGCGAGCCTGCCAGGAGTGGTCCCTCTCACCATAGGGATAGAAAGTGTTGGATTTCCTAGGTGTGTTGACCTTAACTCATTAAGGTTCCCACAGTTGAACAAAATATGCTCAACCGTTTCATCAGTACTCCTGTACCACCGGCTTAGGGAGCAGCTCGTCAATCCCATTCTCTTAAAATGCTTGTTAAACAGGTGACCAGTCAATGCACCAGTCACCAGACCGAGTTGTTTCCTCTCCAGCAACAGAAGTCTATTGATCTCAGATCGCGAGGACGGTCTCTCAATGAGAATCCTCGACCACCTTAGGCCCACCCCTGCGCTCCATTCCGAGGAAAATTCCCTGTTCAGCCAGTTTCTGAAGAAACTTCTGACAGATGTGCGACAGATTGGCAGCGCAGGCTCCGGACCAACAAATGGTAATCCGGCTCCCCGCCTAGCCAGTTCATCTGCCTTAACGTTACCAGGTATATCCGCGTGAGCCGGACACCAGATTACTTTCAAAAAGTTATTAGAGCCCAGCCCACGCAGAGCTTTCCTGCATTCTTCTACCAAAAGAGAATCAACTCTAACATCGGATAGAGATTTCAGAGTTCCTTGGCTGTCGCAACATATGTAAATGTGCTGGCCAGAGTATCCCCTGCGAATATTTTCAGTACCTTAACTCTATTGAACTTTCAAATTTCGAAATAAAAACAAACATTTGCTTTGTTTATCTGATTTTCCTATTAAAGTGTAGCTTCCCTATAACGAACGTCTGTATAACGAATTCCTTACAAGACATTGCACCTTGAATCCAAATTCCATGTTGAAAACACCCTCTGAAACGAAGCAATTTCTCTCTATAACGAAATATGTATTCAAAGAACATCACTCTTTGAATGGGTATTGGTAAGAAGGTATAAGAGGGGGTTTTCCGAAATTTTTTTGGACGTACGTAATAAATCCCGACTTTAAGCTAAATCATTACGACGGGCAGAGAGATCCTTATGAAAAAGTTTTAAATACACCCTTGGCTGTTTGGTTTCGATCTAACCATTACGCTAGTATGAAAAGTTGTGCGAAAATGTCTAAAAGCAAGTGCTTGTATGAATGATAAACTTAATTTATCAGTGAAGTCGACCGCGACATTGCCGGCTATAAAAACAAATTTTCTGTATAACAAAAGTTCTTCATAACGATTTTTTTGCGGATTTAGCGCTTTCGTTATAGGGAAGTTCCACTGTAGGTATTCCATTGATATCGGACTTGAGCTCATCTATATTCATCATTGATTTGAGATCAATTCAGATATCTTAGCATTCACGAGTCGTCCCTGTCGTATATAGCACATAATTCAACGCTTGAGCGGATGCATTAAACTTCATTGGACCAAACACGAAATCTCTAATTGATGTTCGCCTCGTACTAAACTTCTGTAATTACCTAAAACGGCATGAATGAACTGAAAATCCGTGAAATAATAGTAAAGCCGTTTGTGAATAGACAGCCCTTCTGTACTATTAAGCTTCGATATCATGGATTAAAAGCGAGAGGAAAATGTTGAAATATGTCAAAGGAAAGTTAAGCGATTGTTTATTCGAGGTGAAATTTCAGGTAAATTTCCTCTTCGAATTTTCGTTTCAGATATGAGATGAGACTGACTTTTCTTGGCTTAGTGTTTATCTCAGACGCGGCTTACCTTTATCAATTCAATTTTCGGGGATCGATCATGGTTTTCCCCTCACTGAAATCTTGAGTGCATATTCTTATCCATGAAAGCTGTTTGCCTTGTTCGTGAAAAACAACAATATAGCATGTGAACAGATTGCACAGCAAAAAAACAGGAAACCATTCACCATACATATCTAGATATGTGGATGATAATATAGCTTGATATCACATTTGAAAAACAACAAAACATAGAAAATAAGAATAAGTAATTCAAGCGGTATCTAATAATCATACAAGAGAATGTGTTCAAAAGGTGAGTTCTGAATGTTTCTGAAAATAATTCATTTATTCTTTATGCTTCCAATCCACGAAGCTCTTTTGAAATGCGCTTTTTTTCGATTCTGACTACATCTCATAAATTGTGACAAGACACTTTCCTTTCATCGGCTCCTTCAGTTCTGGGAATAGAAAAAGTCGCAGGGACCAAAATCTGGAGAACACGGTGGTTGAGGAATGATTACGTTGATAACCAGCATTCTGTAAGATGGTGAGTTATCGAGATTTTTGCAGCCATATGTTTCAAGCCCAATATATTCGAGAAAATTGCAATGATTCAGCCGACTGACATGCTAATATCCTCTTCAACTTTCCTAATAGTGATTTCACGATTTTCCGAAACTTTTTTCATTGTTTCGATGTTTTCTTGTTGACGTGGCTGCAGCTCCAGAGCGCTCATTGTCATCAACATCTTCTGGGCCTTCTGTAAAGCGCTTGTAGCACTCATAAACATCTCTTTGAAACGAAATGTACTCGGCAAATATCATTGTCAACATTTCAAGTGAATTGATTTCATTTTGAACTCAAATTTCAATACATATTCTTTGATCTATATTCTCTTCAAAAGTCGAAAATCGAGTATCATACGAAAACGGGACTAATCTTTTCAATAGTCACTTAAAACTACTACGCTCAATTGGCTGATGATGCTAACAAATAATCATAATTGTGTACCAATCTAACAAAAAAAATCGAAAAATCGAATGTACCGGGTGTCCTAAATTCGTTGTCTAGTAAGGGGATCTCAGAAACCCGATAATCTAAAACAAAATGTACTAAAGAAAAATTGATTACTTCAACGAAATCTACTGAAAAAAGTGCATATACAGTGTGTTTGGTCATGACTTAGCGATAATTTAAAGTCATCAAATATACCTAATATTATCGACAAAATCATCCAAACTTGGAAGTTTACCCCCATAGTTTTGGAGTAGCCCCCATTTTGAATTTACTTTTTTTATTTTAGTTGACCCTTCCAAATAATATCGATTTCTTTTGACACAAAGGTGCTACAGATGTGAAAAGAATGTTTTTTGAAAGATGATACTACCACCTTTCATTGAAGTATAACAATATAAGAACATTCAGCTTGAAAACGTCATAAAAAAATTCTTTAAAAAAGTTCATAATAAAAATATGTACTGATTTTTTTAGTAAATCCGCAATAGTACAAGAACTAGCACATTGAAGTATTTTTTTTTCAATGATTTAACACGCAAGGATATTAGCTACAAAACAGAATTAACATCATATCTGTAACTTACATAATTTGAGAGTTATTGCCGCTCAAACATGATCACTACGCGAGCAAACGACACAAGACAGGTCGTCATGAAGGCCACTGCCTGTCTACAGAGCAGAGGCGGCTATTTTGAACAATTTTTATGATCAATTTGTTTGTTTTATCATTGAGAATTATTGAAAGTACAGTACTGAGGTTTTTTTTATTTTATCAATTTTCATAAAGGTCATGTTCGAACAGCAATAACTCTCAAATCATGTAACTTACAGAAATGATGTGAGTGTTGTTTTGTAGCTTATGTCCTTGCATGTTAAATCATTGAAAAAAAATGATGCTTGTTCTTGTACTATTGCGGATTTACTGAGCCAATCAGTACATATTTTCCGTATGAACTTTTTTAAAGAATTTTTTATGGCGTTTTCAAGTTGAATGTTCTTATATTGTTATACTTCAATGAAAGGTGGTAGTATCATCTTTCAAATACATTTTTTTCACATCTGTAGAACCTTTATGTCCAAAGAAATCGATATTATTTGGAAGGGTAAACAAAAATAAAAAAGTAAATTTTAAATGGGGGCTACTCCAAAATTAAGGGAGTAAACTTCCAAGTTTGGGTCTTTTTGTCTATAATATTAGGTATATTTGATGACCTTAAATTATCGCTAAGTCATGACCAAACACACTGTATAATGTTTTAGTTTCATGTTTATAACTTCAGTAAAGAAGAAGTTATGAGAACTTTTCATTTGACGCCATTTTTCAATTTTTTCTAATAGCTGGAAATCGGTTTGACTTAGAAGGTTGCGGTTTTCACACATGAATTCTCTCAAAAATCTAGCCTACAATAATGCCACTCATTTTGTTCTACCTCATCGGGTTTCTGAGATCCCCTCACTAGACACTGAAAATTAAAAATTCACCTCTTCATTTGAACAAACCCAGCATGTAATGAATAGAATAATGAACTCGATACCATAACTATATAACAATTCGAAATATGTTAAATTCGTGTATATAAAATATTGGGATAACATAAATTGAACAGTTTGCATAACGCAAATAGCTATAAAGGAATACAAATATAATTTCGCAGGCATTGTGTCGAGTCAGCATTGTTAACCATCATCATCAATATTAAAATTTCTCTTCGACATTCACAAATTGAACGGAACTTATTCCATTCATCTGGAAACTGCTGAGCTTCACATTCATTGCGTAAATGTGGCTGCTTTCGATTGACGAAACAATACCGTTGTATTAATTCTATATTTTCTCGGAACAACTTATGTCTAAGCCACGTGACAATTTTCGGTCACGTGGATGGAAACGTGAGGCGAACGACAAAATAGAAACAATGTTTCAGTTCCATCCCTGGAGGGTTGGTGTCAATGATACCTCGGAATATGGGTCTGATGATGTATTTTCCCAGTTTCCAATTAATAAGAGATTTATTCATCTGGTTTCGATTTCATGGGAATTGACGAAACGAAATGAGTTTACGTTGATTCGCTAACGGGGTGGAAATGAGTGTGAGTTCTTTTTCCAGGAATTTCGCCCGAATTTTCGATTGGGGTTTAAATAATATCCGAGGTTGAGAAAAAACCTTTGACTTTGTTCGTTTCGTAGAATTTGAATAAACACGCTTGATTTATTTTGCTGTTTGCAAAATGTGATGGTAAATTTAAAACTCACATGAAAGCTATTTGATCAACACCTTATGCTCTGGATAACCAGAACTCACTTTAGGTACTTTGAATAATTGATATATTAGTAATTTTTCAATGTACTGATTTATACAAAAATACCTAAGTACTACTATTTTGAGCGTTCGTTCGTCTTACTTAAACGAGCGTTATATCTTTTTGCCCAAATGTCACTAATTTCGTTTACCAGCAAAATTGTATACAGTGTTCCATAAAATGTTGTGATTCGAAATTTTGGTTCCCCGATATTTCAGACAGAACAAACCCGATGGAAATGAAATTTTGTGGCCACCTTTTAAAAAATTCTCCAATTTTCATGAAATTCGTGGAGTCTTATAAAAGACCTTTCACGAAAATCACCTGACCCCACCCCTTAATCATAAGCTTAAGATAACCCTAAGAAAAACGAAGAGACCACTCATTGGCCGAGATCCCTTCTGTGGTATAGGTAAATGTACCCATAAGAAAGAGTTTCTGGGGAATGAAAAAGCCGAGAGGAAAAAACTTTGGCGGAATCTCCCAGGGATGGATCATTCCACTAAGTTCCTTCGGAACTTTGAGACAGCGGGATCCAAAAGATATCTGGATCTTGGTAAGAAGCAATTACACCTCCTCACTGGCTTTCTCACAGGACACTGTCGCCTCAGGAAGCACCTGTTGAGGATGGGATTATCGGATACTGACGAGTGTAGGTTCTGTGGGAAAGCTTTGGAATTGCTAGCCTAAGGAGAAAATGCCTTGGGCGAGAAACTTGTAAGAGTGAAGAACTAGCCTCGTTGAAGCCTTCACAGATATTATATTTCATTAGGTCTCTGAAACTGGAAGGCGAGCTGTAAAGGGTGTAGCAAGAACAGCTCTGTAAGGGGGCACAATAGACCTTGAGGTCGCAGTGAACTGTAACCCCTTTTTAAACTAAACTAACTAAAAAGAAACTAAACTGCTCCTAAGAAGGCTTAACCGAAATTTTGTGATCATAGTGTTAACTGAACACTCGCAAATCAAATCGGAATAAATTTCATTTTTTAAATAATTTTCAGAATATTATTCCGATCATGCTGAGATTTTGCATTCAGATATTTCTTATAAATTTCAAGTTCTATCGGGTGTCCCAAGGAGAGTGGCCTATTAGATTATTATTATTATGATTTTTTTGGTCCCTCCTGAATAACTGACAACTAATTCAAATGCAGTGACATAGATCAGATCAATATCTAATGACTTGATGAATTTTGGAATCAAATCTCAAATATTTAGCGAACTAGAGTAATTTTCGTAACATGCCAATTTGATCTAATAGGCCACTAACCTTGGGACACCTGATATACAAAATTTTGGGGCTTATTGTTCCACCAATGCACAAGCGCTTGAGAGCACCAGCTCAGGGTTTTTCTAAATTTTTTTGATTCAACTAAGACCTAAATTTCAAAAATTTGGGACTGTCAATTCAATATTGAATCATTCAATAAATTAAACATAGTGAAACATATCATCAAAGTAAAATTATCAAGAAAGATTCCAGCTCATAGAAGTAACCAAACAATAAAATCATTTCAGACCTTTCCTGAGCTAATAACCGAACTCAACGTCCACTTATCCACGATTCCAAACTCGAACAAAAAATCAAGCAATATACTTACTATCAAAAAATCTCAATAACAAAAGTTTCAACAATCTGCAAATAAAATATCAATCGCACAGAGAGATATTTTTTCTTTCGAGAAACAGATACTCAATTTTTTCAATCTTATGCACTTGTGAAAGGTATCTCCATTCTAAAATCTAAAGTGCGTTTCAAATCGCGCGTTTTTATAGAATAAATAAAACACAATTTGCATTGATATTCGAAAATATCTTATTGGTGAAGGGTTTTCCAATAAGAGCTGCTATTTTGATATTAAAAAAAATGCTACTTTCCAATATAAATGATCGGATGTTCATTTCATTATAAAGAAGAAGCTATGCCGTTAAAAGTGGAAAATAATATCAGGCAGATGACACGACCACACTTACAGGACCATATCCTTTTAATGCAATTTTCCATAACCAAATCGCAAAGTGGCTGCCCTATGTCCACGAAAGTCTCACGAATTCCAGAAGGATTTTAAAAAAATTTTTTGATCCAACTAGAAACTAAATTTCAAAACTTTGGGCCTGTCAATTCAATATTAAATCATTCAATAAACTAAACAGAGTGAAACATATCATCACAGTAAAATTATCAAGAAAGATTCCAGCTCATAGAAGTAACGAATCAATAAAATCATTTCAAACCTTTCCTGGGCTAATAACTGAACTCAACGTCCACTTATCCACGATTCCTCGAATAAAAAACCAAGCAATATACCTACTATCAAAAAATCTCAATAACAAAAGTTTCAACAATCTGCAAATAAAATATCAATCGCAAAGAGAGAAGTTATATTATCGAACTCGAGAGATTCTTGCGCAGACGGATGGGTGTTCCGGTTTAGAGTGGACATATGAAAGTTTTTCAATAATGGAATTTTGGAGTAGGTACCTACTTCTCCCATTGAAACTCGACAAAGCGAAATATATCGGATATCATCCAGAAAATGGTCATTTATTGGAAAGTTTCATGTCTGTCTGCACTTCTACAGAAAAAGTTCTGTCGAATTGCATTCGGAAATGAATTTGGGACGCTGGTTTGATACAGAAGTCCTCAACAATCGTCAGCAATCTTTGCTAGTTGTGTCAACGATCTTCATGACATAAATGTGTTTTTTGTTAGAATTAATAGAAATACTATCGATTTTATTCAATCCGAATTATTTTTCACACTGTGTAAATGCCAAATAGAATAAACCAATATTCTACAAATTACTATATAAAGAGCGTTTCAAACACATAATTTGCATTTATATTCAAAAATATCTTATTGGTGAAGGATTTTCCTATAAGAGGTGTTACTTTGATATTCAAAGAAAAATGCCATTTTTCAATATAACTGATCGGATGTTTATTTCATTATGAAGAAGAAGCTATGCCGTTAATAGTGGAAAATAGCATCAGGCAAATGACCACCACGTCCACGCTTACAGGACCATATCCTTTTAATGAAATTTTCCATAACCAAATCGCAAAGTGGCTGCCCTATGTCCTCGATAGCCTCACGAATTCCATCTCTGAGGTCCTGAATCGACGCTGGGCTATTGGCCTAGACTTTCTCTTTCACGTGGCCCCAAAGGAAGAAATCGCAAGGTTTTAAATCGCAAGATCGCGGTGGACAATTGTGATCACCTCTTCGAGAGATAACACGGTCCTGAAACTTTTCCCGTAAAAGATCAATGGTTTCGTTGCTTCTGTGATACGTGGCGCCGTCTTGTTGAAAGTTAACGTTATCCAGATCAATACTATCCAATTTCGGCCATAAAAAATCATTAATCATCTCTCGATAGCGCAATCCATTCACTGTAACGGTTGCTCCAGCCTCATTTTCGAAAAAGTAAGGTCCAATGACTCCGCCGGACCATGAAACGCACCAAACAGTCACACGTTGAGGGTAGAAAGGCTTTTCAATAATAATCCTTGGTTTTTCCGAGCCCCAGATGCGACAATTCTGCTTGTTGACGAAGCCACCGAGATGGAATTGAGCCTCATCACTCCAGATGATTTTTCAATGGAATTCCGGATCATTTTCATGCATTTCAACGACTCAATCAGCAAAGACACAACGTTGTTGATGATCGACTGGCTTGAGTTCTTGTGTTAAATGAACTTTATAAGCCATAAGACAGCTTTATGCAAAATACGGTGTAATGACGTTTGTGCAATGCCTTATTCCAAATAACGACGAGGAATGGACAAACCTGGATTTTCTTCAGCACTTTCGACTACAGCAACAATATTCTCGGCTGTTCTTGAGCGAATTTGTAATACTTGATAGCATCTTTTGAATTATGTACACCTTATATCATAGTTGCAGTGCTGTACCCAGAAAAATTAATTTTGACTCTGATGTGAACTTTTCCATCCTCTGATTTTTTTATTCAAATTGATTAACCCCTATTGGCTAGGCAGGGCAGGCTCTAGTGTATACAGCGTGCTGATTCAAAAAAAAAAATTTTCCATATTCACTAACTAATTTTACGAGAAAAAAAATTGCAAAGGCGCTTTAGGGTCTCTTAGCCTTGGCGCCTCGGTGCTTTTCATCCTATGCGGGCCCCTTGAGGCCTTGATCCGGCTAGGGTAGGACTACATAAATATCCTCGTGGGACACCTGGCATATTATATTCCCAAATCTTATTAAGTCACTAAACATTTCCTTTGATTTTCGCAATGAACATGAAAATAAAATTTCTGAATTTAGGTACAGAGGTGGTCCCGATTTTAACCACGTTATTCAAAAATAAGCCCTAATTTGTCATATAAAAATAGTGCGCGTCAAAATTATGAAACAAAATCCAGAAACATGTCAATTATTGCATTCTTAAAGGATTTTTGTTGCAACTTATGCCATACCCATCAAGCCTCAAATTTTTTTGAATAGGGTAAGTGGGTCATGTGGTCCTACTTTTTGACAAGGTCATTTTATCCTCTTCAGTGCAGAAATTTTCAAAAAAAAAATTTTTTTTTGAAAAATAAGTAAGTTCGAAGATGTTTCCAGTATATGCACTTTGTCATGGCTCATTTACTTTGAGAGGATGGTACCTAATGAAATTTGTCACCCAATGGAATTCTACCATCACTAACAGTTTTTTTCATGCACAACATTGAACCCCTTCAAAGGGCTTCGAAGGAAAATTAAGTAATTGATCGAATGTTTACGAAGTTGAAAGACAATCTGAAATTGAAATTTGAGGTAGGTAACTAATTCGGGACTCAACTTTAGTTTGCTCTCTACAAGAGATTATGAATAAAATTTTTATCAAGATGGCGCAGAATTAATTGTATCTTGTACAGGGTGCGGCAGCATAACTTCCTTTTTTTAAAACTTAATAAAACGCATTGTGTGAATCAGAAAATTTTTATTCGTTTTTTATAATATAGGCACATACATAAAGTTTTGTTTTACCCAGTTTTGAAGATAAAATCAGGTAGGTGACGTCCCCCATTCTCCATACACTGAGTAAACAGATTTCTGGCGTTTGTCGTGACTCCAGCCAGTATAGCAGGCGTTATGTTAGCAATTTCTTCCTGGATGTGGTTCTTCAAATCTTGTAGGGTCCTTGGACGGTTCAAATAAACACGAGATTTCAAAAAATCCCATAGAAAAAAGTCACAAGGGGTCAAATCGACAATTGCATCAAAGGCCTCTGCATTCACCTAAAGAGTGGCCGGCCCGCTATCCCGATTTGACCCCTTGTGCCTTTTTTTCTATGAGGTTTTTCGAAATCTCGTGTTTATATGAACCGTCCAAGGACCCTACAAGGTTTGAAGAACAACATCCAGGAAGAAATTGCCAACATAACGCCTGCTATACTGGCTGGAGTCGTGACAAACGCCAGAAATCGGTTTACTCAGTGTATGGAGAATGGGGGACGTCACCCACCTGATTTTATCTTCAAAACTGGGTTAAACAAAACTTTATGTATGTGCCTATATTATAAAAAACGAATAAAAATTTTCTGATTCATACAACGCGTTTTAACAGTTTTAAAAAAAGGAAGTTATGCTGCCGCACCCTGTATCTGTAAATCTGCAAAAAAGAAAAAAGGAAAGATGTAACTGAGTATTAAGATGTATTGAATTAAAAAATGTTATTGCAGAAATATGTATTTCAAAATTCAACATAACATCATCCATACTATCATGCAAATAAATAGTTTTGTTGAGTGAAGATTTTCAATCATTTCTAAAGCATTCACCATAGTGGAGAATCTCAAAATCTTCAGGAAAATAAACAGATTTTCCCTTAAACACCGAATACAAACCGGTCGGAAAATACCAATCTTGAACCAAATACGCAGGCCCAACATGAAAAGTACCATTTGAAAATTTTCTACCTACGTAGGCGAAAAAATCTTGCTCTCTATACCGTACCACTCCACTCTCAACTAGACAGCAATGTCTCATTGCAATATGCATGTCAGTTTTGTCTGGAATCCTCCTCCATTTCAACTTGGATTTATGTTCTGTACAGAGAATCTGAAATTAAAAATTTAATGAAATTCCTGAATTGAAGCAGGTGGTTTTTGGGCGCTCGTTCATTGGGAGAACAATATAGGGAAAACCCGGATAGATGCCCCACTTTTTGAATTTGCCTCATATTTTTGAAAATATTGATTTTATATGTGCAATTTCTATGAGTGTAGGAAGCCCCATTATTTGATTTGGAATACTGAGACTTTTCTTTGACATAATAACAATAATTTGATTTTTGTAGAACACTTTTTGTGGGATAGTTGCCTACAAGTATGGATAGTTGTTCCACCATGAAAATACTGGGAGGGATAGATGCCCTTCATACTGTGTGAACCAAAAATCCAACTAAATACAATGAGATTTTCTATGCTTAAAACCGCAACTTTATGTACGTAACATGGATCGAATTAACAACAATTGTGCATTTTTAATTGAATTCCAAAAGCATATATTAAACGAAAAGTTGCATATTCTTCATATTAACATAAAGCATTATTCAACACATTCATGATACATTAATTAAATAGTATCTAAGTCTCAACAAAAATGTTCAGGAATCAAGTTTAAAATCAAAATAACACAATGAATCGAAAATCTGCTAAGAAGATATGGTTTTAGTTTAGATGTCCTAGACCTCAAAAAATCAGGGCAACTATCCTTTTTGATAGGGACAGATATCTACCCATGAATTTTTTTGATAAATTAAGAAGAAAACAAAAAATATTTGTACTCAGATGTACACTCAATGGAACACTGTATTGGCGTAACAAAAAAAAATAATGAATTTATTACCACTTCAAAAGTTATACAGCGGCAAATACCTACCTCTAAAAGTTCGGCATGTTTGTGAAGTTCGCTGCTGAGATGATCGCACACTAGCGAAAAACGGCTTCACTTAAAAATAACCCTCACAAAACTAAGGTCCAGGGTGACTGTAGCAGCTACTTATGAAATTAATTTTTTGATGCGTGTTTCGGAAGTTAGGTATTTTGAAAATGGGGCATCTATCCAACTGAGGCATCTATCCGGGTTTTACCCTAATGCTATCATTTCAAAATTTTGTATAGGACTTGAGATTTATGCTAAGTATACAGGGTGACCCGTGAAATGTGGCAAATCTCTCGGATTCAGATAGAACATAAAAAATGAAGATGACAAGTTCCCATAATTTTTTTCCTAGCGGCCCTCCCTACGAAGATACGACCTCCTAAATAACGCCACTGGAAATCCATTTTAGTGGAATAAGTTTCAAATTATTCGATATCATTTTATGAAAATTTGATATGATTAATAGTATCAAGGACCTTTTAAATCACCGCACTCAAATTTCAATTAGCTTGTTCAGTTTACCAGGGGCGGACTGGGTTGTACATTCTAATGCTTACATTTTTAACACCCTGTATGATAAAGTGCTGAAAAAAAACAAATTTGGATACATTGAACATTAGGCTAAAGAAAAGGTACTCTTGTTCAGTGTCGATAAAATTAACCGTTTTCAAAAAAAAAGGGAGAGAAGTAAGCAATTGAAATTTATTCCACTAAAATGAATTTCCAGTGGCGTCATTTAGGAGGTCGTATCTTCTTAGGTAGAGCTGTTTGGAAAAAAAATTATGGAAATTTGTCATCTTATTTTATGTTCTATCTGAATCCGAGAGATTTCAGAAATTCAATTGAACTAAAACTCATGCAAACATCGATTCAATTATTTTTGCATCATCAAGTTCAACATTCAAATTTTATGTATATGTCGAATTGTTCGAATTAACACATTGAAATTAACTACTTAAGGACTCAAACGAAACTTTTGTACTGCGATACGAAATACTGGCCGACGAGTCCGTAGACCAAGCTCATGTCACCTCTAAAATCATTCCTTCCTTTCAACAGCTTCACACTTTTCGCATTTATGCATTTCAGCATTAATTCAACTACGCAGTACGCATCTACGCATTATGTACGGGGGAATCCCCAACCTCCCTTTTCCCTAAAACTTGACGCCTGGTCTACGGCCACGTCAGGCAACACACAATACGTCGCCTAGCCAACTAATAACCTGGTTAAACTCAAATCTTCGACATATAGATGATATAGATGATATCTGGCAAATGGAGTACATTATTTTCAATACATTGTTTTTGTTCGATTGTATTTCTAAATCCGTAAGTGCCTCTGTCCCATCCTGTATAAAGTAATTCAGGACAAAAATCAAACCTGTTCTGATCAATGAAAAAATCCCCTTACGATGCGTTAATTGGGAAAATTTATGAAAAAGGATCAGGAAAAACATACCTCCAAGAATTGATCAACTCTTATCATATGCTTTTTCGGCCACTGCCAATCAACATAGCTATAAGAATGGATAGGACCAGCATGAGTCTGAAACATACGAAAGTTTATTATAATGATAATAACCTGATTGCGCACTGTAAAACGTTTACAAGCGAAGATGAAGTAAAGGGGTAAGGAAATTATCCCACAGACTCACCCAAGAATTCTCATCTAATGGTATTATCTTGCCTATGTAAGTCCGTGAAGTTCTTTCTGAAGCTATAAAAGCATCTTCTGGTATTCTTCCATAATAGGGCCTCCAAAAATGGTAATCTACAATAATTTGAATGAAATCAGTGGTCGGAAGATTGACGTCCAAAAGAAAAAAACAGGTCCCTCGTCTCATGGGGTATTCGATTCACCCCCATGTATATTATGCGATTTTTCACGGTTTCCGAGTTATGAATTTTTTTATGAAATTTTGAGAA
Source organism: Propylea japonica (assembly GCA_013421045.1). Classification (NCBI taxonomy): domain Eukaryota; kingdom Metazoa; phylum Arthropoda; class Insecta; order Coleoptera; family Coccinellidae; genus Propylea; species Propylea japonica. Next base: position 40,560,158 of record CM024246.1, on the reverse strand, counting down.
TTTTCAACTTGACCATATTAAAAATGATATTTAAAAAAAAGTACAAGAGTTTTCTGATATATTTTTTTGTAAATAAATTGCCATGAAATGTACTTTTACACATAAAATAACCAGCATCGTAAATTTGATAAAAATTATAGAAATGTTGGTCACAAGTGAAAAATTTACGTATTTTGGATCATCATTTAAATTTTCATATTTAAATTAAAAATGTAAACAGGCTACTTCATGGTTTCTCAGTAGGCTTAAAAACTGCGCCCAACACTCAGCTCACAGAATCATTAATAAAAAATGGTACTCAACAGTCTACTTCTGCTAGAATTAGCCTTAAAAGTCAGCGAGGTGGAAACAATCAAAGAACTAGACATTTACTCTAGAATCATTTTTTGCCATTTTAAAATGCTGAAAATTAATGAAATTTAGCATTAGAAGAAACGTTTTAGATAAGAAAAAGAAAAAGGTATGGCAATAAATCACACATCATGTAGATAAAAAAAATTATTTATAAAATTTGCAATAGGTTTTCAAAAAGATCATGATCCAAAATACGTAACTTTTTCACTTATGACCAACATTTCTATAATTTTCATCAAATTTACGATGCTGGTTATTTTATGTATAAAAGTACATTTCATGACGATTTATTTCCAAAAAAAAATATCAGAAGACTCTTGTATATTTTTTTAATATCTATTTTAATATGGTCAAGTTGAAAATTCTCAAAAGTTCATAAAAAATTCATAACTCGGAAACCGTGAAAAATCGCATAACATACATGGGGGTGATTCGAATACCCCATGAGACGAGGGAACTGTTTTTTCTTTTGGACGTCAATCGTCCCACCACCCTGTATTAAACAAAATTTTTGAGATCACATTTCGGCACAACGCAACCAATTTGATTCGAATAAAAATTAATAAACCAATGCATTTTTGTTTCAGAAAAAACATATTTGCACTTAGTGTACTTACAAGGCTTGCATTCCAGAATACTTGTAAGAGAGTGAACATATTTTAAGACAAATAGAAGATGGAAAAATATAAAAATATCCATTTCTTGCAACTGAAGTGAGCAGCTGATATATCGTCTTATTTATAAATCATTTTTCGTCAGAAACCGGATAAAATACGATTTCTCTGTAAGTGAAACGAATCATTTCGTTTCTTTGTGAAAATAAAAGATCTCTTTATGTAAATGAACAATTTCCTATCTGAGTCAGATAGGAAATTGTTTTTACTGAATAGAACCGACATCTCTTTCAACTCGATTTCCTATTATATTATGCATTTAAATATAATAACGAAAACCATTCAGTTTACGTGTACAAAGAATGAATGGAGAAATATTTGAAAAAGCGCTGACGTGAAGTCATCAGAAGCAATTCTTTTACGCTAAATCGAATAAGCGGTCACCCATCCGGGTACTAACACTGAAATCATTGCTTGAATTCACAATCGTTAAAAAACTCCTTTTCTCCACAATTTCTGTTTTATACACGATAGGATTTGAATTCAAACATTTGGTGTGAATCACATACAGCAAATTTTCACAGAATTTCAATAACATTACAATTAAATTTTGAAGAAAATTATGAACTTGATCAAAGGGTGGCAAGGTCAGTAACTGAATGGGGGACTAATTATTCATGGATTCAATTCCTGAGGAGAAAAATGAACACGTACTCTAAGCTCCTGGAATGAAATGAGAACATGTTGCAGAATAATAATCCTTCTTTTCTCAGAGGCAACGGAAAAAGGTTTCAATCTGTATAGGGAATTTCGAATTTCCAATTTTCTGTTGGTGTTGTTAAACCGTCTGGAAAATCGGTCACTGCGCACCACAATGCGCACAATCATTAACTGTCAAGTTGTCACTGTCAGTGCTGCACTGTCTGCCAAAGACGCTTTTCAACACTTGAAACAATAACTATCAGAGGTTTTTTCATAAAAACTTCTACTATTCGCCTTGATTTGAAGTAATATGAGTAATGCACCCAACCAAAATGGATCAGGTCTAGAGCAGCAGGTACGTTTCTTAATTATTTATGCCCATTTCTCACCACGTTTTTTCTGACCCGGAAGAGTTGACAATGGAGGTCACTTCTATTTCTAATATCGATCGACAGAAGGAAATTATTCAGTTTTGTATTATTACTCATTATGTAGATCATATTAGCCTCTTTTACTCATCAGATGTTTCATATTCATTTGATTTTGTTGTACCCTTAGTTCAATACGTAAATCTGCAGAACAATTAACGGAAGATAACAATTTCCTATCCGTACAATTGATTACTACTTAGTTAACTATGCATGAAACGTCTCAAAAAAACCTAACCTCAAATTATTCTAATGTGTTGGTTGGCAGAGAAAGTTAGGTATATTTGTTGTATTGATTACAAGCATATTTAGTTAATGATGTTGTTATTTTTGTAGTTTGCTGGTCTGGACTTGCAGAGCCGTCAATCGAGCGGCCGCTATATTCCACCTCATTTAAGGAATAAAGTGAACAATTCTGAAAGCAGTCCCGATAAAGAAGAAAGGAACGACTCAAGAGGGGACAACCGAGGGGGTAACCGAAGCAACTACAATCGTGGTGGACGTGATAATAGAGACTTTCCAAGTTATAACTCAAGGTAAACTCATCAATATGCCTTCAAAACATAAATATTTTTTTCAAGTTCCATTTGCAATATGTGAGAAGCCCCAAAAATGATTGCCCACATCAGAACACAATGAAGAGAGACATTGGAAAGGAATCATATTGGGAAAATATAGAAAACTTTTCTTTGTAGTGGTTTCAGATTTATAGTTAACATTTATACAGGGTGGGGCAAAGGAACTTGACTTGCGGAATTACAAATTCAATTGAACAAAAACTTATGCAGATATCAATTCAATTAATCAATCATTAAATTCAATACTTGAAATTTATATTTGGAGAGTTTTGAAGGTGATATCTGGTAACTGGTCATCATTTTCGTGAAAAACACTGTATTAATTGATTTTGAAAATATTGGACAACTTTGTCTAGCTTATTGTATGGGGATATCTAAGGGCCGTATTCATAGTTCGCCCTTGAGGGTGAGTGAGAGTTGAGGTCAACTTTAAGGCTAGTATTCACAAGGGTGATACAAACTGTCACTCACCCTCAAGGACGAACTATGAATATGAGCCTAAAATTACATGTTAAACTAAAGAAAATATGTCTAGACAAATAACAACAAACGTTTTGTGCCTTCTGTCTTTTGTTTGTTTTTTTAATTAGGTTTTTTATGACATTGTTTCTTTTTTGTGCTGGTTTTAAACTTTTGATCAATCCTTTTTTTTTCTGCTGATGTTGCTTCAGAAGTTATGAATTTCGTTCAGCTACTTTTCCATGTATTCTCTAATTCCTCTCACTGATGTAAGTCCAACATTGTACTTTTGTTCTCTACCTAGTTCAGTTTAGTTTAGTTTAAAAAGGGGTTACAGTTCACTGCGACCCTAAAGTCTTTTGTGCCCCCTTACAGAGCTGTTCTGGCCAAACCCTTCGCAGCTCGCCTTCCAGCTCCAGTGATCTAATGAAATCTAATATCTGTGGAGGCTTAGACGTGGCTAGTTCCTCACTCTTGCAAGTTCCTCGCCCAAGGCATTCTCTCCTTAGGCTTGCAATGCCAAGACATTTCGTGACTAGGTGAATGAGGTTTCTTCCTCCTCCCTACAGAACCTCCACTTGTCAGTGTCCGATAATCCCATCCTCAACAGGTACTTCCTGAGGCGACAATGTCTTGTAAGAAAGCCAGTGAGAAGGTGTAATTGCTTCTTACCAAGATCTAGATATCTTTTGGATCCTGCTGTCTCAAAGTTCCGAAGGAACTCTGTGGAATGATCCATCCTTGGGAGATTCCGCCAGAGTTTTTCCCTCTCGGCTTTCTCCTTCTCCGGAAACTCCTTCTTATAGGTACATTTACATATACCACAGAAGGGTTCTGGGCCAATGAATGACATTTGTGCGCCCTCTTTGGCAAGTGTATTGGCCTCTTTGTTTCCTTTGATTCCCTAGTGGCCGGGAACCCAGATTAAAAAGACGTTATTTTTCTTGCCTACCTCGTTGAGTTTGTTCCGGCACTCCCAGATCATCTTAGAATCGATGACGTAGGAGCTCAGTGCTTTAATAGCAGCTTGACTATCTGAGTGTATGGCTATATCGCACTTCTGATAGTTTCTTTCTAGATTTATATCTAGACATCTTTCAATAGCTGAAATTTCTGCTTGAAAGACGCTCATACAGGAGTCTATCGACAGTGAACACTTAGTACTTGGCTCGCATATCCCAGCGCCAGCTCCTGTAGAGGTTTTGGAACCATCTGTGTAACATTTTACGGTTTTTTCTTTGAGGTTATAGTCGGTGTATTTCCGTTTCCCATCATCTCTTTTACTTAGCAATGCCATGAAGTTTTTCTCAGTGATTACTTTCTTGATCATTACATCACTAGGGAAGTTCGCAGATGAGATGTAGTTGTTCAAAAAGGACCACACTCTCTGATTCTTTATTCTCTCATAACCCGTACCTTCCTTAGATATTCTGAGGATAGCCTCATGCTCTACCCTATCAATCACTAGATATAGAGGTGTGAGATCTATCTATAGCAGACCCAACAGACGTTGTTCTGTATACACAAAAATTCATTTAATTCGATCCAGCCGATCAGTTGCAGAGTAGATGAATAACTTAAATAACGACTACAGCGCCATCTGTTGATCTGATTTGTGATCGTAAACATACGGGCATCAGGCAATCCAAAAAACATTCATACATCCCTCACACTTCGGTACCTTCTCCTACCCGCCTAGTGCCTACCTCGGAGACGCATTTTGGTGCGATTTCATCTTCAACCTGCCATACCTTTTGATGTATTCATCATAATTGAATGATGTAAAGGGCAATTTCGTTCTAAATTAAATACTGGGTATGAACGACGTATTTAATTGGATAAGGATCAATAGCGTATTCATAACAAAATACTCCCAAATAATGCATAATTTTGTGAAACATTCGGATACCCTTAAAAGGTGATACTGAGTAAACTTTGAAAGATAGATATATTATGCTATCGCGGACATTTTTGTAGAACTATTAAAAAGGTACATTTCCGTCATACATTGTTTCCATGTAAGTCTTACGGTTTTTGCAGCGCACCTGAAAATAGCTGATCATGGCTGATTTTGGTACTCATATTTATTATCATTGAAGTTATAGTAGGTTTCCCTAATTTTCTCGGGTGAAAAGTATAGCCTATGTTACTTAGGGATAGTGTAGCATTCTGAGGGTGAAAGAATTATTGAAATCGGTCCAGTAGCTTATGAGTTAACTCGTATCAAACACACAAACATACAAAACTTTCCTTTTTATAATATTAGTATAAATGTAATTTTAGAAGAAGAAAACATCAGTTTTAAAAATTTGGGCTGAAGCAAAAAAGAGAAACTACGTACTTTTATTGAGGTAACATTAACAAGAATATTTTTTGACAGAAACAGACGTGACGATGACCGTGATGGCGGAGATTGGGGGAACAGAGGCGGAGGCAGGGAACGTTTTCAAGACAGGGACCGTGACCTGCAGCAGCGTAACGACCGCTGGCAGCAGGAACCCCCTCAGGAGAGGCAAGAACGCGGGGGAGGAGGAGGAGGATGGGGTAACAGGTACTCCGACGACAGGGATAACGGCAGGGAGAACAACAGGGGCAACAGTCGGTGGAACAACGACAACAGAGACCGTAAGGGCGACAGCACCGACTGGACGATACCCCTGCCTAGGGATGAGAGTCAGGAGCTCGATCTGTTCGGCACTGGCAACACTGGAATCAACTTTAGCAAGTATGAAGATATACCTGTTGAAGCAACCGGGGACAAAACCCCTAACCACATTACATCTGTGAGTATACGTTTTTTTTTGGTGAATATTTTAATTTTGGGATCCAGAAAATATTGATCAGATTTTGGTGTCATTGCATCCATTCAGTTCAGTAAATATGGGCTCCCAAAGTTCCCAAAATGTTCGATCTTCACGCCACTTTTTCAACTATAAAAACACAGAATTACTGCTCCAATTTAGGGTGGTGTCCTGCTTTTCATCTGTAAGTTACGATACTGTAGCGTACGATTGATCTGTAACTGGCCGACTTACAGATTCGTAAATAAAGCAATTCTGGAATGGTTCCTGTAACTTTCTTAGTTACAGTGGTACTTTTGAACTACTTATAGATAAACATAACCTTCAATCGTAAGATTTGATCATGGAACTTTATGTATTGGTTTCGTGCACGTTTGACAACTGACAGCACATCGGAGGTATAACAACCCCACTTTTCCTATGTAACTCATAGCAAAACAACGAGAGATTTTGGTTTTTCTCAAGTGTTTCAGTTGATTTACTGCTTCTTTGGACTGAAAAATCGTGAAAATGGACCTATTAAATTGTTTAATAAGTTCAGATCATATTCATCTAGGACAATATGTAGAAAAATATCAATTTTGTGTATTCACCCTTGTCAACTCTAGAAGGAAGATATTTATCCATCTAACTTGGCTCTTTTCAGAAATAAAATGTATCCTGATATTATCAGTTATTCAGTGGATACATAGAATGCTGCTGCAGTAAATCATATGATATTTATAATATTTATTCTTCAATAAATGGAAAGAAGAAAAATTATCATATTTGTTTATTGAAATGAAAGCCCATGAATTCCATGATGATTTTATTGAAAAAATGAAGGATTTTATCAATATTAACAACTAAATTTCAATTATTCACAACGCAGAAAACGATTTCTATTAATTACAAATTAAAAAAATTAATAAATATTTTGTCGAAAGTGAAGAATTCATCATTCAATACAAACCAACAAATTATAGTCTCTTGTATAAATAAAAACTTAATCATCTAATAAGTACTTGTAAAAATTTTTAAATACAGAGTTAGAAGTAAGTATGCTTATGCTATATTCTATAAAATAGTGAAAAGCGGAGATAGCAGTTACCTTTTACTTGTCTCATATAAAAAACAAAAGATATACTGCAAATTAAAGAACATCCGGATGAGTTTTAATCCAGTGACATGATTGCAGGACATATATCTAAAAAAACTCAAGTTATCACAAGAATTTTGTCCATTAACAAGTACTCTTCATCTCCTTTCTCTAACGGGTGAATTGGAAATACATACATCCTATAGTGTTCTATATTTCCTCCTTGTCCAAATATGAATCCTGAAACTGGCTAATCTCTTTGTCTTCTTGATATAATTGATAATAATATCAGGATACATTTTATCATCGGAATAAGACATTAGATAGATAAATCTTCTGCAGTAGATAAGGGTGAATGCCCAAAATTGATATTTTTCTACATATCGTCCTCGATGAAAATGATCTGAACTTATTAAACAATTTTATAGGTCCATTTTCACCATTTTTCAGTCCAAAGAAGCAATAAATCAACTGCAACATTTGAGAAAAACCAAAATCTCTCGTTGTTTTGTTATGCTTACAGAAATCTTCAAATATTTACTAGTACCCTTGTTTATGTAACTCTAGTTGTCCAATGAAGTGTAGTTCGGGGAGTTAGCTCACAGAGGGAGCTTTGGTTTAGATGTGCCTACAGTTACTTTATACAAGACAGTGACGACACGGAGCCGAAATCCGCCATTAAGAGGCTAATGTCAGAATATTGGAGGTTAAAATTCAAAGTTTCTATGGTGCACCTAACCAAAGATTATGAGTATCTTTGATACTAACCATAGACAATTCTCATTTTCTCTATGATACTAACCTAACAATTTATAATTTCTATGGTTCTGTGCACAGAACACTAATTCTGCTGTTCTGTTCTGTGTTTCCAAACACAATTAGCCTCTTAATGGCGGAATTCACTACGTTGCATCCAACTACCAATAGAAATTAAGACATGAGCGTGTCGCCACTGTCTTGTATAAAGTCACTGTAGATGTGCCCATTCATACATTCAATTTGAATTTTACTACGAATTCATTGCGCTCGAATTAAGAAAGTCAAATGTTGCTAAATAGTGTAGACGAAGATTGGGATATATAAAAAAGAAGAAGCAAATAGTGAAGTTGACCAAAACTCCCTCTGTGAGCTAACTCCCCGAACTACACTTCATTGGACAACTAGAGTTACATAAACAAGGGTACTAGTAAATATTTGAAGATTTCTGTAAGCTACAGATCCCTTAAAGAGTCCCAGAATTGCAATTTTCCTGTAAGCTAATGAAAAGTTACAGATTGGCTTACAAATGAAAGTAGAATACCACCACAAATGGCATAACCTAACATAACCTTACTTACTGACCAAGAATGACATATGAAATGTCAAAAAAATAATACGCAGTGTTGCCATTATAACCATTTAAAATTGTGTCATCCTTTTTGGAAAACCGTAAATTACATTGTTTGACGTTTTCAACAAATGCATGTTTGTTTTTTTTAATTCCAGTTTGAGGAAGTACAGCTGACTGAGATCATCCGCAGTAACATCGCGTTGGCTCGCTATGATACTCCGACTCCGGTACAAAAATACGCAATTCCTATCATAATAGGAAAGAGAGATGTGATGGCCTGCGCGCAGACCGGTTCTGGCAAAACCGCCGCTTTCTTGGTTCCCATCTTGAACCAAATGTACGAGCGCGGACCCCCGAACATCACCCACGGACGAAGCCGTCGCAAGCAGTATCCCTTGGGTTTAGTTTTGGCCCCCACGAGAGAACTGGCCACTCAGATCTACGACGAGAGCAGAAAGTTCGCTTATAGGTCGAGGGTGCGCCCCTGTGTTGTGTAAGTACATTTTTTTTATATATTACCTTTTTCCGTTAAAATCGCGTTGCTCAGTTTTACGTTACGATTTTATTCGATTTTGATTGTCAATTACATATTTCAGGAAATTGTCAGATAAACGTATTTTTGTACAACTGCCATTAAAAGTGACACTCTTAATGAAAAAATGAAAAAGTTGGCGCATTTAGTAAGGATTCCAAAATGGTATAATACTTGTTAAACAGTAACTGGCCGTAGTTCAAATTTATTTTCGATTGCCTTTGAATACATTTTTTCTTAAACTGCTTCCTAGTAAAAAAGTCCAATGGATTCAAGTCCGGTGAACGGGCCGGCCACCAGATTGGACCAGAACGTTCGATGCATCTTCCGGGAAAAAATGTTACCAGAAAAAAATTTCCAGAGAAATTTCTCTGGAAAAATTATTTTCTCGGGAAGAATTTTTTTTGTGACATTTTTTCCCGGAAGATGGATCGGACGTTCTGGTCCAATCTGGTGGCCGGCCCGTTCACCGGAATTGAATCCATTGGACTTTTTTACTAGGAAGCAGTTTAAGAAAAAATGAATTCAAAGGCAATCGAAAATAAATTTGAACTACGGCAGCTATAGTTTAACAAGTATAATACCATTTTGGAATCCTTACTAAATGCGCCAACTTTTGACAAAACATGCCAAACTTGCGTAGTACATTTTTTTTCAATAGTCAGTTGAAACTAGGCAATTATTTATTCTGAATTTTTTCTGAGAAGCAAGCCCTATCTTTATGAAACGTAGAGCAGCTGGTATCCAACGGGCCGGCCACCAGATTGGACCAGAACGTCCGATCCATCTTCCGGGAAAAAATGTCACCAAAAAAAAATTACAGAGGAAATAATTTTTCCAGAAAAATTTTTCTGGAAATTTTTTTTTCTGGTAACATTTTTTCCCGGAAGATGTATCGGACGTTCTGGTCCAATCTGGTGGCCGGCCCGTTCACCGGACTTGAATCCATTGGACTTTTTTACTAGGAAGCAGTTCAAGAAAAAATGTATTTAAAGGCAATCGAAAATAAATTTGAACTACGGCAGCTACACTTCAACAAGTATTTTATCATTTTGGAATCCTTACTAAATGCGCCAACTTTTGACAAAACATGCCAAATTTGCGTAGTACATTTTTTTTTTCAATACAGTCAGTTGAAACTAGGCAATTATTTATTCTGAATTTTTTTCTGAGAAGCAAGCCCTATTTTTATGAAACGTAGAGCAGCTGGTATCCAAATTTGGATTACAGTTTAGACAAGCATTATTCAAGGTTACACAGCAACAAAAAAAAGTTGGAAAAAGTTGATATTTGTGGCAACAGGAGCGAAAAGATTGTCACAGGGTGTGGAATTTTGCGTGTTTTTTTAAATGCCCATTATTTCAAAATATTTCAACTTAGATTTTTTTTTATATTTTTCTGACAACCAGCATTACTTGCATTTTCACCCGGTTCCGGGTTGACGTCAAGTTTTAGGGCACCCTGATTATTATTCTTTAGAGAATTTTCACCAATATCATTTTCAATATTTTCTCAGTTTCTCTGAGTACTGCAGTGTTGTCAGATGCCTTAGTTCGTCCAAATCATTCCTGAAAGTTTTTTCAACAAGTTTTTCTGTTACAGTTACGGCGGTGCCCTGATAAAAGAACAAATGAACGACCTGGACCGCGGTTGTCACCTACTGGTGGCCACGCCCGGTAGATTATTGGACATGATCGACAGAGGCAGGATCGGTCTGGATTACTGCCAGTACCTGGTCCTGGACGAGGCCGATCGTATGTTGGACATGGGTTTCGAAGTACAAATCAGAAAGATCGTCGAGAACGAGAACATGCCGAAAACGGGCAAACGTCAAACGTTGATGTTCTCCGCAACATTCCCTTCGCCCATCCAGAAACTGGCCAGAGATTTCCTCGACAATTACATCTTTTTGGCCGTAGGAAGAGTGGGTTCCACCTCTCAGAACATTACCCAGAAGGTGAGTATCTTTTATTGTGAATTCATAAATGAAAACTCGTAATTTGCATTCGTCTTCAAAAAGTTTCTTAAATGGTAATGGAAGTATCATGTTTTATTGTCTGTAAGTTACGATACTGTAGCTTACGATTGATCTGTAACTGGATGACTTACAGATTCGTTAATAATGCTATTCTGAAACATAGATTTATAATAATAACTAGATAACGAACCTGTCAAAAATTTTGAGGCAATCGGCGGCCATTTGTAGTTTGGTGTGAATTTGAGAGTTGTCACTTTTTCTATGAATTGAAATATTAGAATTATCAATATTCCTTTATTTATTTTATTTCAACGAATTAAAATGATAGGATTACCAATATTGTTCAATAACTAATCACAAGAATCGAAAATATTTATAATTTTAATAGACCGAAATGTCAGAGTCCACAGAACACTACTATATAGAGTTCGTTTTTCATCACTTCTTTCAAAGGAACGTCTATGTTTCAATCAAAATTCGAGCATGGACCTATTATAAATCTATGAATTCGAGCACAAATGGCATAAAACATCAAAATATTTGTGGTTCACCCCAAACTGCAAATGGCGGCCATTTGCCTCACTTTTCTCTACGTGACAGTAAGGAAGCCCGACGTCCAGTTAGTATTATAGGTCCATGTTCTGGAATGGTTCCAACTTTCTTATTTACAGTGTCACTTTTGAACTACTCATCGAAAAACATAACCTTCAATCGTAAGATTTGATCATGGAACTCTACTTATTATGAGTAAATGGTTTTGATTTGAATTTAAAAATACATTTGACTGAATGTAGTTTGCGTTTGTTTTTTTCATTTAATAAATTGTAAACAGGAAAGAAAAAAAATCTTGGTTAAAATTATTGCTGTAGAGCATTTATTAAGTTTATAGTACACTGGTTCTTCAATCTGAATATTTTCTGGGCATCCGGCATTTCAAATGGATTCATTTGATAACTCAACCTTTTCCTTCCAATTGTCATAAAGTTCCTACTTCAAAAAAGAATGATTTTCAGGTCATGTATTTTATTGAACAATGTTTTACCTCTTATAATTTTCTTCCGATTACAATCCAATAAACAAAGCCATATTATTTTTATTCATCATGAATTTCTTATATTAAAACGTTGGTGTCCGTCCTAAAATAAACAAACCATTCAACGTAATTTGTATTCGTTTTCAAAAACTTTTTTATTGTTAATGGAAGTAAGATTTTGTCGCGTTGAAAACGTTCTTAAGAAGAAAAAAAGGTTATTTTGTGGGTTATCGGTTCATTAAAACTACGAAATTAACCTTAAAATATAAACCTAATCACAAAACCTCAACTTGACTTGATTTCCCTCTTTTTAATTGCAATATTCATCTAAATAATATGTTGATTCACAAAATAACCTTATTTTTACGTTAAAAACGTCTTCAACACGACAAAATCGTACAAAGAACCATCGCTAGTTCAAATTCCAGTGTAAATGAGGTTTGTTTGGAACCTTGTCTTTGACGTGTGACGTCACCACTAATGCGGCGTATTATTGGTCTCACACTCACGATTGGAAGGTTACAATGTTGCCACTTCGTCATACAGCGAACTATACTGTGTAAAAAAATAAACGCACATTATGGAAATCTCAAATTTATTCTACAACTGGAGGTGTTCTCGATGATAATTATTTTTATCAGAATTATGCATGCAGCGATTCAGGGAGACAGGTATGAATGTCCGAAGACCAGGACAAGGTAGACCACGGGTAACAACTGCCATTCAAGAACGTTGCTTGAGAGTTTCTTCGTTGAGACAACTGTTTGCAACCGCTCACCTCCTTCAAAATCAGCTTGAGTAAACTCATGGGGTGCAAATTAACACTCAGACAGTAAGAAATCGCCTCAGAGAATATGATTTATGACCTCGTGTCGCGGCAAGAGGCCCAGCTCTTACCACAGCCCATCGAAGGGCGCGTTTGGATTTTGCGAGAGAGCATATCCATTGGGAAGAGGCTGATTGGGAAAGAGTTCTCTTCACAGATGAGTCTAGATTCTGCCTCTTCCATTGTGATCGACGTTCCCTTGTATACCGACGTCCACTTGAAAGGTATGGTCAGTGCAATTTCCTGAATACTACTGGTTTCGGGGGAGGATCGATTATGGTATGGGGTGGAATATCTTTGACTGCTCGCACAGACCTGGTGGTCGTTGATAATGGAGCTATGAATGCTAATAGAAATAGAAATATATTTTACCATCAAAAGCTTACATGGTTTGTCAATAACATAGTTAGCCCATTGTATAAAAAACAATTACAAGCATAAAAACAATTAACAAGTATAAAAACAATTATAAGTAAATGACAATTATAGGTATTAAACGTGACAACTATCTTGTGCAAACACTCCTACACAACGTGAAGTACTCCTCCAGGCCATAGAGTGGATCGTTAATCAGGAAAGCCTTCACCCTTTTCCTGAATCTTATGCCCTCCAGGTGTTTTAGGTGACCAGGGAGAGCATTATATAGCTTCGTTGCCATAAACAGTGGTGAGGACTGTGTTTTCTTCAGGCGATGTTTTGGTATCTCGTAGTCATCTTTTTTCCTTGTGAAGTGTTCATGAACGGTGGCTCGTGTAGCAAACTGGTGTCGCCTCTCATGAAAGTAAACCAGACAACTGTATACATAGTTTCCATACAAGGTGGGGATTCGGTATTTCCTGAAGAGGCTATATAAGGAACATTCTTGAAAAGCATGTAGTGCCACTTGCCCGATACATTGGTGAAAATTTCATTTTTATGGACAATAATGCCAGACCCTATCGTGCGTGCATCGTTCAGGAGAACCTTGAAGAGGTTGAAGTCTCTCGAATGGAATGGCCAGCAAGAAGTCCAGATCTCAATTCGATTGAGCAGATTTGGGACAACCTCAATAGAAGGCTGAGAAGTTCAGAAAATCATCCAGCTACTCTTAATGACTTACAAATCCAACTCAGAGAAATCTGGGAAGGATTAGATCAGAACATTTTAAGATCACCCATTTTGAGTATGAACCGTCGTTGCCGAGCTGTAATTAACGCAAGGGGTGGAAATATCAAGTATTTAATCACTCCAGTATTTTGAAAATTGTTTATTTCTCTTCTTTCACATAAGATTCGGTGAAATCCTGATTTTTTCTTCCATTTAATGTGTCTTGTTTCGTTCAAAACCTTCCCGAGGGAACATAGAAATAAGTTACAAAGTCAATGTAGAGTTAACTTCCCTTAAAATTGAGATTTTCAGAATGTGCGTTAATTTTTTTGCGCAGTGTTTGTATATTATATCACCCGCTTAACTGGCTCCTTTTTTACAGCTCTATTGGGTAGAAGAATTCGATAAAAGATCGTTCCTTTTGGACTTGCTGAACGCGGCCGACCTGACCCAACCGTCCGCCGAACATTTAACGCTCGTTTTCGTCGAAACGAAAAAAGGTGCGGATTCCCTGGAGGAGTTCTTGCACAACGAGGGCTACCCCGTCACTTCTATACACGGCGATCGCATCCAAAGAGAAAGAGAAGACGCCCTGAAACAGTTCAGGTCGGGAAACACGCCTATTCTCGTAGCTACGGCGGTGGCCGCCAGAGGGCTGGATATCCCCCACGTCAAACACGTCATCAATTTCGATCTGCCCTCCGATATCGAGGAGTATGTGCACAGAATTGGACGTACCGGTGAGTACCTAAATATTATTACTATAGTCTGTTCAAATGTAAGAAGGAGCAATAACAAGTTTGGCGCAGCGGTAGGAGGGCCTTCGGATAGGTACTTTCCGTCCAGAGTCGAATCGAGGAGATTTCATACAATCTTTCAGTATTAACTGAATATTATTATAAAAATACAATTCTTACAGCACATCTAGGTGAAATATAGACACGCTCTCATTCATTCCTTATCGAATTTATTCCATTTTGAGGTTGCACATTGTATAAACTGTCAAAAGATTTTCTCTATCCAGTACAATCCACAGTCCGTTCCGAGTACGATCCTGGCAGTCTCTTAGGGCGGTCGAAGGGAGCGTTTTTATGAAGGTTTGACCAATACGAGCTTTATTGTGCGCAAACCAGACGATTCTGTTTGTTTACAAAGCTCCTTTTTATATTTGAACGGACTATAGGGTCAATACGCCAGTTCTCAAGAATACGAGGTCTGGTCAAAAGAAAAGGTGAATTTTGAATATTCGTGAGCTTTCTACATTGGATTATCAAATTTTTTTGTTATGTTGGTACATATAAAGTGTTTTCATGTTAACGTAGCCCATTGGAAGTTTTTGGAGAAAGAGTAAATATTTCGTTTTTAAATTTTAGGTGGTTCCTTGGGATTAGGGAACACTTCACCTGAAATATTTTCAAGTTGACAGCGTTGTCACATCTATCTTAAACGTATATCTACCCTTTTATTTCAAATGGAACTACCTTTATTTTTATTTATCTATCTATTCTTTACCCAAATTCAGATTATAACCTACTGTTCAAAGTTTCTCTGTCACACTGCGTTGTCGAGTCTTGAAGAAAACTTCTAATAGGCCAAGTTAAAAGGAAAAATCTGTTTGTTCATCATATGCTATCATTATCAACCAATTTAGTTTTTGTGTTTGTGTTCTTCGATTTTTGAGTTTTGAAAAAACGGATCAGAGAATTTGTAATAAATTCTGTGTTAAAAATGGAATGAGGTGCTCCGAGTCACATGAATGTCGACTGAGTCATTCAGCAAGTCCACTGTGTTTATCAGCAGTACAAGCGCTTTAAAGAAGGCCAAGAAGATGTTGATCACGTGGTCCCAAAGGAAGAAGTCGCAAGGTGTTGAATCACAAGATCTCGGTGGCCAATTTTGATCACCTCTTCGAGAGATAACACGGTACGGAAACTTTTCCCGCAAACGATCAATGTTTTCGTTGTTCGTTTGGCACGTAGCGCCGTCGTTGAAAGTAAACGTTGTCCAGATCAGTACTATCCAATTTTGGCCATAAAAATTATTAATCATCTCTCGATAGCGCAATCAATTCACTGTCCATGGGTTTCACAAAGCTTGATTGGCCAATCAAAATGTTGACTTTGAATTAAGTCGATGGTTTATGTCAAAAATGAACTGCAAATTGCACAGAAATGATGACAAGCTGATTGGAGTTATGTGAAACCCGGCATGTAACAGTTGCTCAATATTCTTCGCTGTTTTTGAGCGACGTGCACGAGTTTTATTCATCACATCACTAACTTGTCCCAACAGCTTGAATTTTTCCACCAATTTCTATATTGTGGTCCGACAAGGTGCTTCACGACGACCCAAAAATGTTGAGTTTCACGAACCGTCTCGGCCAAATTTTCTCCATTTTTATAGTGAATTTTAATAATTTCAATGCGTTCTTGAAGCGTGTATCGTTCCATTTTTATTAAAGGCGTAGTTTCTACTTGTCAAATGTCAAAAAATGACAGCTTCAAACGTGACATCTACTGGGCTATTCAAAATAACATCTGTTATTGGAAAACCCTTTAGGAGCAATAAAAAGGCATAGTTAAATCGAAAATAGTGGAAATATAAAGAAAATAATAACGAATCACTTCCAAATGAATGATTAAAATCACACAGCAGCCATATTGAAGAGCTGATCGTGACAGATCGTTGGACTGCAGACTACTTTTCGAAAAAATTCAAAATTCATCTCTTTTTCAAACAATGCATCGTTTTTCCCGAACAATACCCAACAGTTAAACTGAATTTTTCTCCATGATATTTCAGGCAGAATGGGTAACTTGGGCTTAGCTACGTCCTTCTTCAACAAACGTAACCAGAACCTGGCCAGCGGCATGCTCGACCTCCTGATCGAGGCGAAACAGGAGTACCCATCGTGGCTGGAGAGCGCAGCCGCAGACGGACGCGTCCAAAGCTCCAGCCGCAGAGGCGGCAAGGGACGGTTCGGCAGCGGCGGAGGCGGCAACTTCGGCAGCAGGGATTACCGTCAACAGCCGTCGAGCGGCGGTCTCACCCGCAACGCCAGACCCGCCGGAGGCGGATTCAGCAACGGATACGGAAACGGCGGTGAGTTTTTTTTTTATCTATGGAATTGTTTTCGTTAGTTTTAATCCAGTCGAATTGTGATTTTGGTAAGAAAGTTTTGGGGTAGTTTTGGTTTCTTTAATTTTTTTTATGTTTTTTGGGGTGCTGAATCCGAATTTGAGGTTTGCTAACGAAATTTCGTGACGAAACATAGAAAAAAATAATGAAAAAGAATTAAAATCTCATTCTTGGTCTGTTTTTTGCTTATTACTCGGATACTACCAACTATTCGTGAAAACCTTTCCATACACAATGAAAGTACATAAAATTGTCTACAAATTGTACTACCTTGTTCTACGACAACCCGTTCTGGCTCAAATTATAGTTCAAAATGAGGTATCTTAGATTCAAAAATAAAAAAGAATAAATTCTATGGTTCTGATGCTGCGATCCTCTCGAAATTTTTCATGAACATTCAGTTTATCAGTTTCGATTCACAAAATAAATTTCACTTGAATCAGATATTTTTCATGGAAATATGAAGTTTATTCTTTTTAATATTCCATTTGAATTTTTCATGGTTCTGTTCACACTATGGTTACACAATTTTGTATAAGGCTTCAAGCCTTAAGCAAAATTTGGTGCCCATAGTATGAATAGAGCCATAGAAAATTCAATTGGAATATTGAAAAGAAGAATCTTTATATTTCCATAACAAGATATCCGATTAGAGTTAAATTAATTTGTCAATCGAGACAACATGGAGAGGTTTTTCAGGAAAAGTTGATAATTTCCGAGTAATAAGCAAAAAAATAACCAAGAATGAGATTTTGTTTGTATTTGTTTCTATGTTCCGTCACGAATTTTTTTCCGCAAACCTCATATTCGGATTCAGCTCCCCAAAAAACATAAAAAATGGAAGATATCAAAACTACCCCAAAACTTTCCCGCTAGGGGTTTTTTAAGCACATATATCAGGTGTCCCAAGGTGAGTGGTCTATAAGATCGAAATAGTGTGTTACAAAAATGACTCAGTTCGCTCAATATTTGAGATTCAAGTGAGAAATTTTGCGGGTCATTAGATATTGATCTGATCTATGTCACTGCTTTTGAATTATAGTTGTCAGTTATACAGGATGGACCAAAAAAATCATTTGCCAAGTTACAAAATCCAATGGGCCACTCACCTTGGGACACTTGATATACTGCATTATTAGCAGAGATGTCTAGAAACACTGTTGTGTCGGCTGATGATTGTGAGTTTACTTATCAGAAGGGAAGTATGATAAAGTGCAAACCCCTTCATCCTGTGGTAAATTTTTGGGATATTCATTAGATTTTGGTGTCATTGTATTAACTTTGCACTCCTGAATAATATTAGTGAAATCATTCTACATCAACAGATGGATCTGAATACGAGGTAAATTAATAGAACAGTTAAAGTGAAACGGAACAAGTTGTAGGTGGTGGAACTTTTATTCAATTGAAAGTTATGTCATCAAACATGGAGTATAAATTTTGTGATGACCATGGATATGATGCAGTCCATGTGTAGGAAACCAAACTAAAAAACCATCTAGCGTCCCTCTGCTTATTTTCGTTTTGGGGTGTTAGATTAGATAGTGGTCGATCGGCACGTTGATTACCCTTCTGCACTGTGACCAATAAGGTCTTTGTGCGTTACCATGCTAAAGCTACGTTTTTCTCAGGAACCTAACCTCCTTAGCAAAGCTGGTTACTTCCTTAGGAGACTTCGCTCTTATGTCGGCTGGCGTTAATAACGCGCCACCTAGTAGAGTAAGTCGGGTTTGCGCCAGCGCAGTGCATTGGCATAGTATGTGCTCGGTGGTTTCAGTGGCCGATTCACATAACCTACAAATGTCGGAGTTTTCTTTACCGATCTTGCGTAGGTGATATCTCACGGGACAATGCCATGTGAGAAGGCCGATTAGCAGCCTTAACTCGTTTTTTGACAGCGATAGAGCTTGTTGAGCCTTCTCTTTGGAAGTTTCGATTAGTCTCTTTGTTTGTCTTTGACCGGATGTGTTTATCCAGTAAGAGTGTTTTTCCCTTTTTTCCCAAGCGCCTACCTCTGCCCTAATCTGTGTAGGTGATACCCAACAGGAGGGCACGGGTCCAGTGAAGGGTGTGTTTGCTCCTCTTTTTGCAAGGGCATCAGCTCTTTCATTTCCCTCAATGTTCTGGTGGACAGGTACCCAAGCTAAAACTAGCTTGTTGTACTTCGCCAGTGTTTTGAGGGACTGTTTGCAGCGTTTTGGGGTGTTAATCCACTTAAAGAGATTCTCTCTTTCTCCTAAATCCATGTCCTGGTGAGCAGGATCCCAACATGAAACTAGTTTGTTGATCTTCGCCAGTGGGAAATTGTCTTGGTCCATCTTTCAACATATATTATTATAGGTTTATCATTTGGACATGTTATTCCACACTTTTGGCTACCCATTTCTGAAAAATAAAAATCAGATTAGACATCAAACAAGTTCGAAGAATCTTTTACAACAAAATGTAGTCGGTTGGTCACAGCAGTGTTTTCTTGAGACATTTAACTCTAATATGGTTTAATAAAAATTAACCAGAGCTTGATTGTTGTCGATGTCTATTACAGGTGGTTCCTATCCGAGCAACGGAGGATTAGACCGAGGTTCCAACTACGGCGGCAATTACAGTAACAGCAATACAACAACAACAAACAACAGTCGCGACGAATGGTGGGATAATTGACAGAATTAGTGAAAATACGCCTCCTCCTCCTCATCCTCCTCTCAACCTTATTGTTATCTTCAATACACAACAAAAAAAAATGATAATATCCCACATGACTTCAGGTTCGAGCTTCTAATGTTCATATTCCTAAAAAAATCTGTCGGGGCATTACAAACATTGAACTTCAAGCCGTTCTTCTCATTATTTTATTTATATAGTCTTTTATTCTGTGAAATTCTCTTTAGTTTAGTTGAATTAGTCTCCATTATCTTGTCATTTTAGTGGATAACACTCATCAATGATTATTGATATCAATTAGGTAAACTATTGTTAAACATAGTCGAGATTCGCACTAAGAATAGATTAAAAAATGTGTGGAATACTTAACAGTGTGTACCGTCACAATTTTTTTATTTTTTTTTCTCCCGGAATTCCAAAATTTTATATTTTTGAGTATATCCAGGTAATGGGTTTTATCTGAAAATAGGAACAAATTCTCGATTTTGTTTGATCGTATGGTTCAATATATTTTTCAAAGAACCAATATCAATAGAAAAATGCAGAGTTAATTCGAATAATAAACTTTTCTCTAGGAACAATTATTGATCACAGTTAAATTTCAGTGTGATTTTCGATAGCTTGATTTCGATGTCATCTTTTTAAGATCTTAATCTGTTAATCTAGCATTTTTTCATTCATTTTCGTATGTTTGAATCAATAATAACGAAAATATATTAAAGTTTAAAACAAGTTTATTTTCTTGATAAGGAAGCGAATTAAAGTAACTATCATTTGCTTTTATGTAAATATTTCTGACCGTTAACAAAGATGTCAGTTAAAAATACTGAAAACTTGATTTAATAGACGATTATCGCGTCATAAAACTAAGAGAAAAGGAATAATAGTTCAATTGACACATGGAGAAATGAAATATTTAAAAAAGGTAACCATGTTATTCAAGAGATTCAACATCAGCTTAAAAGATATTAAGGTTGATTTCTGGTCATCAGGATCGAAAAGAAGATACACTAACACGATAATTTTCCATATTTGGTTTCTTATCAACAATTTTCGGCTTCATAATGAATTACAACTTCTTGATATATATATACCAAGGATTACTTAAATGAAAAAACGTAAAATAATTTGAAATTATTAGATCGAGGATCTTTTCCAATATTTATGTGAACGTTTTTAGCACTGTAATGTCAATTTTTGCCGGCGAAAACTTTGACCAGGGAGCTTGAAAAACGTTGCAAATAAAGTAACATTTTTGGAAACTTTTTCAGAAAACAATTTTATTTTTTCACGACAATTCTCGTATTCATACATTGATTTGCTACGAAAATGTCCCATACAAAGACGGTACTGGAGAAAATAATTATTTATTAACTTATTCTTTTCATTCTAATATTAAAAAAATTATATAATAGGTCTCTCCGAATTGTTCGTTTCAAATTTTCCATCATTTGTATATATAACCTATTAGATGAGACAGCAGATAAACATATTAATACTTCTATATAAATAACGCTATCCTCTAGTAGACAGGGTGATATACGCTATCTTGAATAATATTTGAAATTAAAGGATGACTCTACCTTTAGTAAAATTGCCAATCCCAGACATTAGTACAAAAAAACAATAAAATTGGTTTCGAAGAAAATCGTTCAGAATGATGGAAGGATTCGAACTGAGCCCATAACCTGTTGACAACGTCTTGAAGATATTCTGAGTGGACAATGACCAACTAACTTCCATCCGATGAAGCCTTTGACCTATACAGAGTGTTGAAGTAATCATTATTATTCATAAACTGCAAACATTTGTTTTGTGTTTTTTTACAAACTTGGTAAGTTTTTTTCTGCAGTGTCTAGGGTGTTCCTTAAACTTGAGGTACTAATTAACTAGGTGAATTATTACTACATGAGCCGGCAAAAGCTTTATTTTTATTATTTAGATGCTTCCATCGTTTTTTTTCGCTATTGTTAAAAAAAGTGACTAGAAAATTTTCTTGATGTTGAAATTGAAAATATTAAAAGAAGAAATAGCTTGATTTTTCGATACTTTTTTGAATGTTCTACTGTTCTCAAGTTTGAAAAAGTTCCTGTTTCTTGAAGACACCTTTGAATATAAGAAAATACTAGACAACGTTGTTTATATCAAAACAGTAAAGAACATTCAAATCAAAAAATATAATTGATATAAAAATTGAAGTTTGAAAAATTCATAAGTGAAAAATATCGGTGTGTGGAACAACTTAACACATTGTTTGTACCTCAAATTCTAGGATCCAGGCTCAAGTTTGCCTATAAACGAGATTACTAACACTCTGTATGCAGTTACAGCTTTCAAGAGTTACATCTGAAATTTGAAAATATTATTTGAGTAAAATCCAGAGTCCAGTTATCTATGCAATAACCGTAAAAAAGAGATAGATCAATTAACTATGATAAATATGTTTCATACGAATATTTTATATTTATATTCCTATTAACTGTGAATTTATTTTAATTACGATTGATTTAATGTTGAAAATATTTATTATATATTTATTAATATGAAATAGTATATAGATAATATCGAGGCTGTAACTGCGATTCAAAAGTATTGAAACGAAGCATTTGTTGAAATTATTCAGGAGAGATTTAAGTGCGAAGAATGGCTAAAAAGTTAGAACTAAGGATTGGATAATGCTGTCAAGTCCCTTTGATCTATTTGAGCAATTTCATCTATGTCGAAGTGTTCACTTTGTTTTGGTAGAAATTATGCTAAATGGCATGTGTAATAAAAATATTTGATCCTTATACTTTGTTTCATTAAGAAAATCAATTCCGTTGTCAGAAGTGCAGTAGTTATCTACGCAACAACAACTTTACAGAAAATTTTGTATTTGGCATGGTATTTTCCAATGGACATTCCCAGGAAAAATCTGTTCAGATATAATGGACCCTCAAAAAATTTTTACGATTATCGGACAATAAGAAATCGCCTCGGAGATTATGATTTAATACCTCGTGTGGCGGCAAGAGGCTCAGCTCTTACCCCAGCCCATCGAAGGGCGCGTTTAGATTTTGCGTGAGAGCATATCCATTGGGATGAGGCTGATTGGGACAGAGTTCTCTTCACAGATGAGTCTAAATTCTGCCTCTACCATTATGATCGACGTTCCCTTGTATACAGACGTCCACATGAAAGATATGCTCAGTGCAATTTCCTGAATACTACTGGTTTCGGGGGAAGATCGATTATGGTATGGGGTGGAATATATTTGACTGCTCGCACAGACCTAGTGGTCGTTGATAATGGAGCTATGAAAGCTGATAGGTATATAAGGAACATTCTTGAAAAGCATGTAGTGCCATTTGCCCCATACATTGGTGAAAATTTAATTTTTATGGACGTTAATGCCAGACCACATTGTGCGCGCATCGTTCAGGAGTACCTTGAAGTGGTTGGAGTCTCTCGAATTGAATGGCCAGCAAGAAGTCCAGATCTCAATCTGATTGAGCAGGTTTGGGACAACCTCAACAGAAGGCTGAGAAGTTCAGAAAATTATCCAGCTATTCTTAATGACTTAGGAATCCAACTCAGAGAAATCTGGGAAGGATTAGATCAGAACATTTCAAGATCACTCATTATGAGTATGAACCGTCGTTTCCGAGCTGTAATTAACGCAAGGGGTGGAAATACCAAGTATTAAATCACTTATCAGCATTCCAGTATTTTGAAAATTGTTCATTTCTCTTCCTTCACATTAGATTCGGTGAAATCCTGAATTGTTCTTCCATTTAATGTGTCTTGTTTCGTTCAAAACCTTCCCGAGGGAACATAAAAAATAAGTTATAAAGTTAATGTAGAGTTAACTTTCATAAAAATTGAAATTTTCAGAATGTGCGTTAATTTTTTTGCGCAGTGTTGGTCCATTCGAGAGTTACAGCGACCAGAAATTTGTCGCTTCTTAGACAAAGGAAAGTCTTAAGGTCGCTTCACATCGCAGAGACATTTTTTTTAATTTTCTTAATTACAGATCCTCCCGAAATTTTATAGAAGTTTGCGCGTTATTATTCTCCATCAAAATCTCAAATTTCGAATTGATCAGATGTTGGTTTCGGAAATATCTCCGAATCTGTTGGACCGATTTGGCCAGTAATAGCTTGATTACATTGAGATACTTTACAAGCTGCTACTGAGCGAATTTAGTAGCTGATTGTAAGTTCGATCA
The DNA here is from genome assembly GCA_013421045.1 of Propylea japonica. Lineage (NCBI taxonomy): Eukaryota > Metazoa > Arthropoda > Insecta > Coleoptera > Coccinellidae > Propylea > Propylea japonica. Next base: position 40,536,353 of record CM024246.1, on the reverse strand, counting down.
ATATAATCGTGTTCACAAGCTGACAATCTGATTGTCAAAAAGCTGCGACTCGGTTGAAACCTGGGCTACTTTACACGTTAAATCGCTGGCGTTTTGGCTTGCTACTAAAAACAATCTGTGAGTTCTCATCTACTCGGTGGTTACTGCTTCTCAAATCTGATAACGTATACTCCGAGATATACATACTCCGTTCACGAAAGGTTGAGCACATAGTAGGCGTTTCTTTATTTATCTAAAGTTGGCAGTATTGGCTGTCATAACGTAAAATAAATTCAATGTTGCCGAATGTACCCAGCCTCGTCCGACGAGTTATCAGACGACTCTATGCAATATTGACAACATTGCGTATCAATCTGACAAGAAAATAAACGATACAAACAAAAACCTCACGTGGATCGCTAGATTGTTGGCTACTCAGCGAATAGACAGTTTTGTGTGTTATCATCCACTACCTTACTAGAACACAAGGCCATGAAACAGAATGAGTGACGTCACCATAGGTAGTCCATTCGTATTTATTTACGCAATGTCATTTCCACAAAATTATTCATCAATTTAGATTTCATTTTCCAACAGAAAAGAAAAATCATGTTTTTCTGAGTAGGTAGGATCGTTGTTAATACAAGTAGGTACCAATTTCGTGGTTATTTTCGATATTTATTGAGGAAAAAGAAATATGATGGATAGTGAAAATAGTGTTTTTCTCAGTATAACTGGCAATATATTGAGTCCCCATCATCACATTCCTCTTTTTTCGTCTTAATTTTATTAAATAGTACATTAACGCTAAGTCTTCAGAGACATACACTTTTATTTTAACAACTGGAATTTCTGATAACTAGTCCAAATAAAAAAACAGGTTTTTTTCTCCTTCGGTTTTTATCCACCCTTCTGGAGCAAACACTATTGTAAAAGCCTCGGCTGAAGTTGCAAATCACACTGCTGAATCATATTCTGAACAGGATTTGATGCAATGGCTTTCTCAAAATCTCGACATTTCACTTTAGATCGCTTGGATTGAGGAGATACTCTGGTATGAACATCTGATCTGCTTAGGTAGGACGGACAACCTGGTAATTTCGTTGGTATCGCTCCTAAAACGAATGGTAAAAGATGAATAGAAGGCCAGCTGATTAATAACATTTTTTCAACCTACTTTTAACCTAGGAAACTTCAAGGGAATTTCGACTTTTTGACCTGCAACTTCATGTGTGTAACTTGTAGATCTTTCTATAAATTCTGTTCGGAAATGTAGTTCGCAAATCTAGAAATAAGTAACTTCTGAGTTTCAGGCAAAACAGTGGAAATAACAATAATTAATAACATACTGCTGTTACTTGGAACGAAATCTTTCCTTTCAATTGCGTTAAACTAAGTTCTATTAAGTTGCCCGTCTTTGGGAAACCCAAAGTGTCAGTTGCAGGAACGTCCGTTAAAATTTAAAGGTCCATTAAACTCTTAAACCTCCATTATTACAAGGAACTAATGGAGGATTAAGAGTTTAATGGACCTTTAAATTTTAATGGACGTTCCTGCAACTGAGCATATGACTGCTACTTTTGGCTCTCCTTCATAATTGCCCCTGCACTTGGGAACAGAGCAATGAAATGGCATTTCAGCTGGAAAAAATAGCGAGATTAGCATAGAACGAACCACAACTAAAATCAAAATAACCTCGAACATGAAAGGCAAAACTTTTATGAACTAGAAGTAAAACAAATAATCTAGTGGAAAAATATAAAAAGGCTTACCTGTTTAGAATTGATGTAACACCAAAACAAATAGAATTTCAAGCAATAAACTCCGAAAAACACTCACAATTCTGTAACATCAACTGTCACCTACAAATGATTGACTACTCAAACACTTCACCCCCCTACCGCTGTCATTCTGTTTCATGGCCTTGTGTTCTAGTAAGGTAGTGTATCATCACAATCTCACAAGCCAAGTCACTCGCTTACAATTTCGCTCAGAGCAGCTTGTAAAGTATCTCAATGTGATCGACCCTAGTGTCAAATTTTGGGATCACTCGTTCGACGAACGTCTATGTTCTTGACAATCTTGACATTTTGAGCGTAGATTTTTGGAAATTGTAATAATTATACCCGATATTCTCGAGTATATCGTACTCGTTTCGACGAAAGTGTATGTTCATTTAGAACGTATATAAATATGTATTTCAATTACCAAAAATCTACGCTAAAAATGTCACGAAAGCACCAACTTATACGTTCTTCGGACGAGTGATCCCAATAATTGACACCTCGACTCCCGAGATCATCGGAACCTGAAACCTGTGAAACTCTATGCTCTATGTAGATTTAAGGTCTGTGATTCAGATCAGATGCACAGAATACAATATTTTCGAATTAACTTCAAGCAAAAACAGGTGACCTGGGACAATGAAAAATTGCAATATCCATGGAAACTGAAAAAGAGGGCAGACATTTTGCATTTTTGCGCGTTTGATATTATAGTGAAATGTTGGTGAAATTAGCTGAATTTTAATTATTGTTTTGTTCTCAAGAAGAGGAGAAAACTGGTCAGCAATTAAAATTTTGAGAATAAATCAGGGCGAAAAAAATAGTTTTGAAGAATAGAATTTCGAACTGATGGAATAATTCAATAATAATGAAGGTGAATACTTGGGATGAGGTCTGCAAGGAAGAGAAAGAACTTTTCAGATAAGTAATTCATTTTACTGATATTAAGTTTTTGATTCTCAATTTATTTATGATTTGAAATTATTTTGAATTTAATATAACATTGCATCGTAACAAATATGAATTATCAAATAATATTATTGTTGCTAATGAATACCTACCTGAGATTCATTATTGAAATAAGTATCTGATCCGGCATTCGTTCTATCAAAAAAAAACTTTCATTGTGAAAATTTTGATCGGCTTCTTTTTTTACAAAATTGGAAATGTAGGTACTGTTGGAATGGCTCTAAATCTATGGTACTTAATGAGTTAATTCAAAGAGAAAGGTGGTGGTTGATAATGATATTTCATGAATATTCATTTCATCTTGGGTTGGTTTAATCAAGAACAACAAACTAATTGAATTGGAAATAACATAACTAGGAAAAACAACCATAAGGACTGGCACTAGATCTAAAACTTCTGTCTGTTTTGTTTTTTTGCATGCATGTTCACTGGTATACTATGCGAAATCAAAATTTAGCTCAGATGCCTTTTGGATCTTCCGAATTTTTGGGCGACAATCACCTCAAACGAATAGAGGATGAAAAATTGTTGGTTCGGAGGAAAATGATCTACATAGAAATTTTCGAGGTGAGTTGAAAAACTGGTTGCGTATGTTAACATTATGGGTTATCGGTTTTTGCTTCGTAGTCGGGTATTTTAGAAAAACAATATCGAAATAAACTAGCGAATTCAAACAATCAGAATTGGCGGTTGATTGGGACGTACGCGCTAGCATTCATTTCATTGGTTGAATGTTCACAGTTTACAAACCATGCGAAATGGGCCGAAATTTTTTTTTAAATCCTCTGATGACATTCGGCAAGTTTGATTGGACAATAAAATACCTAGTTGATTCGAACTTAAGTCGATGGTTTATGACAAAATTTAAACAACTTAAGTACATAGACAGAAATAATGAGATTTCATTAATCAAGTTGATCGGTACCTAGATCGTGAAACCCAACTTAAATTATCAGTGGAAGGATAGATCAAAAATATTTGAGTGATTGGTACTATAGTAGGGAAGGTACTCAGTTGTATTGCGATTGTTATATTTCCAAGATTTTTGAACTGATTGGGAAATGTTTGCTATATAGCTTGCTATCCAGCTTCAGTGTTTCAATGAACATCAATACTCGATTCAAAATGGAGAGTATCGATATTAGGGTAGGGGTTCTTGCGTGCAAAAGCTCCTGAATTGACTGATACCTTCATCTATTAATTTTCTTTTTTCTATAATAGGTATTTAGTTGCTATATTTTCTTTTTGTCTGAGCAAAACCTTATTCGAAACATTCATTTCTTTCTATTATAAGTATGTGTTTTAATTTCATTAATATCCAAAAATTAGGTATGTGATGAATTTTCAATATTAAAGAGGGGAAAAATTACTCTTTAAATTCACTGAACTGAAATTTTTACATATCTTAAATATCATTGTATAAATCCTTGCACAAAATTACGTTTCATATTCCATACAATGATTCGTCGGAAAGTTATATTCAAGTTCCTGAGGATACTACCCTGAAAATAGCTGTTTGGAATATTTAAATATAATAGTTATGATATTAAAAAAAAAAATATTGTCAGGACGAAATACGCATTTCGAAAAAAAAAATTTTTCACGTTCCAATCATTATTGAAATTGTGTTAAAAATGATCTACTATATAGGTACTACAAAAGGTGCCAAGTCAGCATTCCTCTCGTATTTCTATATTTCCTGAGTTATTTCTGATCTTGTTTCAGGATAAGTTAATTCTGATATTGGTTTTGCCAATTATAGACATCGTTTCCCACACGTGACATCTATACCTAGTCAGAAGCTGTAGAATCTTGAAATCTACATAGAAGACTTTGATATATTGCTCCATTTATCCCTTACCTATCATTATACAGGGTGTCCCGGAAAATCTCTCGGATTCAGATAGAACATAAAAAAAGAAGATGACAAGTTCCCATAATTTTTTTTTCCTCCCTACAAAGATACGACCTCCTAAATGACGCCACTGGAAATTGATTTTAGTGGAATAAATTTCAATCACTCACTTCTTTCATAATTTTTGTTTCGAAAACGGTTCATTTTATCTAGATAGGTACACTGAACAAGATTACCTTTTCTCTAGCTTAATGTTTAATGTTCAAGGTATCTAAATTTGTTCTTTTAGCACCTTATCATACAGGATGATAAAAATGTAAGCATTAAAATGTACAACTCAGTCCGCACCTGGTAAACTGAAGAAGCTCATTGAAATTTGAGTATGCGGCGATTTAAGGGGTCCTTAACCTTAATACTATTAATCATATCAAATTTTCATCAAATCATATCGAGTAGTTTGAAACTTATTCCACCAAAATGAATTTCCAGTGGCGTCATTTTTAGGAGATCGTATCTTCGTAGGGAGGGCCAGCTATAGGAAAAAAATTATGGGAACTTGTCATCTTCATATTTTATGTTCTATGTGAATCCGATAGATTTCCCACATTTTCCGGGACAGCCTGTATAATAATATATTGTTGAATGACTATTTTATTATTTTTTGGCAAAGAATTGAAGAACCATCAAGTTGATAAATATTTGTTATGAGAGCTCTGAAATTTTATATCGGAACTATGACATATGAGGATAAAGTTCGGTTGGTACATTTTTTTAACAAATTAGATTCTCTTTGAGAAGATTCAGGACCACACATACCTAGATAAACATATGGATACTCAGTATAAATTCAGGAAATCCTCATAAATCAAGTAAGATATCTATCGTTGTCAACAACATGAACGTTAGAAATACCATCTCAGGGTTGAGTAGACACATCAAGATATCCTCCGGAAAGAGTCAACAACTACTGAAACTATAAACTCTCCAACTCCAGAAATAGCTAATAGAGTCTAATGAATACCTGAGAGACCTGGTGCAGCATCTACGGAGAGGAGAGAGGACGAAGCGGCAAAGTAAATTGGATAAAAGTTATCGTGGTAGGCCGGCCAGGCTGCACTTCAAGCCTCAATGAACATATCAATATATCAGGTAAAATGTTGATTTTGGAATGAATGGACATACACGCAGGCAGATATACTTAACAAGACCGATAATAAATGAACGTGGGGTCTTGACTCCGCCCGTGGGACGGCCTATCGGACGTCCAACCTACCTGGGGCACCTTCTTCGACTAGTTGTCGAACCTCCTTTGCGCCGGCAGACACCTGCTCCTAAATATTTTCAAAGTGATAATTATACATCTTCCTAATACACCTCGTGCGTGCCAAATTACTCAATCGTATCGTGTATTTTCGATGTTTAGTATACCGAGACGACGACGAGGTTTACGCGGTGTATACCTTATTTTCAGCGAATTTAACAAGATTCTGTAAAGTGACCTTTTTTGGGATTTTGCGGTTTGGAAAACGAAGATTTTTTTCAAGCAGGATCTTTGTGATGAACTTTATTGCAAAGGGAAACAGTGTTGTTTGATCGTTGTGAGTTTTCAATTTCATATATTGATAGGTTGCTTTTTGTATTTTTAAAAAATTTTACAGGTTTTCACTCCCAGTCTCTGAAACAGAAATAATTGAAAAATTTTCAATTAAAATAAAGTGCTCCTGCGAGAATCTTTGCACTTATTTGTCAGGAGCAAATTGGAATTGAAAAAACTGTTGCCTTACAGTAAAACTGAAAAAGGAAATAAATGAAAAGGACAATGTAACGTTTCGGTGTCTATATCAGACAACTTTTTCAGACAAACTTGTAAAATCTTCAGAATTGTGTGTTTTTTCATTTGCAGTCTAATTGACATTGAAAGTTGTCAAGACATAGAGATGTTGATTTATTTAATTTTGTCATTTCTTTCTTCGATGAATAATCCAAATACGATCTATTCCCACAGAACATATTTCAATCGATATCTGCTTTTTGTATGTCTTCTGGATTCTAAGGGAAGGAAATAAGCAGAGGTTGAACCTCAAAGATAACCCTTAAGTATTTTCCGCAGTTCATGAGTTATGTTTTACCTTTCAAAGTGGTCGTGTTTCTGGTATTCTTTCCATGAACATTTCTGAAAATAACTATTGGTTGAAAAATTTCTAGAACTTCCTTCAGGTTCAAATAAAAAATTAAAGAAATCGACAGTTGCTTTCTTTTTTCCTTTATTGATTTTTTTTGCCATGAAATTGAATTAAATGAATATCATTGAGGAAAACTTTTACATAGTGGAAGTGGAGTATAATATACCTTTCTCAGAGGAATTTATTCCTATACTTATTGAAATGCATTCGACAATTTAGTTAATAATAAAAAATGGTGTACCGGAAAATGTGGGAAATCTCTCGGATTCAGATAGAACATAAAAAAATAAGATAGCGAGCTCCCATAATTTCTTTCCTAGCGGCCCTCCCTACGAAGATACGACTTCCTAAATGACTCCACTGGAAATTCATTTTAGTGGAAAAAATTTCAATTACTTACTTCTTTCATTATTTTTTTTCGAAAACGGTTCATTTATCGACACTGAACAAGAGTACTTTTTCTTTAGCTTAATGTTCAAGGTATCCAAATATGTTTTTTTAGCACCTTATCATACAGGGTGTTAAAAATGTACAACCCAGTCCGCCCCTTGTAAACTGAACAAGCTAATTGAAATTTGAGTGCGGTGATTTAAGAGATCCTCAATACTATTAATCATATCAAATTTTCATCAAACTATATCGAATAGTTTGAAACTTATTCCACTAAAATTGATTTTCCAGTGGCGTCATTTAGGTGGTCGAATCTTCGTAGGGAGGGCCGCTAGGAAAAAAAATTATGGGAACTTGTCATCTTCATTTTTTATGTTCTATCTGAATACGAGAAATTTCCCAAATATTTCGGGACACCCTGTATAGATTAGACTATAGTATGAAAATTCATCAACAATAAGAAATGATGAAATCTATTCATTCAGTGGCAATCAAATTAAAATCTCAAATTTACCTTCTCTGATTCTTGATCTTGTGAGTATGTAGCTGAATATCGAATGAAAAACAAAAAATAAACCTTGAGTAATTAATAGTGGACGGTCTATATACAGGCTGTTTCGTAAACATGCGGAAAAAATTCAGGGAGTTGTTCCTTGGACTATTTTAAGCATGTTTTGTCCTTTGATGATTTTTGAAAAACCTCTTTGTTTCGAAGATACAGGGCGAACAACGTTTTTCATATTTTTAAAATTAATAATAGTTTAAATAAAAATGCGTACCGCACTGTGTTTACTAAGTAGGTACAATTATTTTTAAATTTGTTTAACAACATTCCAATTACTAAAAACGGCCAGTTTTTTGACTTAAAATTGATAAGTTCAGATGGTAAAGGAATACAGATTAAACACGGTTTTCATTTGTTGAATTCGTTTTTTTTTGGCTAGAGGTGGTCATTTTCAACAGTTTTTGTAGGTTAAGTTGAATTTTCATGTAATTTTTCATAATAAAATGTTATTATTTAAAATTTTGTTTCCCCTGTATCTTCGAAACAAAGAGGTTTTTCAAAAATCATCAAAGGACAAAATATTCTTAGAATAGTCCAAGGAACAATCCCCTGAATTTTTGCCGCATGGTTAGGAAACACCCTGTATATTCTGTCAAATATCTGCTATTAACTGACCCAGCAGCTAAACGCTAATCCCATATTAAGTACCGAAATAATGAATTTTCTCTTTGATTAACTGATGTGGTTGCTAAATGGCGAATGCGCCGATTCCAGGGGTGTCCAAAAAACTTCCAGTTCGGGTTTATGCCAAATATCATTCGAATTATTCTCAAATTATGACAACTATCGTAATAGATAGTCAGTTGATTCTTATTAGCATTTTTTACCACTAACTATAGGTATTGTAAGCATCAAAATTGGTATTCTTTTGAAGCTGAAAAATAATCAAGTTGCAAAGTTGATAAAATGATAATTAATCGAGTTGAGTCCTAAAACGACGGCCAAATACCTGTTTTTTTCTTGAAAACATACAAATAAATACAAAAAACTTTGGTAGGGAACTGAAAAAACCTAAAAAATTCAATTAGTGACTACCAACACTCATTTTAAAAGTAATAATTTCAGGTATTATCTCATATATTCAATTACCGTTATCAATACGGAATACCTTTGACGTGCCTCGAACACTCACTTAATTACAATTTCAAATGTCGACCTAATGAGAGTTATCTTATCGTCCCAGTCTCGACAATTACCACAAAATATACGACACAAAATAATATAATTTGAATAAAGTCGAGCTAAAAAAATATCGGAATTTTCGTAATTTGCCAACAATTCAAATTTCAGGTCGTTAATGAGTGCGCCTTCGTTTGTTATCTTCGGCTGAAATTGGATCAGTTAGTTTTAAGTCGAGTCGACCAGATGGAAAGCGAAGTGGAAATGGACCTGAGTACCAGGCCTCAGCGCCAGGAAAATTCATGCAAAGTGCGAACTGCTAAGTCGGTGTTTTCCATAAGTAACATCGTGGACGTTGACGACGGCAGACATGAAGGAGTCGACCAGGATGGATCTCACGGTGAGCCATTTATTATTTCGTTGAACTTAAATCAAATTAGAAGAAAAATCGACAGAACATTCTCTCAACGCCACCCTCCTTATAAGGGATTTCTATTTCACACCCGAATAGTTTTTCAATGAAGTTTTCCCTTAACAGGGAGTTGCTCATTGTTATCATCTTTCTGACCCCTTCTTGAATAAACTGTAAACAAAAATAACAAAACAATAGAACTGTTATTTTAATCTTTGAAAATTCAGTGAAAAAAGAATTTGTTTGAAACTATCTAATGCGGAAAAATTTGGAATTTATTGAAGGAAATTTCTCAAATCTAAACATTTCACCTCGATAAAAGGTTCTTCGATTGAAATCGAGTAATTTATAAGGGTTTTAAGCTGAATACATTTTCAGTGATTTCAGAAAAAAAGGTCAAATCCACAAGAAAACCAATATTCAAAGTGTTTTACTTTTATCACAAAAAGAAACCCAATAAGGGATTATACAGGTTCTCAATTAAAAAAGGAACTATAAGCAAACATTATAAATAACTCAACAGAAAATCAGTGCAATTTATTACAAGAAACTTATACAGGGTGTTCTGATTTGTTTCCGACAAACTGAAATGGGTGGTAGATCACATCATTTTAAGCAAAAAAGTTCCTATGAATATGGGTCCGAAAATGCTTCGTTTCCGAGATACAGGGTGTTGAAGTTGAAAAAATAATTCGCGTTTTCTTTAATATGTTTTGACTGCTTCGAAATCCTTTCAAGAAATTTCTTATACAGGGGTTTTCTGGGACGATAAATTCGAATTTGTGGTCAATTTGATTCTATTTTCTAGAGGGCGCCACCGGCAACCATTTAAACCGTTGTAACTTCTTTGTGCTACCCTGTACACCGTTTTGGAATTAAAAAATCGATTCTCTCATCCTTTTCACTCAAAAAAGGTATACCTCATCGAAGTTGCTAGGAGTAATCGTTTCAGAGAAAAATGCATTTAAAACCAAAGGGTCCCAAAACTTCTCCGAAAATTATTCCCATTCAAATATTTAATTTAAATTCATTTTGAAAATTTCTAAGGTGAAACGCATGGGGATTTTCTATCGCCCACTAATAAGTAGAAGTGATATGCTATGTAATTGTTGTTTTTAAGTGTTCTGAATATTCTGTTTCCTGAAATATTGAGTTGTTGGGATGCATTACGAATACTGAGTTTTTTATTTTCTTCGAAGATACCAACTTTCATGCAATTATTTGGAATCGGTCGAAAGATATTAAAGAAAACCCTGTATCTCGGAAACGAAGCATTTTCGGATCCATGTTCATAGGAACTTTTTTGCTTAAAATGATGTGATCTATCACCCATTTCAGTTTGTCGGAAACAAATCAGAACACCCTGTATGTATATTCGAAATTTTCAAAGAAGGCAACTACTAATCACAGACTGAAAAACATTATGATTTTATTGAACATGTCCATGAATTTTGCTATACCACTTATTGACAAACATTTAAGAAAAGCTTTCTTTTCAATATTCCGATTGAATTTTCTATGGTTCTGTTAACACTATGGCCACAAAATTATGTATGAGGCTTCTTATGATTAGGTATCTTGTAGTTTCCTTCTCTACTTTCAATTATTATTTTCATTAATTTTTTCCATGTTTTAATTTCGACTTGCGAATATTTTATGGTATAACCTGTAATTCTCACTAGACACCCTTTTAATTCGTAGTTATTCCTTGAAAGGAAAAATTCGAATTTTTCATATAAGCAACCACCCTATACGAAAGTCATCACGTGAACAGGTGAACGTACCCCTGTCAACCCTCGTTTGATCGAAAATGATCAATTTTCCCGAAGGGTAGTTCGGAAATCATCAGTTTATTGGTCTTCTATTAGAAACGTTATGTTACTTAATTGATTTCGGTCGATAATTGGCAGAACTTCATAAAATTAATGTTGGCAATTATTGGAACACGCAGCTCAGTCACGATATGGCAGATTTGGATATTTGTTAGAACTTTGCATAGCTCGTAACGACATAAATTTAATTTCAGACATTTCATTCAAGTTATCAGTAATTTTGAGAATGAACATTTTAATTTTGCGAACAATGCATGTCTTGTATTGTTACAACCTTTTAAGAGCGAAATCCAAGATGGATGTCCGCTTGGGTCCTGGTCGTAGGTTTTTTCTACCCCTTCTAATGTCTGTAATTTCTGCGCTCAAGATCTGATCAAATTTAATTCAGTTGGCAGGTTATGAAGAACTACAAGTTGTTTTTCATTTTTTTCGAAGGGAGCAGCTTAATAATCAATGTTATTGAAATGTCATCATTTCTCTGCAATTTTCAGTTCATTTTTGACATAAACCATCGAATTACTTCAATATAAACGATTTGATGGCCAATCAAGCTTTGTGAAACCCACGGTTCTGTGACTTGAACCATAGTAAATATATAATATATCATATCTATGATTCGAACTTACGAAGTTGAAAGCTGAAAGAGAACAGAATACCTAGTTCATTACAAGAACGATAATCTACAATTTTCTTTATAATGGAGATAGGATTCATCAAGGGTAATAGTAGTAACTTACCGAAGATAGATTTCCTTATGGTCGCAAGTTTCTTTGCTGAAAACAAGGATTTTTGTGTAGCGGAGCTTAAAAACGTGAAATTGTCTTTGTAAGTAGCAAACTTTTAATTCATATTCATTATTACAAATGAAAGAAACACTTCATTTAGCATTTACAGACCGACCTATTCATTTTGAAGGCTTAGATTGAACTTTTCCACAAGGAATCGGGCAAAATCAGTTCGTTTTGACAGAAGTCAAAGTATCTTCACTGAATAATGACGTAATCATCAGAACGTGACAAAATTGAGCATTTCCTCTGTAATTTTGAATTGTCTTTTCATTTACTCATTTTTATTGGCAATTACTATACTTTTAAGGAAAAAGTCTTTTTTTCGTGTTTGTATAGGGTTTATCTTTAAAATAAAATAAATTCCAAAAAGTAGTCAACATCCCTATTAGTTCGTATTTTGATGTACTTCGGTTAATTTCCATTTTCAAGACTTAATCCAGCGAATGAATCAAATACAGGGTGGGACAGATTAGCGTATTCTGAATTTCTGAATACGTTAATTCATTGTATTTGATTCATTCGCTGGAAAAAGTTTTGAAAATGGGAATGAACCGAAATAGAACAAAATACGGACTAATTATCAAACGAAAACTTATGCAAATATCAAATTAATGCTCAATTTATGATATTTTAATGTGCAATCCTCATAGCAAACGTACACAAAATATTCAGATGCATTACGAGAAATGTCAAAACTCTACGGGAACATAGATACATAAAAAATTTATTATGTCAAATGTAGGCTGTTCATTATTGTCAATACACTATGTTAATCGATTTCAGAGAAGTCGGACAACTTTATCCAGCATTTCGTTGGGTATATTTGCACATTTTTTGTTTCATCTTATTTCTGAATCTGCAAATTTCTCTGCCCCACCCTATAAGAAAATATAAAAATACCCGAATGAACAATGTTTATCTCATAGTAATTGATCGTGACGAAAAAAAAAACTGTCTATCACAAATCGAAGTGGATATTCAACGTTCGCGAGTGCCTAACAAGCATAGATTATCGCTTTTTTCACACGTTATCATCATCGTACCGTAATGATGCAAATCCAATATATCCCTGATCATATTCAACAACCTGACACAACCGCAGAAATGAAAAGTATACGAGCTGAAAACAACACAAACCAACAACCGTCAATTACACAGCTAGAGCTACGTGATCCGAGAAATGGACTCGCAATCGCACAGCTTAAGATAGGTAATGATTCCATTTTATGCGCCCACCCTATAGATTAACCTAATAGGTACACAACAGAGTGATACACAATGATACATCGGCGTTTATCTACCTCTGTATCTACTACGAAATTAAAAAACATTTTCGTTTGTACGCCTCGAGACCACGTATTGGTAGGATGGCGCCCTTTTTTTAGCCCAGGGTATACCTGGACGGGAATAATGATAGCATAGTGGATAATCATACCACTAATGATATAATAAATATTCTCATGCGTGGTAAGTAATAATTTCAGATTATTATAAACGTGATTTTACTTTCAGCAAATGGCTACATTCGAACAAATCGATTTTTTTCCGATTGTGAAGCTTACTTGCGTTTGATTCGTCCGTTATAATTGCGATTTATTATCGTCGTTTTAGAAAGGAAATACGTACTGCTAGTTGGTCGTGTAAACGAGGCTATACGCTTTAGTTTCTGTACACGATCGCAGGACCTTCAATTAACGTGCATATAAGCATTTTCAAATAGAATAATCGAAGCAAATTAAGATCGATTCCATATTAATTAACATGGATTTTTTCTATAATTAATATCACATAAAGTATTGAAAGTAGGTAGCTCTAAGCTCTGATTATCCACGAGCATCTTGCACAAATTATAATTATACTGCCTTCAAGTTGAACACTTTCCTATTTTACCATATTTTTAGATTCTCGCTTATTTTAACCTCGAGCTAATTCAGCAACCACGATTTGGAACATTATTGTATTATTACGAACTGTTTTTCACACACTTCTGAATTGAGAGTTGGCAAAATACATGAAACAAAAAAGTACCCAGCTGAGTAAGTGCAAAAGTGCGTATGATACCAGAGCTCAGGGAAAAACTGCTGCAGAAAAACCCTGTCTTGCCGTTTTTACAAATTTGGAACCTAAAACTATTCTAATAAATACCTTCAATATTCAGATACGAAATACTTAAACCAGGTCTGGCCTTCCAAGTGATGATTTTTCGAATCTTCTGTTCTTTTAAGACCGCTACAGGACCCTACTGAGGGGGATAATCATGTCCCATAGATTTAAACAATGGTATTTCATTCTAAATATCAAAGTCAATTTCGAAATAATGATAAAAAACGTGTGACAAACTTATATACAAAACAATACATAAAACAAAAAGGTGAAAGCTAGGGTTAGTGCAAAACGGGATGTCACTTCACCGACTATTCTATAGTCCGTTCACGAAAGTTTGAGCGCATGGTAGGCGTTTGTTTATTTATCTGAAGTTGGCAGTATTTTCTGTCATAACATAAAATAAAGTCAAAGTTGTCGAATGTACCCGACCTCGTCCGACAATCTTGCTAGTTATCAGAGAACTCTATGCAATATTGACAACATTGCGTATCAATCTGACAAGAAAATAAACAACATAACCTAAAATTTCAATATACACAATGGTATATGCCAAATTGTCATGGCCAACCGACTGCTCAACCTTTCGTGCACGGACTATACGTGTGATACCAACGCTCGGAGAAAAACCTCGGTAGAAAAAAACCCTTTCTCGCCATTTTTACATATTGAAACTCAAAACTATTTGCTCATTGAAGGATTTCTGAAAATGATGAAAAATCGAAGCAGAAAAATTATCCAGAAATATAAAATATGATTAATACTATATCAAAGCGATTTAAAATCAACAACCAACAAAATGAATCGTTAACTTCATGTATAGCTCTTGAGCCATCCTGAAATTTAAATACCTATGGAACAATTTTTTATGAGATGTTTTATTATCTAACTAGGCAGTTGAGCATCGTATCTTGAATGTTACACTAAGACACACCAATCATAGTTCAAGAAACGAAACAAAAGTATTCTCCACTGGCTATATTGAATTGATGAAAATAAGGGGACCCAGATTAGATCCTTGGGGTATGCCAAATTGCTCTACAAGGTGTAACTAAATAAGTGTAAAATATTTAAGGAAGTGATTCCTCATCGAAAAGAAGATGGGATTTTTCATATAAAGAAACTTCATTGGAGCATCCCTTGTTGAGATACAGCCCCTCAAAGGGAGTACATAAAATTTGTATAACAATTTTTTTCACAAGCACCACAAAAGTTACAATATTAAAATTAACCTGACGTTTCCTACTAAACTAGCGTTATAACAATTTAATTGTCACAATCGCTAAAAGTGTCCTACTAAATAGTTTAGTTTCGCATTTATGACAATCTATCTGTAGTTGTTCGTTAAATATTTTTTTAATTCGAACTGGTTTATTTTAGGCAAAAAATTCAAGAGAGTTTTTGTTTAGAATGAAACAGGCTATCGGAAATTTTTTTTTAAATGTTAAACAAATAATAAGACAAAAAGTTACATTGGAAATAAACGTTAGGGGTTGCGTTTCCCACCCTTACAACCATGGGGTAAACCAAATAAATAACTGGATAAGTGTCTTTTTGCTAGTAGGAAACGTCAGGTTAATTTCAATATTGTAACTTTTTTGGTGCTTGTGAAAAAAATGGGGGCTGTATCTTAATAAGGGATGCTCCAATGAAGTTTCTTTATATGAAAGATCCTATCTTTTTTTCGATGAGGAATCACCTTAAATATTTTACACTTATTAAGGTACACCCTGTATATGAAAAATAAATCTACTGAATTGAAATATTCTGGGAAATTTCAAATTTTCATCACAAAAAACACAATCAGAACCAGTTTTTGCTTTGAAATTCCCGATTAATTAAAATTAAAACAAAATTTAAAATCAAATCTCGTCAGTTATGATTCATCGACCACAAATGACAAAAAATAAAGCAATGAACGAAGAAATCGATCGAAAAATTAAAATTCCACTTATGACTCTGATACCGCTTATTGACCACAAAGTACCACTGATATGATGATTCCATTACAGCTTAATGAAAACTATAAATCAGCAGTCAGATCGGACGCAGGAGAGCAGGGTCAAGAAACAACAACAACAACTATAAACTAACGTTTTATAGTCGAGGACGATACGGGGACCTTCTGAATAAATACATTTAAATTTAATAAAACCCCACTTAGTCATATTTGAAGTGGTCAACCGGTTTCGGAATTTGACCAATCTCTCTTGGGGACACTGATAGGACGGCACGCGTCGGTCTCGATGTTGTAGGCCTAATCTTGTTAGTCATGACAATACCTAAAAGCTTTTTTATTGCGGAATGCAGACTGGGGACCTGATATTCTCTACCAGAAAGCTCTTTAGGGATGAGATATAAGCTTGCCTCATCTTTTTTAGACTCCATGGCTGGAGTATAATATGCTTCGATGGAAGATCATGCTTATATAGGTACTCTTTTGTCTTCACTGATATACCGGTGCTTCTGAAGAATAGAAACTTATTAGAGTTATCTCACAGATAGAAATACATAGCTGGCCACATCTACAATTTGCTTCAGCTCAATTCCAACAATATTGGTGCCGGTGGCTTAAAGGACCAAAGGATGTCAGTGTCCTCTAGGACGCTTATTCTTTTTGAGCTCTAGTTCTACCCAAACGAGTGCTGTATCTTTTTGCCCAAATGTCTGTAATTTTCGAATTTTTTGTCGAGAATGGTCTCAGACCACTCAAGCACGATAACTTTTGGAGGGATTGTCTGTCCTAGATAATTGAGATGTTCAGGGTAAAGCTCGCTATCAAGCCAAATCGTACAGGGTGTTCCATACAATTTTCGTTCCTCAATATATCAGATAAAGCGAAACCAATCTACACCACCTGCTCAAGGCTTTTATTGATTTTTTTCACATTATATTTTCAGCAGTGGAAGACCCCGTAAAAGCTCTATTCTGCAGTTGTAGGACAGCTTCTGTAATACCTACTCGAGCAAGCCTCTGCAAACTTTTTTTAGCACCAGATACGACCTTCTGAATGACGTCACTGGAAATCCATTTTGCTGAAATGAATTTTTAACTACTTAAAAAATTCTACAGGGTGTTCCGTAATTAGACCGACAAACTTCTAGTGGACATTATAGATCGTAATTTAGACAGATTCGACCCAAATCATATATGTAATACAAAATTGCTTCGTTAAGGAGCTAGTGGCCTTTGAAGATGACGTCCTGTTCACACTTTTTGCCACATATTCGCAAAACGGAGTCACATAAAGTGCTGAAAGTTTACACATTGGCTAATATCAAAAATACGCATCGATTAGATTGAGTGCATTTCTTTCATGTCAATCACAATCGTATCATTTGAGGGGGGGGGCGGAGGGTATTTTTAGTTGAAACTTTTTTAACTTTCATTACTTCGCAAGATTTACATCATATTCATAAACTCTGATGTTTTTTCTTGAAAAAAGATGCTCTTGTATTATAACGAAAAAATTGATTTGAAATTTTCTCTTTTCAATAAGTACTCAATGTTCACTTTTGTTTTGAATTTAATCTGGGCGTTATTATACAAGAGCATCTTTTTTCAAGAAAAAACATCAGAGTTTTCGAATATGATGTAAATCTCGCGAAATAATGAAAGTTAAAAAAGTATTAACTAAAAAAACCCTTCGCCCCCCTCCAAATGATTGTGCTTGACATGGAAGAATTGCATTCAATCTAATCGATGCGTATTTTTCATATTAGCCAATGTGTAAACTTTCAGCACTTTATGTGACTCCGTTTTGCGAGTATGTGGCAAAAAGTGTGAACAGGACGTCATCTTCAAAGGCCACTAGCTCCTTAACGAAGCAATTTTGCATTATATGATTTGGGTCGAATCTGTCTAAATTACGATCTATAATAGTTCGAGACCATTAGTCGCTCGATCAATAACCGAATTGATTACAAGATTTTTCCGACGATCTCAGTATGATTTGTGTATGAATTCTTGATCGAAATACATTTTCATTTTGCACAAGACATACATTTGACAAAATAGAATTTCTATGTTTCTATATTCCAGTAGAGTTTTGACATTTCTCGTAGTGCTTCTGAATAATTTGTGAACGGTTGCCATGAGGATTGCACATTAAATAGCCAAAAAATTGAGCATTAAAATGGGTTATTAATGATCAATTTCGTACACATTAAAATCACCTTTTGCGGAAAAATACTTAAATTTCAATTAGCTTCTTCAGTTAACTAGGGGCGGCCTAAGTTGTTAATTTTAATGCTTACATTTTCAATAGCCTGTATCATCAGGAGTTAAAAATGAACAATTTTGGATACCTCGAACATCAAGCAGAAGAAAAGGTACTATTTTTCATTGTCGATAAAATGTATCAACTTTTATGTTCAAAAACCCGGTAAATTTTTTCAGATAATTTTATTTTAAACTCGTTTATCAACAGTCATGAAGTTGATCATCATTTTCAACAGAAAAGTTGATATTTTTGAAAACGGTTCATTTTATAGACAACGAACAGTACCGTTTCTTTTGCTCAATGTTCGAGGTATCCAAATTTGTTTTTTTACACATTAATTTTTTGTCTATACTATTAGTTCAGTTGATTGAAACAGATCGTCAAAATCGAAGTTCATCTCAGGTAATTCTTGCGTCATCGACTAAATCGTCCGACTGTATATTGTTGGTATTTCGAAAGAGCTAAAAACCGTGTATCTGTCGTGTTAATCCGGTGGAAGATTGAGCTAATCATAAAGTTACACCTGACGAAGAAGAAAAAGAAAATTACTCCTCACAGTAGCACAATGAATGAACCATTAACTTAAATGACCGTTGTCAACAATTTTGTTCTAATCAAATGTGATCATCATTTATCCGTTATAATTTAAGCGACTTTGATATTATCTCTTTTCATATTTCTCATTTCTTCATTTAATGGTTTAATAATTGTGAGAAATGTTGGATATTTCAGTGTGTTTATTTCTCCATTTGTGAATTATTTCTTGTCGTTATGAGACATGATTCCTAATCTGTGGACGGGTCGTACAAAAAAACAAAGTTTCGCAACATTTGGAAAGATAGTATACGGGGTGTCCGGGAAAATGTAGAAAATCTCTCGGATTGAGATAGAACATAAAAAAATAAAATGACAAGTTTCCATAATTTCTTTCCTAGAGGCCCTCCTCACGAAGATACGACCTCCTAAATGACGCCACTGGAAATTCATTTTAGTGGAATAAATTTCAATTACTCACTTCTTTCATCTTTTTTTTTCGAAAACGGTTCATTTTATGGACACTGAACAAGAATACCTTTTCTTCAGCTTAATGTTCAAAGAATCAAAATTGGTTTTTTTAGTACCTTATCATACAGGGTGTTGAAAATGTAAGCATTAAAAGGTACAACCCAGTCCGCCCCTGGTAAACTGAACAAGCTAATTAAAATTTGAGTGCGGTGATTTAAAAGGTCTTTGATACTATTAATCATATAAAATTTCAATCAAATTATATCGATAGTTTGAAACTTATTCCACTGAAATGGATTTTCAGTGCCATCATTTAGGTCTTAGGAGGTCGTATCTTCGTAGGGAGGACCGCTAGGAAAAAAATAATGGGAACTTGTCATCTTCATTTTTTATGTTCTCTCTGAATCCGAGAGATTTCCTACATTTTCCTGGACACCTTGTAGATAAAAGCTCTTTATTTCAATTTGGAACAGTTTCTCATTTCGTTACCTACCTTAAATCGATAAAAAGATCTGTGATCTTTCATCTGAAATTTTATTTCGAAACTCTGTTTAATTTATGAGAGCTCGTTCTACTTAAACAGGTGCTTTATTGTTTTATCCAAGTGTCGATGTTCGACTCACTGATGACAGATCCGTGGTCGAATTCAATTCTGTCTGTGGGGCCTTCCATCTGTAAAAACGGTACCTCTCGAATGTCCTAGAGACTTTAAATTTTCAAGATAGGTTCGGTTCCTAAATGCTGCAGTTTACTGATCAGCAAAATCTTACAGGTTGTTCCATCATGCAGATTTCTGAAAGGATTTTGGAATCAGAACCATACAGTTTTGAGTTTTTCAGTTGAAGATTTCATTCAGCAATACTTTTTACAATACAAGTGAAAAAGGTATTCATCGAAAACATTATTTTTCTTCGAATGGACGAAACAATTGATAAAAGATACCCCATTCACCTTCTTCCATTCATTTGATGAGATACCCATTGAAATTAAGAATTTTGTTATGAATGAATATATAACCTGACACTTCTCCTGAACCTAAAAAAATTCAAAATGGGCATTGTTGACAAATATTTTACTAAAATAAAATTGCTAAGTAATCCGGTCTATTTAGACATTCGAAGTTACATAAAGTCCCAACAAGCTGAATTTCTGTGAAGTTGTTCAAAACATAATTATAAACAATGTCTAAAAGAACGAGACAACGTTTCTGAGATATAACGATTCAAAAAGTTATAAAAGTCGTTATCGTCATAATATGCACACGTTTTCACGCCACCTATGAGGATTACTTAGAGTGTACTTAGCGAGTAGTTATAACTTTTTGAATCGTTATATCTCAGAAACGGTGGCTCGTAAGAAAAAAAGTATTGATACATTTTTTATAGATAATTTTATGATCTACAATTTTTGTTTAAGGTACTTTTATGATAAAACTTACAGTTTTGCTGAAAATCGCGAAAAACTCATTTTTTTGACATTTGACCTAGAATAAAATTTTTTCCTCACAGGGGAATGATGAGGAACTTTTAGACATTGTTTATAATTATGTTTTGAACAACTTCACAGAAATTCAGCTTGTTGGGACTTTATGTAACTTCACTCTCATTTTTTGGTCTAAATAGACCGGACCATAAGTAGTTGTTGGTGAAATGGTACACGAAGAATAGTAACAGATAGTTCTGAAAGATAATACATACATGGATATTCGACCAATCTGGTCATGTTTTATAATATGTACATACATAACTGTCTTAATCGACTTGTATCACCGATATATTGTTGCTACAGAATAAAACTGTGATATCGAACAGCACACCCACCTATAGCGAGAGCGCGAGAATTGTTGCCGTTAATTATCGAGAATTGCAGTAATAACACCCCTAACAATTGAACGCGGCGATTATCTGAAATTACCGGGACGTTTAAATTCAACTCAATTGAATAAAAGGAAAGTCGGCGGCCCTATAGTCTGCAGGCGAATGGCAAACCTAATTAACTTTTCAGTACCAAAAACAGGGAAAGAATCGCGTGACAAGATACAGTTTGAACGGTAAACTAACAAGGTAATGCTAATTTTATTAGGTTTCCAATTTTCGAAGACATTAAGTTCTGAATTGCCCTCGCCGCGGTCTGCCATAAAAAGTTCTGTTACAGTTCTGCTTCGAACTCGGGTTTAATTTGCGAATATCGGATCACGCGACATCATACAGGCCATATTTCATCTGGTCCTTCTTCGTTTTCTAGGATAAAACGACGTTTTGTCCTGATTCCGGTTGGTTCCTACAGGCCTGAGAAACTGTTCCGAGTCTTGATTAATGTTTCAATATCGTTGACGTGCCATTTATTAACCATGAAATTGTTATACATACCTAATACCATTTCTGGTGAAACAAAACATTGATTTGAGAGAAGTCATTATTACAAATGACTATCATTCGCATTCATTTCTCAATTAAGTATGTTTCAATTTTGTTTCAGTTGTGTCAACATTCGATTTTAATTCATTATCTTCGAATTTCTATTTTTGGGTCACAGGTTTTTTGAAAGCCGAAAAAGATGTACTCATTGGATCGTAATGAAAGCAGCTTTCTTAAATTTCCCTCCCAAATTTACCCAGTTCCTATGTTCTCGTAAGTATAATATCATAAGGGCATCTGATTTTTCCGAAAAGAATCGAAAAAACAAGTTGCTCAATAATATTTTGACAAGAATGACTGTTGGTAGCAACAAAAATCCGAGTCGAAGACGAGGATTTTAGCACCTGCACGAATGCTTTTTGTCAAAAAATATTACTTTGCAATGTGTTTTTTCAATTTTTTTCACAGGAAAAATTAAATGCCCGAATGGTATTTGACAAGACTGTTTCATGAGAGACAAATTATTCTGCATGCATTAAGTTTAGGTATTGATTTGACAATAACTGTCAAGTTTTGCCGCGGGTAAACGCGAATAAACTGCTGACAGGTCCTGCCAAACAGTTTTTCCACCTAGAAACCATTTGTAATTCAAAATTGCGCGTTTCTGATTGGTGCAAATCACGACGAGGGAAATAGTCAAAAAAAGAGTTACTTAAACGTTGGTTTGGCGCAAATGTTTGTTATTTTAGACTTTTGAGCCCATACGATAAGGTTTGACTCGCTGATGACGAATCCGCGGGGACGTCCAGTCGTGAACACGACAACTTCCGAAAGGATTGCCCTAGAGACTTGGAATATCCAGGCTAGGTTCAGTTCCTTAATGCCGCGGTTTATTTCTTTAGCCAGCAGAATCGTACAAGGTGTTTCATAAAATATGACAATTTAAACAATTCAGTAGTTTTATCGGCACAAGGAACCAGAACAAAAACTTATTATTCTTTCAGCGACGTTTCGGAAATTTTATTTCCTTCTTCAGGCTACAAAAATATATAAAATACAATCAGTCGAGCACTCAGAGAGAATCAAAAGGAATACAAACGTCAAAAAATAATAAAAAATATAAAATATAACAATGTTGAATACATATACGTCATAAAGATAAAAAATAAATATCTATAAGAAGTCAAATTAAAATGAACAATAAGGACATATTCAAAGACTCACACCATATAAAAATATTACAATTAAATATAAAATTATTGTAAATCTAAAATATTACAAGAAAAGAGAACTCACCACATCAGAATAAAAACTATAAACATGATAAAATATAGGAATACATAATCTACAGGGAAAATAGGGTTCTAACGCAAATTACATAGTGACATAAAATAACAACATTTGAAATCAAAGCGGCAAACAACAATGAAAGACAGGTACACATATGTTCACTGTCTTAGTCCGACTTCTTTGATCAAATTGCAATATACAGCGCTCAACGTATCTACATCTGTTCTAAAATTTACTGTGTTAGGTGTGCGTCTAATAAAAATCATTTCATTAATTAATCTTTTAGACAAATTTTGCTCTGTACACAACACCTTAACATTATCGAAATCGAACGAATGATCATTGTCAACCGCGTGTGTAGAAAGTGCAGTAGCCTGCGATAAATTACGACAGTCCCTACTATGTTGACTCATTCTGGTTTTCAAGTACTGCTTTGTCTGACCAATATAACAACCATTGCAATCCCGACAATCCACCCTATAAACAACATTAGAAGTTTTTTCCAATTCATCACGATCTTTCAACCTACCATAAAAATTCTTAACTGTTCTTCTATAATAACTGTATATCTTATTCTCATTTGACTTCATCACCCTCACCAATTCACCCGTCAACCCAGGTACATACACAAGACCAAAACACTTTCTCTCCGTCACCAAATCAGACTCCCCACCAGACACCACAACATCAGACGACAAACCACCGGAGGAATGGAAAATGAGATTGACCAAAGATTTGGGGTATCCATTATCAACCAAAATCCTACGCTGCTCAACAAAATTCTTACTATGAAACGATTCATGACTCAATGACAAAATCTTGTGCTTGATAGACTTAACAATGGCGACCTTCTGAAATCTTTCATGTGCCGAACTAAAATGCAGCAACCTATTAGAAGCGATAGGTTTCTTATATAAATCAGTCATCAAGGAACCACCACGTCTTATCAAAAGAACATCCAAAAATGGTAAACGACCGTCAACTTCAAGTTCACAAGTAAATTTCAAGTCAACATGATAACTATTGAAAATATCAAGCACCAGTTGCAGGCTATCACCAGGAATAACCATGAAAATGTCATCCACATATACACGAATCAGAGGTACCACGAAGTTCAAACGAGCCAGAACAAACCTAATAACACTATCCATCACAATCTCAGCAAGAGCTGGAGAAGCGGGATTACCCATTGCAGATCCTCTTTTTTGAATGAAAAATCTACCATCAAACCTGCAATAGCTGTTATCAAAAATAAATTTCACAATCTCGATAATTTTATCCTTGCATATATTAACTCGAGGTTCAAGGTCACTCCAATGTTCATCAATCAGATCTAACACCAGGGACTTGGGGATGTTAGTAAAGAGGGAAACCGCATCAAAGCTAACCAAAACATAATTATCAGGGACATGGACATTCCTAATAGTATCAACAAGCTCATATGAGTTTTTTAGTGAGTATGTGAACTTGTACCTTATATTGGAGAGAGTTTCAGAAAGGAACTTGGAAATATTATAGGTAGGAGCACCACAACATGATATTACAGGTCTTAAAGGGTGATGGTCTTTGTGCAACTTAACAAGACCGTATGCTTTCGGTGACACAGTATTATAGCACCTCATTTTCTTCGCCCTCTCTTCAGACAAATATCCCATTCTCTGCAATCGACTTATCAAAGAATTGACAGCAGTCTGAATTCTTGAGGTAGGATCACTAAACGTTTCCACATAGGTTGCTGTGTCAGACAATAAAGACAACATTTTACTGTGGTAATCAGCTCTGCACATAACAACTGTTTTATTTCCCTTATCAGAACCAACAACACAAATATGATCGTTATTCTTTAAAAAGT
Organism: Propylea japonica; assembly: GCA_013421045.1. NCBI lineage: Eukaryota > Metazoa > Arthropoda > Insecta > Coleoptera > Coccinellidae > Propylea > Propylea japonica. The sequence continues at coordinate 40,511,648 of CM024246.1, read as the reverse complement.
CTTTAGTCAATCGACTCCAATGATTCAAAATTACATCAACACCGTGCATTGTTCCACGACACCTGAGATTGGTTATGAAATTATGAATCAAGTTGCTCAGTGTAATACGAATGCCGTTACGACCATCACTGTCCAAGTGATCCTGACCTTTGACAAAACACTCAACGTCAGCAATCAAATTGGAAAGTGGGAAATCAAACTTATCATAAGGTAACGAAAATTTTGGTCCCAGGGACAGAAATTTATGTACTTCAGGTGGAATATCACAGTCAGTGCAATTAACCAGCCAATCAGAACCCGTGATGACATCAACTCGCTGGCAGTTATTCATTAACTTGTCAAACTTATCAATATTTTTCAACTTAATCTTAAGAAACATGCGATCGAAAAATATCTGCTGATGGTGACAGAAATCATCAACATACATGTGAGGGACTAATCCTTTTAACAATTCAATACGACGTGCGCGATCCATTTCAAGCTTTTTAATCTTCCAATTAATAACCTTGATCTCCAAGTTCAAAATGTCTCTTTTCAACCTGTCAACAATATTATCCATCTTATTTCTATAGGGGTGGTTCTCACGAAATAATGAATATACACACTTAACCTCATTACATATGTGACCAGGAAAAACATTATTATTACGGCATCTTAGTAGAAAAATTCTGTTGTTGATAGCAGACGCCAATTTCTTGTTATCCTTTGACCAACATTTTCATGGTTATTCCTGGTGATAGCCTGCAACTGGTGCTTGATATTTTCAATAGTTATCATGTTGACTTGAAATTTACTTGTGAACTTGAAGTTGACGGTCGTTTACCATTTTTGGATGTTCTTTTGATAAGACGTGGTGGTTCCTTGATGACTGATTTATATAAGAAACCTATCGCTTCTAATAGGTTGCTGCATTTTAGTTCGGCACATGAAAGATTTCAGAAGGTCGCCATTGTTAAGTCTATCAAGCACAAGATTTTGTCATTGAGTCATGAATCGTTTCATAGTAAGAATTTTGTTGAGCAGCGTAGGATTTTGGTTGATAATGGATACCCCAATCTTTGGTCAATCTCATTTTCCATTCCTCCGGTGGTTTGTCGTCTGATGTTGTGGTGTCTGGTGGGGAGTCTGATTTGGTGACGGAGAGAAAGTGTTTTGGTCTTGTGTATGTACCTGGGTTGACGGGTGAATTGGTGAGGGTGATGAAGTCAAATGAGAATAAGATATACAGTTATTATAGAAGAACAGTTAAGAATTTTTATGGTAGGTTGAAAGATCGTGATGAATTGGAAAAAACTTCTAATGTTGTTTATAGGGTGGATTGTCGGGATTGCAATGGTTGTTATATTGGTCAGACAAAGCAGTACTTGAAAACCAGAATGAGTCAACATAGTAGGGACTGTCGTAATTTATCGCAGGCTACTGCACTTTCTACACACGCGGTTGACAATGATCATTCGTTCGATTTCGATAATGTTAAGGTGTTGTGTACAGAGCAAAATTTGTCTAAAAGATTAATTAATGAAATGATTTTTATTAGACGCACACCTAACACAGTAAATTTTAGAACAGATGTAGATACGTTGAGCGCTGTATATTGCAATTTGATCAAAGAAGTCGGACTAAGACAGTGAACATATGTGTACCTGTCTTTCATTGTTGTTTGCCGCTTTGATTTCAAATGTTGTTATTTTATGTCACTATGTAATTTGCGTTAGAACCCTATTTTCCCTGTAGATTATGTATTCCTATATTTTATCATGTTTATAGTTTTTATTCTGATGTGGTGAGTTCTCTTTTCTTGTAATATTTTAGATTTACAATAATTTTATATTTAATTGTAATATTTTTATATGGTGTGAGTCTTTGAATATGTCCTTATTGTTCATTTTAATTTGACTTCTTATAGATATTTATTTTTTATCTTTATGACGTATATGTATTCAACATTGTTATATTTTATATTTTTTATTATTTTTGACGTTTGTATTCCTTTTGATTCTCTCTGAGTGCTCGACTGATTGTATTTTATATATTTTTGTAGCCTGAAGAAGGAAATAAAATTTCCGAAACGTCGCTGAAAGAATAATAAGTTTTTGTTCTGGTTCCTTGTGCCGATAAAACTACTGAATTGTATTATTTTTTGGAACGATATAACCTTCTACGAATTGACAATTTAAATTTTGGGTCCTCAATATCCCAGACATAACAGAAACTATCGAAATTAAATTTTGCGGTCACATGCAAGATACTCACAAGAAGCCTCCAACGAAAATGTGGTCAAGGTGTTAGTTTAGTTTAAAAAGGGGTTTCAGTTCACTGCGACCTCAAAGATGTGTCCCCTTTCAAAGCTGAGGCTAGTTCCTCACTCTTACAAGTTTCTCGCCCAAGGCGTTCTCTTCTTAGGCTCGCAGTGCCAAAGCATTCTATGACTAGGTGAATGGGGGTTTCTTCCTCCTCCCCACAGAACCTACACTCGTCAGTGTCCGATAATCCCATCCTCAACAGATGCTTCCTGAGGCGACAATGTCCTGTAAGAAAGCCAGTGAGGAGGTGTAATTGTTCCTTACCAAGATCCAGATATCTTTTGAATCTTGTTGTTTCAGAGTTTCGAAGGAACTCAGTGGAATGATCCATTCCTGGGAGATTCCAACAGAGTTTTTCCTTCTCCGCTTTCTCCTTCTCCAGAAATTTCTTCTCATAGGTACATTTACCTATACCACAGAAGGGTTCTGGGCCAATGAGTGACATTCGTGCGCCTTCTTTGGCAATTGTATTTTATTTTTCGTTTCCTTTTATTCCCGAATGGCCGGGAGAGCCAGGTTAAAAAAAAAACTTATTTTTCTTGCTCACCTCATTGAGTTCGTTCAGGCACTCCCAGATCATCTTTGAGTCGATGACGTAGGAGCTCAGTGCTTTAATAGCAGCTTAACTAACCACGTGTATGACTTTATCGCACTTCTGATAGTCTCTTTCTAGATTTATATCTAGACATCTCTCGATAGCTAAGATTTCCGATTGAAAGACGCTCATACAGGAGCCTAGCGACAGTGCACACTTGGTACTTGGCCCGTATATCTCAGCGCCAGCTCCTGTCGAGGTTTTGGAACCATCTCTATACCATTTTACGGTATTTTCTTTGAGAATATAGTCGGTGTATTCCCGTCAAAGTGTTTACAGAACCATACAAAATTCAATCAGAATATTCAAAAGTAAAACGTTTATATTTTCACAAAAAAATATCACATTTTAGTGAAATTCATTTTGAGGGTGAAGATTCTTAAAAGTACTAAAAGGACTTATGGGACACAATGAAGAATGATTACCTAACGTAATATCATCAGTTTTAATACCTAAGAAAAATCGCTAGACGTCTTCAGAAGTTCAGGAATGTATAAGCACTGCGTCTTTTTAAAAAGACGAGAATAGAGAGAAGGAAAAGCTTCTTTCAGTTTAATATTTTGATAATGACAGCTCTTGAACGGACTCAATAAATTTGTCCTGTTGAGATCGATAGTATTTTGAATAGCATCAGATATCTTAAGTATATCCACCTAGTCACGGTCGATCAGTATAAGAAGCGACTACAACAGTAGTCGATTAAAATAGCCAGCAAGTTATTATCGAAACCGATGAGAAGATCTAGTTCATTGATTTGTCGTGTGTTGAATTGATTATTTCAGCGGTTAAATCGGATTCGCCGTAGCTGTAACGAGACATTGTCGATGGGTAGTTAAAGTCAACGTTACCGACAAAAAAATCGATCCGCGCTGCCCGAGAAATCGAGCCGTGACGAACGGACGAACAGACTCGCTTCAATTAGGAAGTTTTCTCAGCTGGCAACGCAACAACGAACTTATAACGCGTTTTATGGACGAATTTCCAATAATATTTTTTTATTTGTCAATTAAGAATTGGTAGCGCGATCCGCTTAGATCGTTCGGGCGATTGCCGGAGCAAAAAAAAGTTAATTATTGGTTTTCGATTTGTTTTTTCGACTACGAATAACGTCGAGTTCAAGAACTGTGCTTCCTGAGGGTTCACAGACGAATGCTTAACAAATAGCTGGATGATAACTAGACGGAAGTCATCTTTGGTTTGGATTTCAACAGTTACTTCGGGTTACTTTCCGCCTTTTGGGCTTATTCCAAAATAATTTATACAGTGTGTTTGACTTAGCGATAATATAAGGGCACCAAAAATACCTAATTTAAAAAAAAAAAAAACACCCATATTGGCGAGTTTAGGTACCCCCTCACTTTTGGAGAAGCTCCCATTTAATTTTTTTTTGTTTAGTTGACCCTTCCTGATAATATCGATATCTTTGGACACAAAGGTCCTACAGATGTGAAAAAAATGTTTTTTGAAATATGATACTACCGCCTTTCATTAAAGTGGAACAATATGAAAACATAAAACTTAAAAATGTTTTGAAGAAATTCTTTAGAAAAATTTTGGTAAAAAAAGTACTGATTTTCTTTGTAAATTAGTAGTCGTACAAGAACTAGCATATTGAAGTATAATTTTTTCTCAGTCAGCTAACACGCAAGGATATTAGCTACAAAACGATACCAATATAATTTCTGTAAGTTACATAATTGGAAAGTAATTGCTGTTCGAACATGACCCACATGAAAATTGATAAAATAAAAAAACCTTCCTACTGTACTTTCGATAATTTTCAATGATCAAACAAACAAATTAATCATGAAAATTGTTCAAAACAGCCGCCTCTGCTCTGTAGACAGGCAGTGGCCTTCATGACGACCTGTCTTGTGTCTTTTGCTCGCTAGTGATCATGTTCGAATAGCAATAACTCTAAAATTATGTAACTTACAGAAATGATGTGAGTGTTGTTTTGTAGCTTATATCCTCGCGTGTTAAATCATTGAAAACAAATTATACTTCAATGTGCTAGTTCTCATATATTGCGGATTAACAAAGAAAATCAGTACATTTTTTACTAATTTTTTTTTAAAGAATTTTTCTATGGCGTTTTCAAGTTGAATGTTTTTATATTGTTATACTTCAATGAAAGGTGGTAGTATCATCTTTCAAAAAACATCTTTTCACATCTGTAGGACCTTTATGTCCAAAGAAATGGATATTATTTGGAAGGGTCAACAAAAATAAAGAAGTAAATTTAAAATGAGGGCTTCACCAAAACTAAGGGGGTAAACTTCCAAGTTTGGGTGTTTTTGTCGACAATATTAGGTATATTTGATGACCTTAAATTATCGCTAAGTCAAACACACTGTATATTTTGCAAATTCTGCACAGAGTTGTCCGACATTTCCTAAATCGATTAGGTAAAGCAATGTATTGACAATAATGGACAGCATTTGCCAGAAATCATCTTCAAAACGATCTAAACATAAACTTCGAATGTTGTTTTTGATTATGGGACAAGAATTAAATCGATTTTCGCCCAAGTTTTAGTTTAATTGAATTTCTGAATCTACAAGCTCCTCCATCCTACCCTGTACTTCAGGAGGTGATTTCAGAGATCATAATAAGCGAACATGAGTTTCATGCAAATCATGTACTGAAAACTGCCATTAACAAGAACATAAACTCAAGTTTATTCCTTTGTTATATAAAAATGTTCTATTCATGAGAGAACAATAGGTAAAATTGGCCAGAAGTTAACTTCGTTATTATTGATATTCAATATACAATTAATTGTGTATATTGAAACTCGATGGTTTCATCTATTACCTCAAATTATCATGAATCATCATGACCAAACACACTGTATAACTCGCAACTTCCATTGAACTAATATGATGAATATTTCACCAGTTTGTTTTATTAGTCTGGTCATTTGAATACATAATTTTGTGGAAACAATATAATTGTCTAACGTTTATGTGAAATTTATTGCACCTTAAAATTCCACCTTTATTAGAAAACACGAGAATTAGCAATAAATCTATGGTGTGGAACAGGAAAGTGTCCAAATAGATTTAACGAGTTAATTTGTGAACATGTGATTAACACGGCTCGATTATAAATTCTAACAGTTGTAGCTGTGTACCTTTGTATCCCGACCGTCCGCCTATGAACTCTGAGCGTCCGAAAGATCAGATAAGGATTCGAATGGCCTAAAGCAGCTGTTTAATCGTTGGTTAGATCAGCCCGGATGGGACTACCAGTCTTGAGTACTATCAGGAAGATATATTTTTTATTTTATTACATATTCGATCGTCTTTCTCATAGACGTTTCGGCAAAACTGGCATCTTCAGGCATCTGTGAAAAAAAACACATTTTAATTCAGTAACCTGCCTAAAAATCCGAGTTCGTACAAGTTTCGGTATATGAATATAAATCATGATTGATTTTGGCCTGAAATCGAAGAAAATTCAATGAGCAGATGCTTTTTAGCGCTAGTTTATTGATGGAGCAACAAGGCTATTACCTCAAAATATTCCAGAGGACTTGAGATTAATACTAAATACCCTACTGAAAAAAATTTAAGGATCAAAAAAAAAAATCCAAATTTTTCGGCAATTTTCAACATGCCGTAACTTTGAGAGGAATGGTCGTACAAGAAATTTAAAAGAAGGAAATTGTAGCTCCAAGTGTCTAGTTTTTGAATTAGAACTTCAAAAATTTTAAGTTTCAGTGGTTCTCGAGTCATGATTTTTTTTTGTTCTTGTCTACGAGCGTGGAAATTTTATTTCTGCATAATAGTTATACTGATGGGATACTTTGTTAATTCAGCTTTAATTTATTTTTTCATTGACCTCAATACGTCCACTTCTCGCCGAGATATCGGTCTTCAAATGGAAATCAAGGATCAATTTGTCTTTGATTATCGATTTCTCAGCAACCAATGATCGCACAGAAAATTGAAAGAGGGTTTCAGAGCCTTAAATGAACCCCCATTAATGAACAATCATTGCTTATTCATAGAAATTTTTTTTCTTAATGTCGCATCAATATAAAAATTCAACAAAAAAGGGCTTTTGGAGGTTTCTTGGAAAATCTACCTCTGGATCGAAAATGTTGAGGAAAACAATAATGTTAAGTGTGACTTTCACAGTTCAATATGTTGATGAAAACCTTACGAAGAGATAACTCAATCCAGCGAGTCGTTTTTTTTGTTTGAGTCGATTGAATTTTTAAAAAAAATATGGATCACGTGTTTTGCTCTGAGAAGCTCATAATCTTTAAAAAAGGCAAAAAAGAGGTTTTTCGAGCTCTTTCCACATTTTAATTGCAGATAGTACATAAATTTCAAAAAAAGAAAAATAAAATAAACTATCAAATAAAATTTTTATTAATTCAATAATAGGTTGCTGAGAAATCGATAATCAAAGACAAATGGATCCTTTTCCATTTGAAGACCGATATCTCGGCGACAAGTGGACGTATCGAGGTCAATAAAAAAATAAATTAAAGCTGAATTAACAAAGTATTCCACCATTATAACGATTATGGAAAAATAAAATTTCCACGCTCGTAGACAAGAAAAAAAAGTGGTAAAATTTTGGGAATTTTTTTGTTGCTGATATTTTTATCATTACTCGAAAATCACTGAAACTTAATTACTTATTAAAATCTAGACACTTGAGGCTACAATTTCCTTTTTTTAAATTCCTTGTACGACCATTCCTCTCAAAGTTACGGCATGTTGAAAATTGCCGAAAAATTTGGAATTTTTTTTTATCCTTTAATTTTTTCCAGTAGTGTATATGAATGCAAAATCCTTGTACGATCGAAATTGTATTCTGGAAATCATTCAAAAAATGAATATGTAAAAAGTCTGTGGTTCTGATTTCACAAAGCTTTCGTAAATTTGTATGATCTTCATTTCGAGGATTTTTATCCTCAAACTTGATTCCATCTCAATCGAAAATTTATTCGGTTTTTTTCGATATTACGATAGGCTTCTATAGTCCTATTTTAGCAACTCCCACAAATTTTGCGTAGCTACTTCGAATTGGTATCGAACATTTTCACATTCCCCTGAATTTTGAATCATCCTGTATATTCGCCCTCAGAATGAATAAATGTTTAATTTTATTTCATTCTCAAAGCTTTTATCTTCACAAAATTCTGCAGGCAATGTATACAAAATGCATATCAATTAATTCAAAAGGATTAGTTAATTATTCTATAATTAACTCCCACACAAGACCATAAATAATAATAAGCCATTTGAAAATAATACTCTGAAAACGTTCATATAAACGTGGGAAGTTTCATTAATTAAATTCCAAAATCCGTCTAATCGAAAAGCGTATAAATCAGTCCAATTAAGAAAAATCATCAATATAGTAAAGGCATCAACATTTCACGGCCAACCAACAACAAAGTTTCATTAACATCATCAACGCTAATAAATTGAATTTTTACCAACACAAAACGTTCCGGTGAAAGGAATATAAGACATTCATTACTATCACAAAAAGCTATTAAGTCAAATAGGATTGCAATGGGAAGTTATAATGGATCCTATAACAGTTGTTTATTTTGATCAGCCCCCCTTTATTTTTAAAATCCATAAAATTATTTGAACAAGCTCATTACAGGCTATAATTAAGTTCAACAATTCTAATATCCTTGTTTGTTTTGGACCGTGTCCCAGTTGTCCGATGTTCTCTCAACTTCTACCTGCTCGGAAAGAATTAGTACCGTGAAATTATAAAAGCAAAAACATATTGGAACACACCAAAACAAATTACCATTAATTTCCTCCTAATACGCTCGATGATGGTCATAAAAATACGAATTTATTTCACTAACTAGAAAAACGAAAAAAATCCAACACGACTATTTATTAAACACATGTCGGAACTAATCGATTTTTGAATGAATGTGCTAAGGATGTTAACGAATATATTTCGACTTTACTTTTTAACCTGATGGACAAAAAGCATTGCGCTAATCGAAATTTATTGATGGGGATATTTCATCCGTCTACTCGCGATATCATTTTTGTTCGAAATTTCTAGGATATTTTATTGTTTGAGTTATTACTTCTCTAAACAGGTGTGTCTTTAACATGTAAAATAATTCAGTAGTTTTATCGGCACAAGGAACCAGAACAAAAACTTATTATTCTTTCAGCGACGTTTCGGAAATTTTATTTCCTTCTTCAGGCACATCAGAATAAAAACTATAAACATGATAAAATATAGGAATACATAATCTACAGGGAAAATAGGGAAATATTTTTTTTTTTATGTCACTATGTAATTTGCGTTAGAACCCTATTTTCCCTGTAGATTATGTATTCCTATATTTTATCATGTTTATAGTTTTTATTCTGATGTGCCTGAAGAAGGAAATAAAATTTCCGAAACGTCGCTGAAAGAATAATAAGTTTTTGTTCTGGTTCCTTGTGCCGATAAAACTACTGAATTGTGTTATTTTTTGGAACGATATAACCTTCGACGAATTTAACATGTAAACTTATTTCTCAAATTGTGTGTAATATCTGTTCAATCTTGAATAGTGAATACCTTGTAGAGTATTATGGTGCTAGAATATTTCAGTTTCACATACATAGATTTCATGATTTTATTTTATGTTGACACTAAAGGGAATATTCCATTAATTTCAATATATTATGTATAGTCCGTTTACGACAGTTTGAGCCGTCGGTTGGCCATGGAAAATTGGCATTTTCCACTGTGAATATTGAAATTTTAGGTTATGTTGTTTATTTTCTTGTCAGATTGATACGCAATGTTGTCAATATTGCATAGAGTTCTCTGATTAACTCGCAAGCTCGTCGGACGAGGCCGGGTACATTCGGCAACGTTGACTTTATTTTACGTTATGACAGCCAATACTGCCAACTTCAAATAAATGAACAAACGCCTACTATACTCTCAAACTTTCGTGAACGGACTATACATCACTGATTTATAGGAAATAATGTAGGGGTTGTTTCAAATTACGCTTTCCTTTTGGAAAACAAGTAAAATTTGGACGATTATTTTGACATTTGAGAAGTGCGATGTATTACATTTATGAAAATGGCTTCGCACACGATACAAAAAAGGGGTTCAAATTGTTGAATTATTTCAACGTGAAGATGTTTTCATTCATAAAATTACGCGAATTTTATGGTTTACATAATCGACCATCTGTAAGTTACCGGTTTGGTGAAAGATCAAAAAAAGGAAAAGTACAGTCGTACATAACGGTTGTTCACAAGAAAATATTGTTTTTGTTCGTGAAAGTGTTGATGAAGACCTTGAAATGTCATTTAGAAGGCATTCACAACAAATTAGGCTTAGTGAATCCACAACATGGCGTATTTTACACAAGGATTTAGCTCTGAAAGCATAAAAAGTTCAAATATCACAGAAACTGTAGGAATTAGATCATTTGAAACGTCGTTTATGTGTCAATTTCATCAATGCTGATGTCAATTGATCATCAAGATCATGTGATTTGACACCGTTGGACCATTTTCCACAATCGATTCCTGAACTAAAGGACGAAAGCATTCGTGTAATGGGTGAGAAAGAGCCTCAATTATGTCAAAATGTCATTAAACATTTCAACAGATCAGTGGACGTCTATAGAGCAACAAGAGGAGGTCATTTGACAGATATTACACTACTGGAAAAAATTAAAGGATCAAAAAAAAATTCCAAATTTTTCGGCAATTTTCAACATGCCGTAACTTTGAGAGGAATGGTCGTATAAGGAATTTAAAAAAAGGAAATTGTAGCTCCAAGTGTCTAGTTTTTGGACTAGAACTTCAAAAATTTTAAGTTTCAGTAGTTTTCGAGTAATGATAGAAAAATCAGCAACAAAAAAATTCTCAAAATTTTACCACTTTTTTTTTCTTGTCTACGAGCGTGGAAATTTTATTTTTGCATAATCGTTTTAATAATGGAATACTTTGTTGATTCAGCTTTAATTTATTTTTTTATTGACCTCAATACGTCCACTTCTTGCCGAGATATAGGTCTTCAAATGAAAAAGGATCCATTTGTCACTTATGGTGGGTTACACAGAACCGATGATTGAAGGATTCACAGAAAATTTGTTAGTTTATTTTATTTTTTTTTGAAATGTATGCACTATCTGCAATTAAAATGTGGAAAAAGCTCGAGAAAATTCTTTTTTGCCTTTTTTAAAGATTATGAGATTCTTAGAGCAAAAAACGTGATCTTTTTTTTTTTTCAAAAATTCAATCGAGTCAAACAAAAAAACGGCTGGCTGGATTGAGTTGACTCTTCGTAAGGTTTTTATCAACATATTGAACTGTGAAAGTCAAACTTAATATTATTGGTTTCCTCAACATTTTCGATCCAGCGGTAGATTTTCCAAGAAACCACCAAAAGCCCTTTTTTTGTTAAATTTTTTTATTGATGCGACATGAAGAAAAAAAAATTTCTATGAATAAGCAATGGTTGTTCATTAATGGGAGTTCATTTAAGTCCTGAAACCGTCCTTCAATTTTCTGTGCTATCATTGGTTGCTGAGAAATCGATAATCAAAGATAAATGGATCCTTTTCCTTTTGAAGACCGATATCTCGGCGAGAATAGGACGTATTGAGTTCAATAAAAAAATAAATTAAAGCTGAATTGACAAAGTATCCCATCATCATTACGATTATGCAAAAATAAAATTTCCACGCTCGTAGACAAGAAAAAAAAAGTGGTAAAATTTTGAGAATTTTTTTGTTGGTGATTTTTTTATCATTACCCGAAAACCACTGAAACTTAAAATTTTTGAAGTTCCAATCCAAAAACTAGACACTTGGAGCTACAATTTCCTTTTTTTAAATTTCTTGTACGACCATTCCTCTCAAAGTTACGGCATGTTGAAAATTGCCGAAACATTTGGTATTGTTTTTTGATTCTTTAATTTTTTTCAGTAGTGTATTTTCGTACATGAATGCCATAACTGATACTTCATAACTGAGCCTACCAGGACAAAGGGACCAAAAATGATCAAGATATCCCAAAAGTTAAAAAACGGTTCAGTGGTCTTCGAGAATCTTTGAGAAACAATTCTTTCCATATTACAAAAATTGGTTCCTCAACTCCTTCTGACACCCGAAGAACAGTCTGGTCGTGCGTAGACTGGTTGGCCGGCCTGCAACAAATATAATCTGCCTCCTCTAATTTATGTAGGTCCAACCATGAATTAAATTTTATGAATAATACCACCAGTTGTTAATGTCAATTTTTAATTTCCCATGTTTGAGTTCATTTTTTCGGAACTTTATTGTTGGCCCGTAATGAATTGAATTCTGAATAATATCGGGAAAACGGTTCCGAACTGAGACCCGAATTCATTAACATAATTTTTCGATTTTTTTAGACGCTGGCGCCTTTCAGCGTATTCGGTAACGAGTCTAGTTTGATTTACAACCTTTGGGTTGGTAACACTGTTACGTCGGCGGGAATTATAGATTCGAAGGGTTCTACGCTAAACTTTTTTAGTTTTGAGAAATTCAAAACTTATTATTCGCGTAACTCAGAAGAACAGACATTGTATTCTATTCGATTGCTTTCATATCATCGTTTATTTTCCTTTCAATATCTCGGAGACTATAAAAATTATTCAAATCGAACGCTAATAATGTTCCAACAAGGTTTTGAGCGTTCGTTCTCTTTGAACGAGTGCTTGATCGTTTTGCCCAAATGTCTGTAATTTCCGAATTTTGTGCTGGAAGTAGTCTCAAATGATATAGGGTTCGATTCCCTGATGACGGATTCAAGATCAAATTCAATTCAACATGATAATATTCTAAGAGATTGTCTTAGAGACTTGAAATTTATGAGGCGAGTTCGGTTCCCAAATGACTTGGTTGAGTTCGTTAACCAGCCAAATTGTACAGGGTGTTCCATAAAATATGGCCAACCAAAATGTTTGTTCTTCTATATCTCAGACAAAACGAAACCAATTAAAATGAAATTTTGCGGCCACACAATGAGTCTCATGCAAAATTTTGTTGCCATAGTGTTAACAGAACCGTAGAAAATTCAGTTGAAATATTGAAAGAAGAATTTTTATATTTCCATAACAAGGAATCCAATTTGAGTAAAATCTATTTTGTAAATCAAGACTGATATACTGAATGTTCATGCAAAATTTCAAGAGCATCGCATCATCATAACCACATAAATCGAGTTTTTTAATTGTCAAGTTTTTACATATTTCAATTTTTGAATAATTTTCACATATTATGAAGCACAAAGTAGGCGTTTATTGATTTATCTGTTGGCAGTATTTACTGTCATAACCCTGCCTCGTCCGACAATCTTTCGAGTTTACGTTGATCAGAGAACTCTGCGATTTGTGCTCACTTTTTCGTTTTTTTACATACATTGCGTATGAATCTGACAAGAAAATAAACAACCTAATCTATAATTTTAATATACACAGTGGAATATGCCAAATTTCCATGGACTACTTTGTACCAAATAATATGCGAACGGAGTATATATTCACCACGATGTGAATCCAACCAAATATATTCACGTCATATGGTAATCATCTCTACACTTTTGATGGAGAAGCTGTCATAGAACCCTTGGATCCATTTATGCTATAGTCCGTTCACGAAAGGTTGAGCGCATAGTAGGTGTTTCTTTATTTATCTGAAGTTGGCACTATTTGCTGACATAACGTAAAATAAAGTCAACGTTGCCGAATGTACCCGGCCTCGTCCGACGAGCTTGCGAGTTATCAGAGAACTCTATGCAATATTGACAACATTGCGTATCAATCTGACAAGAAAATAAAGAACATAACCTAAAATTTTAATATACACAGTGGAATATGCCAAATTTCCATGGCCAACCGACGGCTCAACCTTTCGTATATGGACTATATACTCATGAGACTCATAACTTCATTCAATGCCAACTCATATCGACTGCAGTCATGCCAATCCCAAAAAATCCACAATTAAATTCACGACTCTACACACGATTTCAGATCGCGTAAACAACAATTAATGCCCCGAAACAAAGGCAACAATGGCCCCGTAAATTCGTCGAAACGTAAAATTAATTGAGTGTAAAACGAGTTCGGCGATATATCCTCTGATTAAAATAATAATAATGAAATTAATCCGAGAGACATTGAATTTTAAATGCCGGCCATAAATTCTAATCAGAAGTACAAAAGATCTACGGTGTGCCTCCGGCCTTATGCCAATTAGGTCTCGATTGGTCGGCGCGGCAAACGAGAGACTTTCCCGACGGCGCCATCTTGAATTTCGATGCGAGTGAGTTTTTCTGAACGAAAGTGCCGATTTAAAGCCGATTCGTGACTTTGCAATACGCAACACCTTCAATTCAATCTAGATATATCGGAGGTTGCACATGTAGAAGAAATTTCGCAAAAGGGGTGTGCGAGGAAACACTTGTTCTATGATTAACGCTGTAATTTTTTAGATGCTATCGCTTGTGCACCGACATGAATAAGTCCCGTAAATCTCATGGCGCATGCCGGTGATAGCAATCCAGATTGTATAATATTACTTTGAGATTTTCCATATTGCCGGTTCAGTCGTCGATTTCCTATCTTTCCTAAGGGTAGGATTAAACCCTTTTCAATTGAAATTTTCATTCATATCTCAATTGAGGAAAAACTGATGGCGATATGTGAGCTTTAATTATTGACCTGGGCCCTATTGCACTAAAATACTTTGCAACTTTTCACTTCGCACTTTGCATTCTGACAAACTTGAAGAGTGAAAATTAGTTATAGTCCGTTCACGAAAGGTTGAGCCGTCGGTTGGCCATGAAAATTTGGCATATTCCACTGTGTATATAAGAAATTTTAGGTTATGTTGTTTATTTTCTTGTCAGTTTGATAAGCAATGTCGTCAATATTGCATAGAGTTCTCTGATAGCTCGCAAGCTCATCGGATGAGGCCGAGTACATTCGGCAACGTTGACTTTATTTAACGTTATGACAGCAAATACTGCCAACTTCAGATAAATGAACAAACGCCTACTATGCGCTCAAACTTTCGTGAACGGGCTATATGTTGCACAACATTTCTCCCAACATTTAATTTCTGCGGAGTACTTTTCACTATTCACTTGAATTTTCGCATTTTATTTTTCAATTATGAATGCATTTCGTGCTACTTTATTCATTTGAAAAGTGCAAAGTGAAAAGTTGCAAAGTATTTGGTGCAATTGGCCCCTGGTTACTGGAAAACATAAAGATATGATGAAAACACATGTATTTTTGAGTGACAGTACACTTCAAAGCTACATCATTAAATTTTTCTATAAACCCTCTACTTTATCGTTTTATTCCATTCGAGAGTGCCCCAATTAAAAGAAATGATTTTCACTCGCTGTAGCATATTGATAAGCGCACACAGCACAAGGAAATGAAAAAAAACGAAAAAAATTACCTCAGGAGCTAGTTTTCGTTCCAATTCCACAGACCAAAATTGGTATTAAGTTTTCTGGCATATGTTGTACAAGAAATGTAGCTAATGATGGGTTTTGGCACGTTTGTCAATTGGTTTCTGTATCTGTGTCTTCGATAACTTCACGAATTCGATTGCTTATGCTGCATTAGTATATCCTTTCATCCACGTGGCCCCAGAGAAAAATGTTGAAAGGTGTAAAATGAAAACATCTTGATAGTCAATGGTGTTAAGCACTCATTGACAAAGTAGAGCCCAGAATCTTTTTTTTTAAATAATCTTTCAATACCGGCCACAATTTCGTGTTTCTCCTTCTGGAAAGAAAGCTCTGGGCATATTGCAAAAAGTACCTACACAAGAAAGCTCCTGAAGCTGTCACGAGCTGAGTTTCGAGTTATGGTCGAACTGCTGACTGGTCACTATATGAAAAAGTTGAGCAGATCAGATTTCAAGGCAGAAACAAAATAGCTGTTTACATGGTATGCAAGTTTCCAGAGCTGGCTGGCTACCGGATAAAGTGACATTATTGTCAGTTGTACCAACAGCTGATACTATTCTACTAATTTAACTCCGGTCGAGGAGATACTTCATGGAGTTTTTCCATTTTGCGAACTTTGATTGCAAATTTTACATTTTCGTAGGGAATTTCAAAATCATCGATGCGTTACTGAGCAATGGCGTAGTTTTTACTCGCTAAATGTGAAAAGATGACTGCTGCTCAAATAGCGGATTATTGGAAATGAAACCTGTTTCTTCAAAACCCTTTATTTACTGACCAAATTGCGCTGGTGTGATACTGATTAAAATTTCGAGGGGATCGTGTTTCAAAGGATTTTGCTGAGTAGAGTATAGAGTATTCGTACAGTCAACGGATGAAGTTTCTTACCTCTCGTCAGTTCTCTTCTCTTACATATTCAACCTTTAATGTCGGTCGGCTGAAAATGATCTCGAATGTACGCAAAGCAACGAGAAGAGCATTTTCAATTAGTTGCTTCCTCTCCGCTGCCTTTGAAGAACAAGAACCATCTACTTTTTTCCTGACATCGGTAATGTTTACGCCGTAATGAGAACGTGAGAAAATTTGCGCTATCGAATTCGATGTCGTGTACGTAATTTGCTCAACTTTTTAGCTGTAAAATAATTTGTTGCTTTATTGAGGCGCTATATATCTTCTCTTTTTTGTCAATAGCTTTCGAGGAGATGAGGGGATTGTGTGGCATTTCTGCAACGTTTAAAATCACATTACGTCCTTCCGCATTGTGAAAAATAATAATGAAAAGATTGATGTGAAAGGGAGAACTTTAGACGGAATAGAAAAACGTCTAACAATAACTTAATCGTTGAAGAACATTATGGTTGCTCAGATTGTTATATATATGTATCTGTTCTTTCGTTTGCGCATATTTTCTGTCCTTTTCGACCCAATATATTTTCATTAAATTCAGAATGTATTCTGTTGAACATTCAAGAAAAAAAAATGATAGGTACTTTCTAATTTCATCAATAATTACGTCAATGCTGACATCTGTAACTCAATTTTTCGTCCTGAGAATTTGTTCAGAAAAATTGCTTAGTCCATCTATGATCCTAAAATTCCTACTTTGGAGTGCCAAATATTGTTTGGAGCACCCTCCTGGCCAAAGAGAAGAGAATTGAAGGTATTTTGTTTTGAGTTTTAATTTTGTAAAAACGGCGAGACAGGATTTTTTCTACTGAGGTTTTTTCCTGAGCTCTCTTATCATAGTTTGAATAGTAGGTATGGTTTCCTGATTCGCTACAACCTCAGCTAGGGACTTTGTTTTGTTATGTTTGATCTTGTTAATTTCAATAGGATATATCATGGTAGACGGGTTGTGCTCGAAACAAACTATTATTTAATTGTCACGAAATTTGTATATAAACAAGAATGAATATTTCGGGTTGCTATTGCCGAAAGGGCCCCTTAGTAACTGAGGTAGAGAATGATCACTCTTATCAGAGAAGACAAGAAATTATTAGTCTGAAGATGTCGTCAATTACAACAGGATTGTTTCACTATGGTAAGGTATGAAGAAAAGAGTAGTACAAACTCAAAACAAGCGCGTAATACATGAGCATTGAAATTGGGAAAAACCAAAGGTGTAAAACTCAGACCCAAGAAATGCTCCGTGTATATCTCTATCGATCAAATTCATCTAAAAATACATTATGTTCCTATTCGAACCTCGGCAATCACAAGAGCATAAAAAATATTCATTATTTGTAGGAGAAAAAATAACATAATGAGTGGAGGTAACAACCATCAAATTAGAATTGAGATAATTCAGGAAAGAATAACGATTGAACCAGCACGACCATAATTCGATTATAAGCTCATAGCTTCGATAATTTCGTCCTGAAAAGGGGTACGATTCCTAAACCGAGATAAGCTAATGCTATCCGCCATCATTTTTATTATATTAGCTCGAACGAAAGCGCTCCTCTATTATGTAGTAACGACGAAAACTTCGTTGTACTGGAAATATGAATATTTATACTTCATGGTACATTACCTGTCTAATAACATAATATCATTTATTTATCAGCGGTCTTATCTGAAGAAATAATGACTTAGATATCACTGGTCTGTTCACTTCCACAAATTGAATTTGGTTTGTTTAGTCGTTACGTGTCTGCCTCTAGATGATTGATCATTATTCATTATTATACTCTATGACAGAAATAATTGTAACGATGAGGATTTTTTCTTCAAACTTGGGAAAAACTGATTAACATAACAATTTATTATCGACTATGGATTGGATAGCAAGGACTTTAACATCTTATTGCATTTTTGGCGATATTTGAGTTTTTTTTCTATCAAATATGGAACTGTAGTAGGTACCCAACTAGGGTTGGTTCCGGCCAATCTATACTAATATTATAAAGAGGAAACATTTGTATGTTTGTGGGTTTGATACGAGTTAACTCATAAGCTTCTATAGGTACCGATTTCAATAATTCTTTCACCCTTAGAATGCTACACTATTCCTGAGTAACATAGGCTATACTTTTCACCCGAGAAAATTAAGGAAACCTACTATAACTTCAATGATAATAAATATGAGTACCAAAATACCATGATGAGCTATTTTCAGGTGCGCTGCAAAAACCGTAAGACGTACATGGAAACAATGTATGACGGAAATGTACCTCTTCCATAGTTCTACAAAAAAGTCCGCGATAGCATATATCTATCTTTCAAGGTTTACTCAGTATCACCTTTTAAAGTTATCCGAATGTTTCTCAAGATTATGCATTATTTGGGAGTATTTTTTATGAATAGGCTATTGATCCTTATTCAATTAAATACGTCGTTCATACCCAGTATTTAATTTAGAACGAAATTGCATTTTACATCATTCAATTATGATGAATACATCGAAAGATATGGCAGGTTTGTTAGGTTATTAGTGGAACGCACCTGTTCTTTATCTCGTTGTGTTCTATGGATCTGTGACATAGAAGCAACAAGATAACCTCCCTAGATCAGAAATAACAGAGACACGCTTGTAAGCAGATGTATATAAAAGTTCTTAAATAAAACAGTTGTTATAACCAGTGCTTATTCTAATTTATAATTAAATAAACGTGAACCCTATTACATGACGCTGCGAACAGTTTAAGTATTGGTAATTAAATAATTCAAAATAATGGGTGACAGTCGTGGAATATCACAGATGAAGTTGGAAGGCAACGTGGCTGAAAACTGGAAGACGTGGAGAAGCCGATTCGAAAATTATTTGGTAGCCAGTGAAGTTAATCTTAAGAGTGAGGCTACGCAGTGTGCACAATTGTTGCATTACATTGGAGAAGAATGTTTTCGAATTTACACGACATTCACCTTTGAAGAAGACGAGAAGAACAAATTGTCTAAACTAATTGAGAAATTTGAACAACATTTTCTACCGAAGGAAAATGTTACCTACGAAAGGTACAAATTTTTCTCAAGTCGGCAACAAAGTGGCCAATCGCTAGAAAGTTTTGTCACAAGTTTGAAAGAAGCATCAATGAAATGTAAGTTGGGAAGCCTTCAGGAGAGCTTAACAAAAACTGTCCTTATCTGTGGCATACAGAACACTGCTACTAGAGAAAAATTGCTCCAAGAAGATAGAGATGATAAAATGACTCTCGAAGAAGCTGTCCACATATGTCAGATACTGGAGACATCGAAACAAAGAAGTGAGGCAATTCAAGGTCATAATTACCCAGTGGAAGTAGATGCAGTAAACAGGAGAATTCAAATCAAGTCATGCAAGAGATGCGGAGGAAACCATGCAATCAACGAATGTCCAGCATATGGTAAAGAGTGCTTCAACTGCAAGAAGAAGAATCATTTCTCCAATTGTTGTAAGCAAAAGAAGACCAGAAGAATTAATAATGTGGAACAAGAAGTAAATGAAGTGATTCAAATCTCAGGTACAGATAGTTCATTTTTTATAGGCAATGTTGAAAGAATCAATGCAATTAGGGATGAATGGATTACAGAAATTAAAATAAATGATAGAATAGTTAATTTTAAAGTAGACACAGGAGCCATGGTTAATGTTTTACCTTATCAAATGTTTAAAAAATTGAATTTGAATGAATCTTTAATAGAAAAAACTAGTCAAAAATTGGCTTCATATACAGGCGATCTATTAGATATAAAGGGAACATGTAAATTGAAGTGTCAAAAACGTGATAACATATTTGACATAATGTTTTACATTGTGAATAATAATTCTCAATCAATATTGGGTTTAAAAGATTGTGAAAAATTTAATCTGTTCAAAAGAATTGATAATATAAGTAATCGAAATTATTATGACTTTTTAATTAATGAATTTGAAGACATTTTTACTGGGATAGGGTGTTTAAATTCTGAGCCATATCACATCCAAATCGAAAAAGATGCTGTACCAGTGGTGCATCCGGTGAGAAAAGTCCCCATTCCATTAATGGATATGTTGAAAACGAGTATTGAGGAATTAGTTAATAATAAAATTATTGAGAGAGTGGAGGGACCTTCTGATTGGGTTAATCCACTGGTGATTGTAAAGAAACCCAGTGGAAAATTGAGGATTTGTTTAGATCCAAAAGACTTGAATAAGGTAGTAAAAAGGGAATATTGTCCAATACCCACATTAGATCAAATTACAAGCGATATGGCTGGAGCAACAATATTTAGTACTCTAGATGCTGCTCAGGGTTTTTACCAAATAATGTTAGATAAAGAAAGTTCTGATCTGTGCACTTTTGGTACCCCATTTGGTAGGTTCAAATTTTTGAGGTTGCCTTATGGACTGAAACCTGCTCCAGAAGTTTTTCAGCAGAAATTTCAAAATTTATTCAAATCAACAAATTCAAAAATTTATATTGATGATGTTATTGTGTGGGGAAAAACTAAAAGTGAACATGATCAAAGATTGAGAAATGTATTAGAGATAGCTCGAAAAAATAACATTACCTTTAATTTAGATAAATGTAGATTCGGACAAGAACAAATAAAGTTTATGGGTCAGGAAATAACCCAAGAGGGAATAAAACCAACGGACGAAAGAATAAAAGCTATTTTAGAAATGCCAGAACCGACAGATAAGAAGGGAGTTCAACGGTTATTGGGTATTCTAACTTATGTTAGCAAATATATTAAAAATTTTTCACATAACACTTGGCCACTGCGTCAACTTTTAAAGAAAGATGTAGAATTTATGTGGATGGATGAACAGAAAAAGGCTTTCAGTGATTTAAAGAAATTATTAGTGTCAGGATCAGTACTGCAATTTTACGATAGAAATAAACCTATAGTTTTATCTGTCGATAGTTCAAAAAATGGCCTCGGGGCTGTATTATTACAGAATAATTTACCGTGTGCATATGCGTCAAAGGCCTTAACAGAAACACAGATGAATTATGCTCAAATTGAAAAGGAATTGTTAGCAATTTGTTTTGGTATGACAAAGTTTTATGAATATATATATGGAAGGAAAATTATTGTTGAAACTGACCATCAGCCCTTACTTCAAATTTTCAAAAAACCTCTTAATAGTTGTCCTGCACGATTACAAAGAATGTTACTACAATTACAGAAATTTGATTTCGATGTAATTTATAAACGAGGCAAAGACTTGATAATAGCGGATGCACTTTCGAGAGCATATTTACCTGACACATTTAACACTTTGGAGTCGGAAATTGAAGCACAAGTTTGTTTAATAAAAAATAGTATAAATGCCACGCCTGAAAAGTTAGAACAATTGAAATCGGAGACAAAAAATGATGAAGAACTTCAAGCGTTAATGCAAATTATCAAAAATGGATGGCCAAATAATAGTAAAAAATTGAGTCAAAATCTGAAATTGTATTTCCCATATAAGAGTGAACTTCACATAGTAGATGAAATCATATTTAAAGGTGAGGCAATAGTCATTCCTAAAAGTTTGAGAATGGAAATGTTGGACAGAGCACATTACAGTCATTTAGGTATTAATAGAACTATAAGTATGGTGAAAGATTCAATATTTTGGCCAGGAATGAAAAATCTCATTAAACAGAAAATCAGTCAATGTCATTTATGTTTGAAATATGCTAATTCACAAAGCTCGGAACCGTTAATTTCACATAATATACCAGATTTGAGATGGAATAAAGTAGGCTGTGACATTTTTGAAATAGATGGAAAAAAATTCTTGTTAGTGGTAGACTATTTTTCAAAATTTGTTGAAGTAGTTGTTCTAAATAATAACACTACGAGCAGAAATATTATAAATTCTTTAAAATCGGTATTTTGCACACATGGAATACCCTTAACGTTAATATCAGATGGAGGTCCACAATTTACATCAGATGAATTCAAACAGTTTGCAAAAGATTGGGAGTTTACACATATTATGTCCTCGCCTACATATGCTCAAAGTAATGGTATGGCGGAAAGACATATACAAACTATAAAGAAAATCATTAAAAAAACTATGGAGGAAAAAAAAGATATATATTTAGCGCTATTGAATTTCAAAAATGCTTGTCTCGATTCAGGATATACCTCATCACAGATGTTGATGTCAAGGAACATCAGATCTAACTTAATAGGTAATAAAAATTATTATCAACCTAGGATAGTTAAGGATGTGAATAAAAAATTTGAAAAAACTCGCCTCACACAAGAAAAATATTATAATAAAGGTGTTAAAAAATTGCCAGAAATTCCTCTATATACTAAAGTCTATGTTCAGACCAAACCAAATTCTAATTGGGCCCCTGGTATTGTAATTGAAAAATTAAGAGACAGGGTCTATAGAATTGAAATGGAGAATGGTGGAAAACTTTACAGAAATAGAAAATTCATAAGAATTGTACCATGTAACATAACGTCTAGGAAAGTAGAACACAATTCTCCAGTTTATCCAAAAGAAAATGTAAACTATTATATAGAGATAGAGAATAAGAATTACTTAGAAAATGTAAGAGAAAATGTAGGCTTGACCGAAAGTCCTAAGCTGGAACCAAGTTTTAGTAGTCAGATGCCAAATCAAAGGAAAACCACATCTGGAAGAACGGTCAGGCCTCCAAGAAAACTGAATCTTTAATGTATTGGTAATTAACTAAATATTTGTTAAGAAGGGAGATGTTAGGTTATTAGTGGAACGCACCTGTTCTTTATCTCGTTGTGTTCTATGGATCTGTGACATAGAAGCAACAAGATAACCTCCCTAGATCAGAAATAACAGAGACACGCTTGTAAGCAGATGTATATAAAAGCTCTTAAATAAAACAGTTGTTATAACCAGTGCTTATTCTAATTTATAATTAAATAAACGTGAACCCTATTACAAGGTTGAAGATGAAATCGCACCAAACTAGAAGAAGGTACCTAAGTGTGAGGGAAGTATGAATGTATTTTGGATTGCCTGATGCCCGTGTGTTTATGATCACAAATCAGATCAACAGATGGCGATGTAGTCGTTATTTATGTTATTCATCTACTCTGCAACTAAACGGCTAGATCGAATTGAATGAATTTTTGTGTATACAGAACAACGTCTGTTGGGTCTGCTAGTTATTCATACAGTAATTGTATGTCGAAATGATACCCTGCAGACCCATCAAAGGGTGTTTTTTCCCTAAGCCATACTGAATACTGAACTGATTACATACGATAACTCAATTGGATATTTAAATCGAATGATCAATTGTATGATGGAATTCAATCCTATCTAGCCAAATATTATCTATTATTTTCATACAATTTCAATTGTTGTATTTATACTAATTTCATGATCAATAATAGTTATCCAGATCAGGTCACGTGTTATCTCAAAATCAATTCGATCTATCCGAGACACGTTTTCAAGATTATGTAAGGTAATACAGGCCTTGCCGTCTTACCTATATAGAAATATTATACTACTACTGCAGAACGTTGAGGGAAGTGTACAAAAGTAGGCAGACAAAAAAGACTCTTTGATATAAATTTAAGCTTTCTGAAATCAAACATTAATGCCAGGAAAACTGACTACACTTTGGCAAAATTTTCCTTCTCTGAAACAGACAGAATATCGCTTAAGAAGTCATACAGTGAAATCTCATGGGGTTCCATTTGCTTGAAAAGGTTTGCTGGAGCTAGAGAAAAAAAAAGTTATACCTTCCTTCAAGATTTCTTGAGGTATACATTGTGTGGTTATGCTTAGGGAATACAGAGAATTCTAAAGTTGCAGAATTGTACTTTTGAGAGTCTAAGATATGATTGCGATTATCTGAGATATCGACAGGCGTTCAGCTTCTACAAAGTCTCTGATTGGACCAAACCAACCATAACCACACAGGGTTGAAGCCTTTGTCTTCCTAGGTCCATCATTTCCAGCACGTCCATCTACCATTACCTCGATATTATTCTTGTTCTCGGTAAACCACACAACGCACGCGTTCAATAGGAACTCCTTTTTGCATCTGTGGCTAAATATATTGATTGAACACGAAAGGAACTGCAATCTGCTTGTTTAGTTTTTACGCTGCCAGACAATATCCTGTGCTTGCGGTCAGCCAATCCGCTGCCACACAACAAAAAACTTAATTTCTTCGAAAGAGCAGGTTAAACTTTATTCATGGACAAGGTGGGACTCTTCCTTAGTTAACGGAATTATATAATATTGTTCCTCGGGTGAAAATTGTTAATAAAGGGTTTTTTTCAAAATGGCAACATTGCATTGTTGATCATTTTTGTTATAAGTCGTTAGCAAGATTTTACTCATGTATATTGTACGTTTTTTCCTTGTTTTTTTAACAGCCTCTATATTTTTATACTTGAGACGGCAAGGCCTGTATCTACCTATAACCTTTTGTCATCTTAAAAACGTGTCTAAGATAGATGGGTACAACCCGATATGTATGTTTATAACCATCATCGATGATGTTTATCAATTTATGAGATTAGTATGAACACAACTATTAAACATGTACATATATAGCTAATAGATATTCCTAATCTTCCGGTAGACAGTAGTGAATTACATCATACAATTGATTATTCGATTTGAAAGTCCTATTTAGTTGTCACGAATTTTTTCGTTCTGGGAAATTATTCATAAAAATTGTATTAATATACAGGGTGTTCCTAAATTGAACGTACAAACGAAAAGGGGAGATTCCTTAAGTGAGTTTAAGAAAATAAAAATTCCCATAAACATGGGGTCGCAAACGTTTCGTTTTCGAGATACAGAGTGTTGAAGTTTGATTTTTTTTCAAGTTTTTTTCTCATAGTATTTACACTTCACAAGATATTCAACTGAAATTTGGCATAGATATTACATTTGAGAGTTCTCACCACGTGACATGGCAATTCGATAGAAGATCTACAGGGTGATATTTTTTGTGGAACGCTGCCACCTGTTCTTCTGCAGAATTTTTTTTTGGTGAGCAACTGTTAATTTGAAAAAATGTAAAAAGAAGCTTTGTTCTTATACTAAACTTTTCGGTCTCCTGTAGTTTTGTCGTATCTACTAACGATTTCGAGAAAAAAAAATTTGAACGATTCTCTCGAAATCCTCGTGAAAATCCAAATTATGATGGGAAGGCCACTTTTTAAGCTGTGGTGAATGAATTCAGTGTCAGTGTTTATGGAAATTTTCCTGATCTGTAGCGATGATTCATAAAGATTCGATAAACTCGTATAATCAACACATGTTTTTGATTAAAACTTTAACACCCTGTATCTCGAAAACGAAACGTTTGCGACCCCATGTTTATGGGACATTTTTTTCTTAAACTCACTTAAGGAATCTTCCCTTTTCGTTTGTACGTTCAATTTAGGAACACCCTGTATGTTGTGTCCATCTATGAGTAGGTTCTTTTTAAAACAGAAGATCAGAAAAATAATCTATTGGAAGGCCAAACTTGGTTAAGAACACCCTCCTGGCCAAAGAAGGTAATTTGTTCCAAGTTTTTATTTTGGAAGAAGGGTGAGACAGGGTTTTTCCTACTGAGTTCTGGTATCCCACGTAGAATAGTATAGTACCCCTTCCTGCACTAATTTCAGCTAGAGATTTTTGTCTGTTTATGTACTGTATTACGTTGAACGTATAAACGATTGGCGACAATCTGAATACCTCTGAAGATTCAAACCGTTGCATGTAGACGAAACGTGAGGTCCATCTCAGTTTATCTTTCAGTTTGTCCTAGTCATTATTAATATATGAATGAAAAATACAATAATAACAATAAACTTGAAAAACAGCGAACGAGAATATTCAAAATTTTGCAAGAGTGATAAAACCGTGTTCGTAACGGGCCGTCCGAGATTTTGATGAAGCTATTTAGCCGGACATCCGTAAAAAAGGAACATTACTCGTTGTAAGGTGGAGGTAAAAAAAATAAGAGAATCAGTGTACAAAACGTTATCGGTACTTTATTTCAATTATGATTTAAAAGGCATGTGAACCATTTAACAGCACAATATTATAGTAGGACTAATATTTGTATAGAATGTATCCCGTAATGGCATCAATTTAACATCGGTAATGGGTAAAAGATTGACATAAAATGAGCACGTCCCATGCAGTAAAATACGTCCAGCCGAGAATGGCCGTATAAGTAAATATGGCGTTTGTATCATTAACTGCGGCTCTTTCACATAACATAGGTGAAATAAGACCAATAAAACAGCTTGTGACTGAGTATGCATCCAAATTGAAATGTCAGACGCTAAATTTTATTGGGACATTAAAAACAAATATACTGGAACGATGCATTTCGAGGATAAATTCGGATTTGATGCGTCGGGTTCTTGAAAATTGGTTGGAATAAACAATATTGATGGCTTTTTATGTACCTATCGACGAGATTTCAGTCAGACAAGCCTCCGACGTGGCCTCTGCAGTTTTATTGTCTCTTCTTGCATTAATAATTAGATGCGAGGTGACAGGTTGACAAGTTTTTGTAATGGCGCCATCCATGCGTTATGAGTGAATACATCTTACCATGCTCTTTTGAAGGAGGAAGATTGATTTATTATCACAAATGAAATCGAATAAGAAGGATTTTTTGGAGAAGGAGAAAGCTGAGACGGTAAAACCCGGGCGGAATCTCCCAGGATGGAGAATTTCATTAAGTTCCTTTGGAACATTGAAACAGCAAGATCCAAAAGATATCTAGATCTTGGTAAGAAACAATTACACCTCCTCACTGTCTTTCTTACAGAACACTGTCGACTCAGGAAGCACCTGTTGAGGATGGGATTATAGGACATTGACAAGTGTAGGTTCTGTGGGGAGGATCAGTCCAAATGCAACCTGGCATGAGCACGTCTGCTCAGTTGCCAAGTCAGCTGCACAGGAGCTTAGCTATCTATTTCGTGCGAGGAAATTGTTCACTCCAAAGCAGCTTTTATTACTTTACAAGGCTCAAGTGCGTCCAGCTATGGAATATTGCTCTCCTGCTTGGGGTTCAGCTCCTAAGCACTCGTTACTCCTACTTGATTCCATTCAAAAAAGAGCAGTGCGCCTAATAGACGATCCAACGTTAACTGCCAACCTTAGTCTCGATCACCGTAGGAAGGCTGGAGACTTATGCCTTTTTTACAGATACTACCACGGAAGGTGTTCTGCTGCCATTGCCTCCATGATTCCATCAGGGGCTCAACTTGATCGACAAACAAGGCTAGCCGATAATAGTCACCAGTTTGCCGTGCATCTTTCTACAGCTAGGACATCGGTGTATCAGAAGGCTTTTCTTTACCGAACTGCAAGGCTATGGAATACCCTACCTCAAGATGTATTCCTCCTTGGTTACAACTTACAGCAGTTTAAGACACGCACAAACCGATTTCTTCTAAATTCATCTCGGGGCGCTTGAAAGGGCGTTATAAGCTCAGTCTTTTTCCGAGTGGTGCGTATAAAAAAGGAGGAAGAAACCCCCATTCACCTAGTCTCGGAATGCTTCGGTTTTTCGAGCCTAAGAAGAAAATGCCTAGTGCGAGAAACTTGTAAGAGTGAGGAACTAGCCTCCTTGAACCCTTGACAGATACTGGATTTCATCAGATCTGGAACTGGAAGGCGAGCTGTGAAAGATGTGGCCAGAACAGCTCTGTAAGGGGGCACAATAGATCTGAGGTCGAAATGAACTGTAACCCCTCTTTAAACTATAAACTATATAAAAACTATGCTCTTTTGAAGGAGAAGGATTAATTTATTATCACAAATGAAATCGAATTCTTGATAGTGATAATTTTCAGTCGACCAAAAGTCTTCTACTCTTAAATGTTTGATCTGTTTTTTCAAATTCATCAAGATGTCAATTCTTCTATATCTCGCAAAAAGCTTATAGTGAATTCGTTAATCAAGCAAAAGTGTGTAAAGTAAAATTTTCATTTTGTCGCAGTTAGGCGTGTTAGGCCCCAAGTGGCCATCTAATGCTAAACGTTTTGGAAAATGTTTACGTGGAAATAAAAAAATCAGCCATTATATTCCTTATTTTAACCTTTTCAAAAGTTTCATTTAAACCATACCATCTTCCACTCAAATGTAGAATATATATATATTAAGGTCTATTGTGCCCCCTTACAGAGCTGTTCTGGCCAAACCCTTCACAGCTCGCCTTCCAGTTCCAGAGATCTAATGAAATCTAATAACTGTGAAGGCTTCAACGAGGCTAGTTCCTCACTCTTATAAGTTTCTCGTCCAAGGCATTCCTTCCTCAGGCTCGTAATGCCAAGGCATTCCGTGACTAGGTGAATGGGGGTTTCTTCCTCCTCCCCACAGAACCTACACTCGTCAATGTCCGATAATCCTATCCTCAATAGGTGCTTCCTGAGGCGACCATGTCCTGTAAGAAAGCCAGTGAGGAGGTGCAATTGCTACTTACCAAGATCCAGAAATCTTTTGAATCCCGCTGTCTCGAAGTTCCGAAGGAACTCAGTGGAATGATCCATCCCTGGGAGATTCCGCCAGAGCTTTTCCCTCTCGGCTTTCCCCTTCTCCAGAAACTCCTTCTTATAGGTGCATTTAGATAAACCACAGAAGGGTTCTGGGCCAATAAATGACATTCGTGCGCCGTCTTTGGCAAGTGTATTGGCCTCTTCTTTTCCTTCGATTCCCGAGTGGCCGGGAGCCCAGATTGAAAAGACCTTATTTTTCTTGCCTACCTCGTTGAGTTTGTTCCGGCACTCCCATATCATCATGTAGAATATATCAACATAATGCAAGAAAGAGGGAACAAGCACGTGAGGATGCAAAAATAAATAGAGTAATTAAGAGTATGGAACAGGATAAAAATGAAAAACAAGCAAGAAATAAGAAAAGAGAACAAGAATCAAAACGTAAAACGGATGCAAGAGCAAGGAAACAAGCTCGTGAGGACGCAAAAATAAACAGTCATCAGGAGTATGAAAGAAGATAAAGGAAAAGAACCCAAGAAAAGTGACAGGCGAAGTCAACGCAAAGAAAAATGATGAGAATACAATTGAAAACGGGACATGAGGACAAGGAACATATAAAAGAGATAAGTAGATGATAGAAAAATAGAAGATTTCTGGAAATTTCGAGTTTCGAGCAATGATATTTGAATATAATGAGGAAGAAAAAAAGGTAATCGTTAATTTTTAGGTCCTAGGTAGCAGAACCTCGTTTGAGCTCAACTTGAACTTTAATCAGTATAGTCCGTTCACGAAAGGTTGAGCCGTCGGTTAGCCATGGAAATTTGGCATATTCCACTGTGTATATTAAAATTTTAGGTTATGTTCTTTATTTTCTTGTCAGATTGATACGCAATGTTGTCAATATTGATAGGGTTCTCTGATAACTCGCAATCTCGTCGGACGAGGCCGGGTACATTCGGCAACGTTGACTTCATTTTACGTTAAGACAGCAAATACTTCCAACTTCAGATAAATAAAGAAACGCCTACTATGTGCTCAACCTTTCGTGAACGGACTATAGGTCTGATCGTCAAAACGATCATGTCGAAATATTTTACCAACCACTTCTAATATTACGCTCAAATTTGCTGTGGATCTACCGTAATCTCTCATATCGAAAGAATGAATATTGAAGGTCTCTTTCGAGCCGGTTAATTCGCTTCCAATGGTCACAGAGCGTGGAATTGGCATCGACGTCTTCGGCGATCAAAACCCGCTGATACAAATCACGTACGACGATCGCATCTCGGTTTCTTAGCCTTAGAAATTCCCTTTATAAATACAATTACATCGGAATTAGTCACGGATTAGCAGGCTTTACTTATACATTTCGTCTCTATGGGTTTTATTAATTCGTCCACGGACCAGCATCGACTGCAAAAAACTGCTGAACGTGCTCTGACTCGACTCGATGGTTATCGGCGTCTATCTTTCCTATCAGTGTTCTCTATAGATTGGTTTTCGCTAGAAAAATCAGATTCGACGCGGACTATACAGATAGAAACAAGATGAAAATGAGACACCTGATATAGTCTTATTGTAGAGTAGAATCTTAGACAATCACAGAAGACATAACGAAAAAACTGGTTATTTAGAAATTTCGTTAAGCAGAAAATTTGTTTCTATAGTCGACAATGTCGCGGTCGACTTTTTACTGATAAATTTAAGTTTATCATTCAAACTTAAGCACTTCAGCTTCGACATTTTCGCACAATTTTCACACTACCGTAATGGTTAGATTGAAAGCAAACAGCCAGGGGTGTATTTAAAACTGTTTCAGAAGGATCTCTCTGCCCGCCGTAATGATTTAGTTCAAGGTCAAGATTTATTACGTACGTCCGGAAAAATTTCGGAAAAAACCCACCCTTATACCTTCTTACCAATACTCATTCAAAGAGTGATTTTCTTTGAATATTTCATTATAGAGAGAATTTACTTCGTTTTAGAGGGTGTTTTTAACAAGGAATTTGGATTCAAGGTAAAATGTCTTGTACGAAATTCGTTATACAGGGAAATTCGTTATACAGACGTTCCTTATATTAGGGAAGTTCCACTGTATATAAATGCGAAATCTCAGGTGAATTCGTTCATTATGCAAACCTTGTAGAGCAAAATGTTGCTATAATATTTCAAATTCTCACAATTTTCGTGAATGAAATCATATTCAGCTAGAATCGAATCTGCAGCTCCCTTACCATCAATAAACGGTCAAATGGATACCGGAACAAACCAATCAGTCCGAGATTTTTGAAAATTTCGGGTGGTCTGCAATTCACCGGGCGCCGCCGACAGCGTTTTGTTTTTGCGGCGTCTACGACCAAGTTTCCTAATGACGATATTTATTGTGACATCCGGTATAACGTATCTATCTGCTCGACCGGGCCAGAGTAAACACAGGGTGTAGAGGGCATCATCATTAGATAAGTAATTTGTTGTGGGAGGTGAGAGAATTCTCGACATCCACACCAACTTTGTATCTTTCCTGACTAGAAGATGACCCTTTTTTTCGGTGAAATATTCGGAGTGTCCCAGTTGATGACTTTCTGGAATCCTTGAGTTTTTTAGATCATTTTTTTTTCTTGCGAGATAAATACAGTTGATGCTATGGCGAGAGACGAATCATCAAGACAGGTAGCACTAAGCTGTGAAACTTATGACGTTATTTGGGACGGTTTGTTTTCCGAATTGTCTACTTTTGTTCTAGCGACAGTTGGTCAGATATGTTGCAGTTTGTCAATACTAAAAAATTAAGAAAGGCCCTGAGCAGGTAATTCCTAGCCTTCGTTAATTTAAGAGCAATGAAGATAATACCTGAAAATTTTGTATAGGGATGGAAATTGATGCTAAATATATAAATACAAAATCTCAGCACGATCGAAATTATATACCGGAAAATATAATCCAAATACCATCCTCAAACTTGATTTCATTTCAATAGAAATTCGAAAGTTATTTCAAGGAAATATTAGATTTTTTCGATATAGCGATAGTTTTTTTTTATTGCTCTTTACGCTGTTCCCCCTAATTTTTGCCCACTGCCTTGGATTGACATTGAACATTTGACTGCAAAATTTCAGCTCGTTCGAATTAACAAATTCTGAATTATTCGAAAAATGGATAATTTAGAATAAAATTGAATTACAGTGGAACTTCCCAATAACGAACATCTGTGAGTATAACGAATTTCGTACAAGGCATTGCACCTTGAATCCAAATTCCATGTTAAAAACACCCTCTAAAACGAAGCAAATTCTCTCTATAATGAAATATTCAAAGAACATCACTCTTTGAATGGGCATTGGTAAGAAGGTATAAAGGTGGGTTTTTTACGGAAGTAAGTAATAAATCCCTACCTTAGACTAAATCATTACGATGGACAGAGAGATCCTTCTGAAACAGTTTTAAATACACCCCTGGCTGTTTGGTTTCAATCTAACCATTACGCTAGTGTGAAAGTTGTGCGAAAATGTCCAAAAGGAAGTGCTCAAGTTTGAATGATAAACTTAAATTTATCAGTGGAGTCTCTTATAGAAACAAATTTTCTGTATAACGAAATTTCTTTATAACGAACTTTTTTTGCGGATTTGGTGAGTTCGATAAAGGGAAGTTCCACTGCAATTTGAAAAACGGCTGAAAACATCGAAATATAAGTCAAGATGACAGGAATTTATGTCGGAAGAAAATTTTGGCCTGCTTCTTGAAGAATAGAGAATTTTTTTCACATGAATTGTATTTTCAAATCAACTAAAAAGATTCTAATTATTCTGCCGCTTGTCCGAAATTACACCTTCCAATTTAGCGCTTTCGTTATAGGGAAGTTCCACTATATTTAGTATCAATATCATGTTCTATACAAAATTCTGAGGTAATAGCATTATTGCTACACCAATGAAAGAGCGTTCACAAGCATTCTGCATGCGGCATTTTATGAGCATCTTAAATGTGGCTGCAAAATTTCATTTCGATTGGTTTTGTTTTGTCTGAGATATTGAATAACAAAAATTTGTAATGGACACATTTTATGGAACACCCTGCACGATATGGCTGGTTAAAGAACTTAAACTGAGGCATCTGGGCACCAAACTAACCCTGAAAATCTTAATTCTCTAGGACAATCACTTCGAAAGTTATTATGCTAACGGCTGGGCGGACGGCCAGACGGCCCCACAGACGGAATTCAATCTAACCACGGATTTTCGGCTGAAAATACGAAAATTACGGACATTTGGGCTAAACGATATACCTAGCTCTCGTTTAAGAAGAACGAGCGCTAAAAAATGAAAATACCACTACTTAATAGTATGTTCATGATATATTTTGATTCTTTTCATTCATCAATTTAATTTCGAAATAGAGAAAGACGATATTTGAGTACATATTTTCATTTTGATCGAACATTGATGAATCTGAATGATTAATGCAAGGAGTTTAGTTATTTCCATTCTGGATTTTAGTTTTAATATCAAAATCTTCATCTTAAATTTCATCGAATCTTAAATCAACGTAACAGTAGGTACTTAATAATCCTCATCAAAAAATTAATATCATTTTAATTGTATGAGACAAGTGAGGCCAATTCCATTGTTCTTGCCTAATTATGTATTCAAATATTACTTAGAATGATTACGATCTCTCGAGTCTTGGAGTTAAACACATGGGAAACAAAAATCTTAATTACGTAAATCACACACAAACACAGCCGGGTTTTCGTGAATTCTACCAGTATATATAAATTATTCTAATTGTTCTTAATTCGGAGTAATTTGATTTTTATGTATTTTCGTCGAGCTTTTGTGATGTTCGCAGCACGAACGTTGAATGGTAAATTGTGCATGAACAAAAAACACGATTTCGTTGCGATTTCATGGTTATCTATGATGATCTCGTCACGATGGTACAATAAAAGAAATTGCTTTGCCCGTTAGCCAGTTCATACGACCATACCCATCTTGATGCTGGAACTGGCGGAAGAACAACTTCTCTTAGAATAAATCTGCTGAAAATTTTTGTTTCATAATTAAATTCAAAGCCTCGATTGAATTCATTTTTGAATGTTCGTTCTACAAGTGCTATTTCGTTTTGCCCAAATGCCTGTAATTTTCGAATTCGAAAGCGGTCTCAAACGATCAGGTAATTGATGACGAATCCATGGTCAAATTCAATTCTGTCTGTAGGGGAAAACCTGGATAGATGCCCCACTTTTTGAATTTGCCTCATATTTTTGAAAATAATGATTTTATATGTGTAATTTCTATGAGTGTAAGAAGCCCCATTATTTGATTTGGAATACTGAGACTCTGACATAGCAATCCCAAATTGCACAATAATTTGATTTTTGTAGAACCCTTTTTTTTAGGGATGAGTAGTTGCCTACAGGTATGGATAGTTGCCCCACCATGAATACTGGGAGGGATAGATGCCTTCATACTGTGTGAACCAAAAACCCAACTAAATACAAAGAGATTTTCTATGCTTAAAACAGCAACTTTATCTACGTAACATGGATCGAATTATCAACAAATGTGCATTTTTAATTCAATTTCAGAAGTATATATTGATCAGGAATCAAGTTTAAAATCAAAATAACACAATGAATCGAAAATCTGCTAAGAAGATATGGTTTTAGTTTAGATGTCCTAAGGGGCACCTATATAGGTGTATACCTCAAAAAATCAGGGCAACTATCCTTTTCGATATGGATAGATGCCCATGATTTTTTTTAATAAATTAAGAAGAAAACAAAAACTATTTTTACTCAGATGTACACTCAATGAAACACTGAATTTGCGTAGAAAAAAATTAATGAATTTATTACCACTTCAAAAGTTATACAGCAGCAAATACCTACCTCTAAAAGTTTAGCATATTTGTGAAGTTCGCTGCGGAGATTATCGCACACACGAGCGAAAAACGGCTTCACTTTACAATAACCCTTACAAAACTAAGGTCCAGGGTGACTGTAGCAGCTACTTATAAAATTAATTTTTTGATACGTGTTTTGGAAGTTAGGTATTCTGAAAATGAGGCATCTATCCAACTGAGGCATCTATCCGGGTTTTACCCTAGGGCAGTCCGTCCGTAAATACGATTATTCTCGAAGAGAATGTCCAAAAACTTGAAATTTTCAGGATATGTTTGGGTCTTCCATAAAATTGTGTCCTCTCGAACTTTTTGTTCTAGCGTGAGCGATCATCTCAGCAGCGAACTTCACAAACATGCCAAAGTTTTAGAGGTAGTTATTTGCCGATATAACTTTTGAAGTAGTAATAAATTCAGTAATTTTTTTTATTACGTCAATACAGAGTTTCATTGTGTGTACATCTGAGTACAAATATTTTTTGTTTTCTTTTTAATTTATCAAAAAAAATCAAAAATCATGGGCATCTATCCCTATCGAAAAGGATAGTTGCCCTGATTTTTTGAAGTATAGGTGCCCCTTAGGACATCTAATCTAAAACCTTATCTTCTTAGCAGATTTTCGATTCATTGTATTATGTTCATTTCAAACTTGATACCTGATCATTTTTGTTGAGACTTATTTTTTCCTTAATTTATCATGAATGTGTGGAATAATGCTTTATGTTAATATGAAGAATTCAACTTTTCGTTTAATATATGCTTTGGAAATTCAATTAAAAATGCACAATTGTTGTTAATTCGATCCATGTTGCGTAGATAAAGTTGCTGTTTTCAGCATAGAAAATTTCTTTGTATTTAGTTGGGTTTTTGGTTCATACAGTATGAAGGGCATCTATCCCTGCCAGTATTTTCATGGTGGGGCAACTATCAATACTTGTAGGAAAATATCCCCAAAAAAAGGGTTCTACAAATATCATATTTTTATGAAATTTGGGATTGCTATATCAGAGAAAAGTCTGAGTATTTCAAATCAAATATTGGGGCTTCCTACACTCATAGAAATTACACATATAAAGTCAATATTTTCAAAAATATGAGGCAAATTCAAAAATTGGGGCATCTATCCGGGTTTTCCCCTATCGATTTTCTGAAAAGATATTTCATTGCTTGAATAACTTCCAGAATATAGGTAATTCTGATCGAGCTACGATTTTGCATGTATGAATTTAGTACCTATCACTCTAAAGTCCTTAACAAAATTTGGAGGCTAAAGTCTTATTGCTCCACGAATTTGCGAGAGCTCAATACACCTGCTCAGGGCTTTCCTATATTTTTTTCTTCAATTTCGGAAATTCTCTCTCAATTAAAAGAAGGATAGATCGTTGTTCAGTTCAAATTATAGAAGAAAATTGTCAACTACTTAGAACGCGCATCATCAGTTTGGAAGTGATGCAGCGTCAAATAGAAAGCTACATACTTTTTCAGACTACGCCAAAATGAAAGCTCGGTTGAGCGTACACGAAATTGATCAATAATAGCCAATATTATGTCTCGATTTCTACTAATTTCACACAAAATCCTAGAATAATCTACTATGATTATTTTTGCCAAAAGAGGAAAACAATGAAACAATTTTGAATTCCTCAATTTCTTCCTCGAAAACGAGAAAAAAAAGATTAAACAGCGGTTGAGAGATCTGTATCCCGTTCAGCTGAACAAAATATCATTTACAAATAATTAGCTTCCATATTAGCCTGGTCATAATCGTCAGTTCCCATTATTTTAATCAAGTCCGCCGTTCCCGCCTCGTGTTCCTATTGGCCGACCCGGAATAAAGGGGCGCTACGTTTTCCGCGCATTGGTCCGGACTTGGTCGTTACCAAAGCACTCTACGCCACCGTTACCAAGCGAGTGGCGGCAGTTCGTTGAGCGTTGTTCGTTGTGTAGTAAGGCGAGTGTTCGAGTGTTGCTACTGCTGACTTGTTACCTTGTGTCGTTTTTGTTACCTCATTCGGTCGTGCCAACCGTTTTTGTTCTTTTTACTTGGTTTTTATTCACTTTGCGGCCCTGGGTGAGTGATCTCAAGTGTTTCCCTAGCTTTAGTAACGGATTGGGAAAATTTTTCTCAAGTATACAGGGTGAGTCTTCAAGTTGTACATTGATTTCAATTGTAGTTTCCTCCCATCAAATAGAACATATATCGAATTCCTCATTTGGCTCTGATAGAAAGTTTTAGGCTCAACTTGTGTATTAGGTGAATGTTGAGGACTCATGCCTAACTGAGAGCTCCGGTCAACCGCATTGTACCTAGATTCTTGATTGTAATACATTATATTCTCATTTCGCACGAGACTCATTTGACATAATATAAATTTCTACCTATGTCTAAGTAGAAGTGAAACATTAGGGGATGCCCCACTTTTTGAATTTGCCTCATATTTTGAAAATATTGATTTTATATGTGTAATTTTTATGAGTGTAGGAAGCCCCATTATTTGATTTGGAATACTGAAACTTTTTTCTGACATAGCAATCCCAAATTGCACAATAATTTGATTTTTGTAGAACCCTTTTTTGGGGATAGTTGCCTACAAGTATGGATAGTTGCCCCACCATGAAAATACTGGCAGGGATAAATGCCCTTCATACTGTGTGAACCAAAAACCCAACTAAATACAATGAGATTTTCTATGCTTAAAACAGCAATTTTATGTACGTAACATGGATCGAATCAACAACAATTGTGCATTTTTAATTGAATTTCAAAAGCATATATTAAAAGGAGAGTTGCATTCTTCATATTAACAAAAAGCATTATTCCACACATTCATGATAAATTAATTAAATAACAAGTCTCAACAAAAATCATCAGGAATCAAGTTTAAAATCAAAATAACACAATGAATCGAAAATCTGCTAAGAAGATATGGTTTTAGTTTAGATGTCCTAAGGGGCGCCTATACCTCAAAAAATCAGGGCAACTATCCTTTGCGATAGGGATAGATGCCCATGAATTTTTTTTAATAAATTAAGAAAAAAACAAAAACTATTTGTACTCAGATGTACACTCAATGAAACACTGTATTGGCGTAATAAAAAAATTAATGAATGAAGCTACTTATAAAATTAATTTTTTGATACGTCTTTCGGAAGTTAGGTATTTTGAAAATGGGGCATCTATCCAACTGAGGCATCTATCCGGGTTTTACCCTACTAGTATTGCTTCTGATCACTTTATGTTCCGTTGTCCACGACAGTTGCACAAAACAGTAGAAATTGAATATTAAATTGGGTCAATATTGATTAATTTCTTATACGTCAAACACACCTTTATTTCTCGAAAACCGCAAAAATATTATTCAAAAATTCTTATTGAGATATTCGCTCTCGTTTTCCTTGGAAATCTCCACCTCTTTTTGTTACATTAACCTTACATTTCAGTTCTAATATAACAAAATAACACCCTGTTCATTAAGAATATATATACCTAAATTTATTCATTTTAAAAAAAATCATACTAAAACTGACAATTTTTTGTTTTCTGTTACGTAACAGCTTGTTTCTTTAACCATAACTGAACTTGAAGAAATGTCAAGGGAAAACTTTTTTTTTATTTGATGGGAGAAATAAGGTTGAAATTAATGTGCACCTCAAAGATTCCTTCTGCAGGGCGGGCAATATGTGTAAGCTGGATATTCTATATTAAATCTAATTTTGATACATGTCATGTTTCGTTGTTTTATATTCATATCTATATTGTATTTGCGTTGAAGCTAAAGTAAAGCTGGAATCACACTACTTGTCATCAGGCAATATGTAAAAAATAAATAATTACAAAAATTTTATTCTATGGTTCTGATGATGCGATCCTCTCGAAATTTTGCATAAACATTCAGTATATCAGTCTTGATATACAAAATAAATTTCACTCGAATTGGTTTTTCCTGTTATAGAAATCTAGAGATTCTTCTTTTCAATATTCCAATTGAATTTTCTATGGTTCTGTTGAAACTAAGGCCAAAAAATTTTGTATGAAAATTCAGTATTACAGTTTTCATTCACGAAAAAATTTCACTTTAATCGGATATACTGTTATGGAAATATAAAGATTTTTTTTTCAATATTCTAATTGAATTTTTTATGGTTCTGTTATCACTATGTCCACAAAATTCTGCATGAACATTCAGTGTATAAATCTCAATTTATAAAACAAATTTCATTCGAAGCGGTTTTTTTTATGGAAATATGAAGTTTCTTCTTTTCAATATACCAGTTGAATTTTCTATGGTTCTATTTTCACTATGGCCCCAAAATTTCACATGAAGCTTATTATGAGCATCTTGCATATGGCCGCAACATTTCATTTCGATGGGTTTCGTTTTGTCTGAGATATTGAGGAACAAAAATTTTGAATGGCCATATTTTATGGAACACCCTGTACGATTTGGCTGGTTAACAAACTTAATCGAGCCATTTGGGAACCGAACTCACCCTGAAAACCTCAAGTCTCTAGGACAATCCCTTCGAAAGTTATTCATCTAACAGAGACGGCCGGACGACCCTACGGACAGAATTGAATTTGACCACGGATTCGTCATCAGGCAGTCGAACCCTATTGTTTGAGACCACATTCGGCTCAAAATTCTAAAATAATATGCATGTAGGCAAAACGAATTTTGCGATGGTTTTATGTGACAATATGTACCATGACTGTTAATCTCTTTATTTTACTATTCTTTATTTATTTCTTCCTCTGAGGTTATTCTCTCCCTGCGATCAATGTTCACCTCAAAGAATAATATTACATTTTGAATTTTTGATATTTATGTTCATTATGAGAAAAGAAGATGGAGAAGCTCATTCAACCTATTCCAAAATATTCATCTTCATTGAAATCAGATTCTTTCTCTCCAACTGTTTTTCCATAATCATTGACTATGATATAATCGTTCTCATTTGTTGAATAAATCGATAACTCAATTTTACTTACCCTCTATTACGATAAAAGATCACTTTGTACTTTGTATCTAAAAGTCATTAATTGTACTAAACTTCATATCGCCATTTGAAACTTAAAATGTCCTAATGATACCTCTCTTATATTTTCTCAAGTGGGGAAGATGTAAAACTTATGTAAAAGTGAAAGGGTGGATTTTTCTCAGAAAAGTGGAAAGTTGACCAATAGTCGAGGATGCTAACGAGAACTGCCACACTTAAAATTCAATGAGGCAAATCGTGATAGTTTTACAAAATGTAGAGAAATGGTTAATGCTGAAAAATACAACCATGTACCTACTAATGAATGTATTTATTCGGCGACTCCATTTTTGGTGTTATTAGAAATGCATTTCTGTCGCCAATTATCAGGCATAGGTTGAACCAATTTAAAATGGAGGTGAATATTTGAAAAAAAAAATTGAAAATTCAGATTTGAATATTCTGATAACAGAAAAAAACTTCTAACTTTCAAATTAGTCTTTCAACATATCGGGTTAATTTCAAGTCTTGACTAGAATAATTTAATTCATATATATTTTGGAAATAATTGCAGCACATAGCTGCAAAGAAGTCCGTGATTGTATAATTTTTTGCAACCTGTAGTAATTGTTGTCATGATATAGATTTCAGTTGTCTACCCCACTTATTTTATGTATATGTATATGTTATTTAATTTCAATAAAGACAGTTTACGATTTCACGTTGTTGATTGATATCATCAAAATTGTTGATTGTTGTATGGTTCCATCTAACTAATGATACAGAGATTGAATCGCTCAGTAAGGAAACACCAAATAGTTAATTGAATTAAATAATTTATACTTTGTTAACCAGATATAGTGGTAACGCCTGCTTTCGAAATCAGGGGGGTCATGGAGTGGCAAGGATTTTGCAGTGGGGGGATAGCAAAATTTAGAGGGGGACAGGGGTGACCCGGGCCCCCTCTAAATCACCGTCGCCAATGTAACCAAATGTTCACGATTAGAATCGAATGATATTGTGGAAATGATAGATATTGATTTACTGATGGACAAAATTAGCGCAACACCTAAAATTTCGTTAAGTTTTAACAATTGATATCTTCCCAATCTTAAGTCGGATTTCAATGTTTTTTCTATTCAATTGTTGCTCTGTTATTGTCGAATTTCCTCCATTAAACAGAAGTCCAAAAAGTAAAATCTTCATGTTGTACAGGGCGTTTAAATAATGTCATGTTTTATAGTCAAACTTTAACGTCTTCTGTGGGCAATGCCAGGTTGCTGATGCACGTAGAAACAATAAAGCGTTGTAGCCTAGCATCTCTTGAGTATTTTGTCTTTTTAAAAAACAATGTGTCTTGAAATCGTCCAGAGATATTCAACATTTTATCAACTCTTGTATTTTATGCATTATCCATGAATATCTTCGCAACCATTTGTCCGATTTGAATATTTTTTTTTAGTTTTAGCTCTTTTATTGTCGAATATCATAGTACAATGAGATGTTCAAAAAAAGGAATGCATCATGCTGTACAGGGCGTTTAAATTTTCGTTTTTTTTTCATTACAGTTTAACGCCTTCTGTCACAGAGACTTTGTATTAATTGTCACCAAAATATCAATTCGGCTGATTTATACTTATTTTCCTGATGAAACTAACTATTCCAAATATTATGGGTAAGATCCATTATCAAAATTTCATTTTTATGGAACAAGGGAACATCAAAAGAGAATACTACATTACGTTTTGGTCAACATATCAAAAATTTGTCATCAAAAGGGCTCTAGACACTTCGACAGATATAAAATTCAATCTAAAATATCATAAACAACAAACAGTCCAAAAAAAACAAATCAAGACGTAAAATTACACAAAACCCTTAGGTACATTTAGGAAATCATTTAAAAATATAAAAATAGATACATCTCTGTAATTTTTCATGAACATATAATTATTTATAAATATTATACTCAAAAAAATTATGTTAGAACTGTATAAATTTCCTTGCAAATGGTCAGTAAACAGAGGAGAACCACGTATTCAAAGGTGACACTTTGGAGAGATTTACGAGAACTACTTCTTTGGCACATTCTGACGCGAAAACGTGAAGATTTCAAGTTTTTATTCTTCCTAATAAATTATAACACAACGTGGTCAAACCGTCTATGACAGTTCACGATTTACTGAATTCGGATTATTTTTAATGATAATGTGATTTCCGCTTTTTATAATTTGGAAACGAATCCGCTTCTTAATTGATATTCTCCTATAATATTCGCTTTTTGTAATTTGGAAGCAGATTCGTTTCAAAATTATAAAAAGCGAATATTACTGGAGATGGTATCAATTAAGATTAATCCGAATTCTGTCAATCAAAGCACTGTCAAAGACGATAGACGTCTGGTTATAATTTATTAGAAAGAATAAAAAGTTGAAACATTTCCGTTTTTGTTTTCGCGGCTGCATATACCAAAGTATTCTCCCGAGTATCCGCTTTAAATATACGTGTTTCTTCCCTCTTGGACATCCATTTTAATGATTTTGATGTTTATATTAGCATGAAAGGCGACGATAAAGAAAACTGTAATGATAATTGGCGCGAAATTTGTATTCCCTTCAGGATGTTACATTTTTTTCATAATTTTCAATAAAATTCAGCATTTCATGTGTAATATTTTTATTATGCATTTATAGAAGATATCACAGAAATATTAAGGTATTATTGTGAGATTTATAGGACATGGATTGAATATGAATATACTTAGTGAGTCTGTGGAATAGGGGTGTTGACTCATGTTACGAATTCATATAAATTGAGGTTTTCCTCATAGAAGGAAGTTTTTGCAATCCTAAAAAACCATTTTAGTGATCTTATTATTCTCGTTAAATTAAATAAAGCTGATTTAAATTATTTTATTCATTATCAACTATCACGTGACTGCGAACGCCAATCAGAGGTAATTGACGTCACTATCAGGTATTGTCATTGCAAATTCGAATGTTCTGTGCTCAGATCAACAAAATACATTCATAGGCCTGGTTCCACAAAACTCCAATCACCTTGATTATTGAAATGTCATAATTTCTCTGCAATTTTCATTTCATTTTTGACATAAATCATCGACTAACTTCAATATAAACGATTTGATTGCCAATCAAGCTTTGTGAAACCCACGGTTCTGTGACTTGAACCATAGTAAATATATAATATACCATATCTATGATTCGATCTTACGAAGTTGAAAGCTGAAAGAGAACAGAATACCTAGTTCGTTACAAGAACGATAATCTACAATTTTCTTTATAATGGAGATAGGATTCATCAAGGGTAATAGTAGTAACTTACCGAAGATAGATTCCCTTATGTTCGCAAGTTTCTTTGCTGAAAACAAGGATTTTTGTGCAACGGAGCTTAAAAACGCGAAATTGTCTTTGTAGGTAGCAAACTTTTAACTCATATTCATTATTGCAAATGAAAGAAACACCTCATTCAGCATTTATAGACCGACGTATTCATTTTGAAGGCTTGTGCCGGGTTTCACAAAACTCCAATCAGTTTGATTATTGAAATGTCATCATTTCTGTGCAATTTTCGTCAAGCAGAAGGGTTGAATTGTTGCCAACCTAATTT
The DNA here is from genome assembly GCA_013421045.1 of Propylea japonica. Lineage (NCBI taxonomy): Eukaryota > Metazoa > Arthropoda > Insecta > Coleoptera > Coccinellidae > Propylea > Propylea japonica. The sequence goes on along the minus strand of CM024246.1, from coordinate 40,468,401 downwards.
TATCTACGGTCTTGAAGAACAGTTAAAATTTTAGCGATACATATAGATATTTGTCCAACAGATCCTAGGAAAATGAACTGTGATTTTTTTTTAGTTTTCCCCTCAATATCAATACTGAACTGTAAATATAAATTTCCGATCGGCTTACTAGTTTCGAGAATATTCGAGGAATAAATTTCAAATTTGAGCTAACGACTGGACATAAATATTTCTGACCCCGAGTTCTTCATCAGTTATTCCAACCGAGTCGTTTGAGAACATTCGTGACCGAAAAAATCTACCAGACATTCGGAGAAAACAATAACACGCTATTAACACGCTATTTCACTAGGAACAAGCTCGCAAAAAGCTGAGGAATTCTAATAGACCCAAAAATGTCACCTAGATCAATCAAGTTGGAGAGATAGCATTAATATTTATATTATACCTGCACAGACCATTCATTTTTGTTTCCTGATAGTTCTCCTCGATTCAAGCCATACTTGGATATACGCCTTTCAATCATTGCTCAATTCTAGCGCACAAATTAAAACTTCTTCCTTGTTAAGATACGTGAAAGGCCATGATAAATTATTCAAAGGGAAAAGCTGCAACTTCCATGTTGAACTAAATTAATCGTATACAGGGTGTTTCAGAAAATTGTAATCAAACGCGAAAGGGAGATTTCACAGCTTATTTCAAGGAGGAAAGTTCATATAAACATGGGTCCGAAACGGCTTTGTTATGATATAAGGGATGTCAAAGTTGACTCATGTTACGAATTCATATAAATTGAGGTTTTCCTCATAGAAAGGGGTTTTTGCAATCCTAAAAAACCATATTAGTGATCTTATTATTCTCGTTGAATTAAATAAAGCTGATTTAAATTATGTTATTTATTATCTATTCACTATCACGTGACTGCGAACGCCAATCAGAGGTAATTGACGTCACTATCCGTATTGTCATTGCAAATTCGAATGTTCTGTGCTCAGATCAACAACATACATTCATAGGCCGGGTTCCACAAAACTCCAATCAGCTTGATTATTGAAATGTCATCATTTTTCTGCAATTTTCAGTTCATTTTTGACATAAACCATCTACTAACTTCAATATAAACGATTTGATTGCCAATCAAGCTTTGTGTAACCCACGGTTCTGTGACTTGAACCATAGTAAATATATGATATTATATCATATCTATGATTCGAACTTACGAAGTTGAAAGCTGAAAGAGAACAGAATACCTAACTTAGTTCGTTACAAGAACAATTTACAATTTTCTTTATAGTGGAGATAGGATTCGTCAAGGGTAATAGTAGTAACTTACCGAAGATAGATTCCCTTATGGTCGCAAGTTTCTTTGCTGAAAACAAGGATTTTTGTGCAGCGAAGCTTAAAAACGTGAAATTGTCTTTGTAATTAGCAAACTTTTAACTCATATTTATTATTACAAATAAAAGAAACACCTCATTCAGAATTTATAGACCGACGTATTCATTTTGAAGGCTTAGATTGAACTTTTCCACAAGGGATCGGGCAAAACCAGTTCGCTTTGACAGGAGTCAAAGTATGTTTACTATATAACGACGTAATCATCACAACGTGACAAAATTGAGCATTTCCGCGGGAATTTTGAATTGTCTTTTCATTTACTCATTTTTATTGGCAAGTACTATATTTTTAAGGAAAAAGTAATTTTTTCGTGTTTGTATAGGGTTTATCTTCAAAATAAAATAAATTCCAAAAAGTAATCAACAACAAGTCAGGAAAAAGGGGTGTTTTAGCCCTTAGTAGGAGCTTTTGAGGGCCGTTCTTTGGTGGTGCAATAATTCTATTACCCCAAAATTTTATATGGGATTTGAGATTGATACCAAATATATGAATGCAGAATCTCAGCACAATAGGAATTATATTATGGGAGTTTTTCAAAAAGTGAAATAATTATGTCAACGTCAACGAACTCTCTGGAACCAGCAACTTAAATTACTCTATTAAGGCATTAGCTTCTTAACAGAATATGAGACAGAATCCTACCAGTTCGTTACTAAATAGTTTTAATTTTTAAAATGCAACATTGACTACTTGTACAGGGTGTGCATATTTCGATGTTTTAGCACTACAACTTTTAAACCAGAGAAAATAGACAGAATCTGATAGCCACTTCTCGATCTCTTTTTCTGAGAAACTAACAAGAGTAGTATTCATTTTTGAATACCTTCTGTTGTTTTCGAGTTATAAGCAAAAATTGGAAACGTGGTGATATCGAAAAAAATCATATCTCCGCTAATACTGATGATAGAGCTCTGAAATTAAAACATTATACAGGCACTTTTATACGTAGAATCCAGTGGCGTGCTCGTCTTTTTTGAACCATTTCTAATTACGAATCGATATCGCCACTTCTCCAATTTTCGCTTATAACTCGAAAACAAAAGAAGGTAGCCAAAAATGAATACTACTCTCGTTAGTTTTTGAGAAAAAGAGATCGAGAAGTGGCTATCAGATTTTGTTGTTGTTGTGCTAAAACATCGAAATATGCCCACCCTGTACATTCAATGTAAGTGTGGAAAAAGTTAAGTTAATCCATGACAAATTGTTGGAGAACTTGTCATTGTATATTTTCCAATAAAAATTGCTTTAATTGATGTAATAAAAGTAGATTTGGCCTTTGATTGACAAGGTATACCCATTTTTGTTAGTTGGAGTACTTCCTGAATAAATGTCAATTTGAAGAATATAATATTGAAGCTAAATCTATAGAGCATCTGACAGCAGCGACTAATAACTCATTATCCACTTGTGATTAAGGAGTATTATTATTTAGATGTATAATGGGTGGATTATACAATAGTACAATAAAATAACTTGTTAATCATGAAGGTTTGACCTAAATATTCCATCAAAAAATTTATGAAAATCCTGACATGAGGTCATGCGCTTCTGCTCGCCAAGAGCTGACCGTAAACACGATAAATTCCGGAAAGAACAACTTCAATACTTCATTCTCAAATAAGACATCAACTGCGATCAAGTAGGTATGAAGTTATTATACGAGTATTTCTACAGAAGTCGCCTCCTAGGGTGGAGTCTTATATTGGTTCAACTCACAGGCAAATCGGTGACAAATTGAATCATTTCACGGAAATGTTATTTTACCCCCTTCCCCATGCAAAAATGAATGTCGCGACTCTTAATGCTAATTGTCAAATCGAATAGGTTTCACTTCAGTAATTAATAGTTATTCTGATATCGTAGATGTGGAAGGACTTCCAGTTGAGCAGATTATTATAGTGAGTTACTCATATTTAGTGCTTTTTTAATTATGTTCAGTGTAAGTACTCTGCTTCAAATTGGTATGATATCAGGATAAAGGTTAAATACATTCAAAATTTAAAAATTATTGTTAACTTGACCCATTCATTAATAGGTACTACAAAATATTTAATGATCTACTTATATCGGATTCAGATAAAACATAAAAAATGAAGATGACAAGTTCCTCTAATTTTTTTTCCTAGCGGCCCTCCCTACGAAGATATGACCTCCTAAATGACGCCACTGGAAATCCATTTTAGTGGAATAAGTTTCAAACTACTCGATATAATTTGATATGATTTAATAGTATTTAGGACCTCTTAAATCACCGCACTTAAATTTCAATAAGCTTGTTCAGTTTACCAGGGGCGGACTGGCTTGTACAACCCAGTCAGCCCCTGGTAAACTGAACAAGCTAATTGAAATTTGAGTGCGGTGATTTAAGAGGTCGTTAATACTATGAATCATATCAAATTTTCATCAAATTATATCGAGTAGTTTGAAACTTCCACTAAAATGGATTTCCAGTGGCGTCATTTAGGAGGTCGTATCTTCGTAGGGAGGGCCGCCAGGAAAAAAAAATATGGAAACCCTTCATCTTCATTTTTAATGTTCAATTGAATCCGAGAGATTTCCCACATTTTCCGGGACACCCGGAAAAGAAGATATCTCCCTTGAGCATAACATGAAAATACCTCTTACCACGTGAAATCCTTTTTATACCTCTGGTGAAACCTCTATCTCTTTTCAATACCTTTTACGCAAAGATATTTTCCCGTCAACCGATGTCAATTAAATAATCAACGAGAGGTGAAAATCAATTCTTCCATTTATGGTTGAGTGGCATGCGCGTCTAAGTCTGCCAAAGAATTCGCCCAGCAATTAAAATCATCGAACTTTCAATTACAGTCATCAGGAGGCGAAATGATATCGTGGTCTTCGTAATTCAATTATTTTCAACATCGAGAAGCTATTTATACTCGCATAATATATCGAAAGAGATTACCAGAGGGAAAAGAAGCCATTACATGGAAATATGCCTACTATGCGTCACAAGAACTGGCCTCTGCCTTTGTAACTTCATTTACCGAAGCATTCGCCAATTAGTTTATTCACTCACGTTAATGTCGACTAATATCATGCTGGCTGCTCAAGAATTTGCAGAGTTGCTCGAGTTATTCGTTATTGTTGAAAAACTATCGCCAAAGGCTTCTTGTTTATGGTCAAGGAGATATCTTAAACAATTGAAAAAGTTTTCTGGATAAATTCAGCAACTGTTCAACATAATATTGAGGGAAATTTATATTTTATATCATTTTTTATAATAGGTACAAAAAGTGTCCGGGAAAATTTGGAAAATTTCCCGAATTCAGAAAAACAATAAAAATCGGCTTAAAATTCGAAAATTACAGACATTTGGGCAAAACGATATAGCACTCGTTTGAGTCGAACGAGCGTTCAAAAACATGACCAATTTAATGACTGTTAGTGGAGTTCGAAATAAAATTATTCCGAAAAATTGTCCATGTTTTTCAACATAAAAGTTGATAGTTCTCAAAAACGATTCATTTCATGGATAATGAAAGAGTATCCTTTCTTCAAATCTTTAAAACTCTTTCAGATACCTATTGACAGGTTTACCTCATTATACTAGAAGTTTCGACCTCAAACCAACTTTAAGAAGTCTCCGGCACCATTCGATTGAAAGTACGACTGTTTAAGGAAGTCCATGTAGAATCGTCTTCGACTTCAGATTATTCATAAGTGAGTATACATGTATACAACCGAGTTATTGAAGACCACTCCTGGATGAAACTTTAACACAATATTCCACTAGCGAAAAAGTGACACTTCTTCGATAGTGAAACCAATCATTCTGGGCGATCTTTTCTTCTCGCCCTGTATATCGTCCACCAGGTGACGAAGATCCATTACCGTAGCTCTTGTGGCATGGAACTCGAATTATATATACGCCGATAAAGCATTTCGCTTCAAAGGAAATAAAATGACTTATTAAGTACCTACAGCTACTTAAACAACAACTGTTAATTACGTTTACTCATTACGCTATCGCCATTATATTGGGTCTAACATTGTAATAACTCATGCTAATTAAACTGGGGAATACAAAAAAACCGTTGATCATCATCGGCGTTAGTACTGAGGAGAGACCATCGACGGGGAATCCCAGGAATGCGGCCGCCATAATTAAGATAGTGTTCCGGTGCCGTATGCATTATACAAAAGTCAACTGTTATGGAAACGTTTTCGCGAGATGTTTCCTAGGTGAACACTAAGCTATAGCTTCGATAAAATGTCGGTATTTTTCGAATTTTCTGCTGGGAGATGTCTCAAACGACTCGATCACATTTACCGATAAAATATCAGAATCAGAGTTGTTTTTTTTTAAGACGGTTCACCCTATGGACAATGAACAATTGTACCGTTTCTTCAGCTTAATGTCAATGGTCAATTTTTTTTAAATAATTTATTTTCAACAACTCTACTAACGGTCATAGAATTAATCATGATTCTCAACATAAAACATTATTTTTATCGAAAAGGTTCCATTTTAGGGACAATGAACAAGGGTGCTTTCCCTTCAGCTCAAAGTTCGATGTTTGAAGTATCCAAATTTGTTTTTCTTAACACTTTATCGAAATTGAATTCGATGTTTAGAATGAATTACCACTGTTTAAATATATGGGAAATGATTTCCCTTCAGTAGGGTCCTGTAGCGATCTTTGAAGAACAGGAGATTCGAAAAATCATCACTTGGAATGCCAGACCTGGTTTAAAACACCCTCCTGGCCCAAGAGAATGAATTATGTATTTTGTATCTGAATATTGTAGGCATTTATTCGAATACTTTTAATTTTCAATTTTATAAAAATTGCAAGACAGGGTTTTTTCTACTGAGGTTTTTCCCTGTGGTATCATACGCCAGAATAGTATGGTACCCCGTTTTGCACCAACCTTAGTTAGGAACTTTTTGGTTTCATGTATATTATTTTGTAAGCTCTCAATTCAAAAGAATATATACAGTGTGTTCGGTCATGACTTAGCGATAATTTAAGGTCATTGAATATACCAAATATTATCGACAAAAACACCCAAACTTGGAAGTTTACCCCTTTAGTTTTGGAGTAGCCCCCATTTAAAATTACCTTTTTTATTTTCGTTGACTCTTCCAAATAATATCGATTTCTTTGGACATAAAGGTCCTACAGATGTGAAAACAATGTTTTTTGAAAAATGATACTACCACCTTTCATTGAAGTATAACAATAAAAAAACATTCAACTTGAAAACGCCATAAAAAAAATTCTTTAAAAAAGTTCATAGTGAAAACATCTACTCATTTTCTCAGCAATAGGATTTACTGAGATAATCAGTACATATTTTCACTATGAACTTTTTAAAAGAATTTTTTTATGGCGTTTTCAAGTTGAATGTTTTTTTATTGTTATACTTCAATGAAAGGTGTAGTAGTATCATCTTTCAAAAAACATTTTTTTCACATCTGTAGGACCTTTATGTCCAAAGAAATCGATATTATTTTGGAAGGGCCAAAGAAAATAAAAAAGTAAATTTAAAATGGGGTCTACTCCAAAACTAAGGGGGTAAATTTCCAAGTTTGGGTGTTTTTGTCGATAATATTTGGTATATTTGATGACCTGAAATTATCGCTAAGTTATGACCAAACACACTGTATATCATACAGGGTGTTAAAAATGAAAGGCCGCTAGTAAATTAAACAAGCTAATTTGAATTTGAGAGCAGTATTTTGAGAGGTCCTTGTTACTGTCTTTAATCAAATTCTCGTTGAATAATTAGGGAGAGCCACTGGGAAAAAATTATGAAAATTTGGAATTTTATTTTTTTATGTTTCCTCTGAATCCGGGAGATTTCGCACATTCTCCCAGACACCCTGTATAACTGGAATTAGATTCGTAGAACTCAATATTGAAAATTTTTATGACAACAATCTCAGAAGAAGAAGTAAACTCACTTCTTCCTCTGAGGTCACAACGGATGAAGTCATCAGGTGTGACCGCAGATAGCAGGTGTATTGATTGAGGTAAGATTATGTAGCAACAGTAACTATGATTCATCAAATCTGATAATATGCCTCCATTTCAAGACGCGTTGAGTATTCGGTTTAGGATCAACTTCCTATTACGCATAAAATAATGTAACAATAAACACTGAAGCCTTCTTCTGAACAACGAACATTTAACAATCGGAAAACAAGCCTAATAGTCTCACCGGAATTGAGAATACAACAAACGCATCTATCAAAAATCCGGAATATCCAAACATAAGCTAATTATCGACAATTCCTTTTTTCCGATCCTTCTTCCAATTAGGTTCTCAAACTGCCAACCCTGAGCATTTCTTGGACGATTAGTAATGACTTAATCATTATTCCGCAATCCGAATCGATGGCGAACCATTTCAAGACACGCATTTTATATTCGCATTGAATTCAAAGTATTCCAATGCAGTAGGTAAGGAAATAAATAAAATCCGATTATCAATTATTAATGACGTGTACCAACCGTAAATTGGCGAATGTCTCATGAATCCGCTCGATCTGATCGATCGTTGTTAGCTGGAACAAACTAATGGTTCTTGAAAATCTTCCATTGAAATTTGAGCAATGTTGCCAGCATATGGCGATGCCATTTTTTTCCCTGTGCGTTCAGTGAAATTGATAAAAATATTTCCACATCGTATGGTACTAATGGCATTGTTTTGTTGAAACGCTGCTCCTCGTCTTCTCTGAATCGGATCGAATCAACTCTTAACGTCAATTATGCCAACTATAAAAAGAACGAGCAATGCGCATTAGGTGGCGATTTACAGAGAAGCATAAAATTTATCTTGCAATTCTATATTGTCATCATAGCAATAAAAGTCCAAATTATGTCCACGAAGATCGATTAAGTAATTCATCTTAATTCCATTTGACGACAAATTGTTTTTCTAGAAATGTTGTAGTCACAATGTCACTGATTCGCTCATTCTTTGGGAAACAGCTTGCTATCATTTTACCCAAATGTCTGTATTTTTCGAATTTTGGACCGGGACTGATCACAAATGACTTGCTGATGAAGAATCCGTGGAGATTTGGGTTCCGAATGCTGTGGCTAAGTTTGTTAACTGGTCAAATGGGTCCAGTTATTTCGGAGTTATTAACATTTGAATTGTCTCAGTATTTTCGAGACCACACATCGGATCATTTCGAAATTCGATATTTTGAAAGAGAATATAATGACGCGCAAACTTCTGCAAAATTTCGTGAGGAACGTGTCATCAGAAATTGAAAAAAAATATTTTGTCTGTGCGTGATAAACTGATAAATTTCTAGTTGCTCTAACTCTCGAACAGAACGTGTTACGGTTACATGGAATACCCCTCAAGATATTCAAATCGTTTTGCCAATATCAACGAGCGCGCAAAAGCTCCTGACTTCACATCAGTGCTCCTTTGAATTTTTTGACCAGCTTTGAAAAAAAAATCAATACAGTTTCGAAAACATGCAAAAAAACAACTTAAAATTCGAAAAGAGGAAATACATATTTTGAGGTATCGTATCATGAGTAAATGATGGGAAAATCAGAGTCATTGGTACAGATATCTATACAGGGTGTCCCGCAAAATGTGGAAAGTCCCTCGGATTCAGATAGAACATTAAAAAATAAGATGACAAATTTCCATAATTTTTTTTCATAGCGACCTCCCTACGAAGATACGACCTCGTAAATGACGCCACTGGAAATTCATTTTAGTGGAATGATTTTCAATTTACTTACTTCTTTCATTATTTTTTCGAAAAAAGTTCATTTTATCGACATTGAACACGAGTACCTTTTCTTTAGCTTAATGTTCCAGGTATCCAAATTTGTTTTCTTTAGCATACAGCATACAGCATACAGGGTGTTGAAAATGTAAGCATAAAATTTTTAACACCCTGTATGAAAAAGTGCTAAAAAAACAAATTATGATACCTTGAACATTAAGCTGAAGAAAAGGTACTCTTGTTCAGTGTCGATAAAATGAACCGTTTTCGAAAAAAAATAATGAAAGAAGTACGTAATTGAAATTAATTCCACTAAAATGAATTTCCAGTGGCGTCATTTAGGAGGTCTTATCTTCGAAGGGAGGACCGCTAGAAAAAAAATTATGGGAAGGATTCATGCTTGAATAAGTAGGTAAAGTGAAGGAAAATGTGTTTTTACGTCAAAATTTTGGAAAATATTCGATATATCTTCTCGAAATATCGAATGATTCCGATGGATTCTTTCACTAGGATGTCCATCTAAAGGTAAAACTCCTAAAAACTCAAAGCATACAGTGCGCGACAAAATTATGGAACAAAATCATTTTCTCAGAAGAAAAATATTTGGCAACAGAATCCTGAAACAGGTAAATTTTTGTTCCACTTTCGCCAATTTTTTATGCATTTTTGAAGGATTTTTTTGAACCCTGTGTCATCCCCATCGACCCACTAAATTTGTTGAATAGGGTAAAGCGTATCATGTTGTACTTTTTGGCAATGTCTTCGTATCTTCTTTACAGGCGTTGAGAAATTTGTTATTTCGAAGAGGTTTTCAGTATGTGCACTTTGTCATGACTCACTTACTTTGAGACAATAGTACCTGATGAAATATGAAACCGAATAAAAGTAAACCATTACAGTTTTGTTTATGATGCACAACTTTCAATCCCTTTTAGCCCCTCACGTCAAAAATTAGAATGTGTAAAACACTGAAACTTCTCAACTTCAGTATTTCAGTAAGATGAATTTTCAGTGGCGTCATGTAGGAGGCCGTATCTCCGTAGAGTGGGCCTCTAGGAAAAAAATGAAGGTAACTTCATATCGACATAATCTTATGTTTTATATGAATGCGAGAGATTTCCCACATTTTCCGGGATATCCTGTATAATATTTTCCATCAATTATTATCCTGAATTCATTCCCATAGTGAAGTTCTTTTTTCTTTTTGCAACGGAATAACGGCTGACAGTTCATATAAAATTAGTAAAAATTTTGCACGCTTTTTTATCGCAATTTGCAATAATTCATTAATTTTATAGAGTTCTAGCCCATTGCCAAGAATAGTAATTTACGTAACAAGTCCGGAAAATAGGGTTTTTTTGGACGAATAGACAAAATTCTAGGACGACCGCAAGCGAGTCCTAGAAGTCTATGAGTCCAAAAAAACCATTTTCGGGCGTGTTGCGTACAATATTTTTTCGGCAACCGTCTAGAATAACAAATCAATGAGACGACACATTTCTTTTTTATATATTTTAATTCTTATTTAAATTAAACAGAACAGAAAATATCACATATTAACGGCCTAGTCCGGGAAGTACGTACTTCCCGGACTAGGCCGGGAAAGGCTTCTTTCTCAAAGAAAAAGCGTCCGGAAAGTGGGTACTTCCCGGACGGTTGCCGAAAAAATAGTTTTTTGGACTTGTTACGTAAATTACTTTTTAATTTACAGAACAAGAAATGAAAAAATCTTCTTGCGTTAAAATTATTACGCTTAGAGGTAAGAAATAATAATGATTTGTTGTTATCACCAAACAAACCTATACTTCGTATAGGTAAATATTGTTTGATGACAATTTCTACAGCTACAAGTACATCATAACTGGGCACTTAATTTCGAATCGAAATTTTAAGTGGCCTGCAGACCCCTGCAGTATTAAGAAAAAGATGTGATGATGGACCGACATTGATGTATTTTTCCTGGAAAATGGATCAGGTTTTATCTATATTATACCAAATGTGGGAGCACTTTGGAGGCCGTGCGATTATAAGGCAGTAAAACTAAAAGCGATCTAGAGACGTAGTGTCGCGATGTTATATTGTTCTCCAGCTTGTTCGATATGTGCACTTAGCATATCTAACTTCTTCTTGACTAATGGACTCTTTATCTGTTTCGGACAAAAGCCTATTTTAAACCTGACGACTCCCCAATATTATGTCTTATGCCTCCTCCGCCTTATCTGCCTTTCTTTAATTACAAAACATTTTATTTCTGAATTCTTGTAATATTTGATACGGCACCTGGACATTTCGAATTCCAGAAGAATATAAGAAGATTTTTCTACTGTAGAAATGATGAGCTATACGCCTATACAGGGTGTTAGAGAAGAAGTGCGACCAAATTCAGGAGGCGATTCTGTATGAAAAAAATAACATTGTCAGTTAACTTTTGTCCGCCTTCGGTTGTTCGTTTTCCTAGGTACGGGGTAAAAAACTAACCTTTTTGAGCTTACGTTCTACTTAAACGAGTATTATATCGTTTTGTCCAAATTTCTGTAATTTTCAAATTTTGAGCAGAAAACGGTCTCAAACGATAGGGTTCTACTCCCTGATGACGAATCCGTGCTCAATCAAATTCAATTCTGTCCGTGGGGTGGTCCGGCCGGCCGTGAGCACGATAACTTTTGAAGGGATTGTCCTAGAAACTTGGGATTTTCAGGGTAAGTTCGGTTTTTAAATGCCGCGGTTAAGTTCGGTAACCAGCTAAATCGTACAGGGTGTTCTATTAAATGTGGCCATTCAAAATTTTTGTTTCTCAATATCTCATACAAACCAGTCGAAATAAAATGAGCCTCATGCCATAGTGTTAAGAGAACCATGGAAAATTCAATTGGAACATTGAAAAGAAGAAGCTTTATAGTTCCATACTAAGAAATCCGATCCAAGTGAAATTTTCATTTTGTGAACGAAGATTGGTATACTGAATGTTCATATAAAATTTCAAGAGGATCGCGTGATCAGAACCATAAAATTAAATTTTTTTCATTATTGATTTTTCATCAATACAAGTCCTATGAAAAATTTTGAGGCGATAGCATTATTGCTTCACTACAAATTAATTGCATGTCAAAAAATGCGTAATAACTGATCTTGAAACTTTGCAAATTACATTTGCATATCTTGACCTGTGTCAGAGCAAAATATAATGAGTTTTCAAGTTGAATTTTAACACCCCTTATCTCGGAAAACAAAGCATTTGCGGACAAAAGTTTTACATCTTAATTTCATTATTTTTTCATGCAGAATCACCTTCTCAAGTTTGTCGTTCTTGACACCCTGTATATCTACTGAAGTTCTTATGATTTACGAACTGTCCGCTGATTAAAATCGACGGTAATTTAATTAGGGTTTTGCTAGAAATAAACCATTTTTGAAATAATTGACTCGATAATCGTTCGTTTAATTTGAAATACATCTTCGCAAAAGGCAAGATTTCCTGTTCAGTCGATCATTAATAGTGGCAGTTGTGTTCCTATCGTCTTGTCAACTTCATTTCATCTATAAATTATTTATACCCACATCAATAAAATTGATTTCAAAGTCCAGCTTAACTCGTTGGCTTTGAAAAGGCTTAATTTAATGTTATAAGAAGGATTGTATTCAATTCAGTGTGAAAATAAAACTGTATCAATTAAAGTGCCGCTGGAGAAGAGCTAGACGCCACTGAAATACAAAATGAGTAAAACACTACTAAATCAATTTTTTCTGAAAAACTTCAAAACTTGATTTTTCAGGGTAGTTTCTTGAATTGACTACCAAAAAAATACCAGAACTTTAGGTTAATAATCCGTTTGGGATGAAATTTCTATAAAAGACATTTTGTTTATCAATCGATCAATCCTTATAAAAAAGTGGCTTTAAGTATTTCAGAAAGTTCATCACTTTGTCGGTTTTCTCGATCCAATTACTCACCATAATTTCTGCAGTTTGTTGAAATAATATTTATTCATTTCGTATGAGGCTCTTAATGAGTACCTATCTTGTATATGGCCGCAAAATTTCATTTCTATCGGTTTCGTTCTGTCTAAGACATTGAAGAAGAAAAATTTTGAGTGGCTATATTTCATTAAACACCCCGTACGATTTTGCAAGTCTACGACAATCCTTCCGAAAGTTATTGTGTTCACGGACGGATGATGACTCCACAGACAGAATTGAATTTGATCACGGCTGCGTCATTAGCGAGTTGAAATATTATACACTACTGGAAAAAATTAAAGCATCAAAAAAAATTCCAACTTTTTCGGCAATTTTCAACATGCCGTAACTTTGGGAGGAATGGTCGTAAGAGGAATTTTAAAAAAGGAAATTGTAGCTCCAAGTGTCTAGTTTTTGGATTAGAGCTTCAAAAATTTCAAGTTTCAGTGGTTTTCGAGTAATGATAGAAAAATCAGCAACAGAAAAATTCTCAAAATTTTACCACTTTTTTTCTTGTCTACGAGCGTGGAAATTTTATTTTTGTATAATCGTTTTGATGATAGGATACTTTGTCAATTCAGCTTTAATTTATTTTTTTATTTACCTCAATACGTCCACTTTCCGCCGAGATATCGGTCTTCAAATGAAAAAGGACCCATTTATCTTTAATTATCGATTTCTCAGCAACCAATGATCGCACAGAAAATTGAAGGAGGGTTTCAAGAACTTAAATGAACTCCAATTAATGAACAACCATTGCTTATTCATAGAAACTTTTTTTCTTCATGTCGCATCAATATAAATATTTAACAAAAAAAGGGCTTTTGGTGGTTTCTTGGAAAATCTACCGCTGGATGGAAAATGTTGAGGAAACCAATAATGTTAAGTGTGACTTTCACGGTTCAATATGTTGATAAAAACCTTACGAAGAGCCAACTCAATCCAGTGAGCCGTTTTTTTGTTTGACTCGATTGAATTTTTGAAAAAAATAAGGATCACGTTTTTTGCTCTGAGAAGCTCATAATCTTTAAAACAGGCAAAAAAGAATTTTCTCGAGCTTTTTCCACATTTTAATCGCAGATAAAACATAAATTTCAACGAAAGAAAAATAAAATAGACTAACAAATAAAATTTTTATTAATTTAATAACGGGTATTGCTAATCGATAATCAAAGACAAATGGATCCTTTTCCATTTGAACACCGATATCTCGGCGAGAAGGAGACGTATTGAGGTCAATAAAAAAATAAATTGAAGCTGAATTAACAAGGTATCCCATCAACATAACGATTATGCGAAAATAAAATTTCCACGCTCGTAGGCAAGAAAAAAAAGTTGTAAATTTTTGAGAATTTTTTTGTTGCTGATTTTTCTATTTTTACTCGAAAACCACTGAAATTGAAAATTTTTGAAGCTCTTATCCAAAAACTAGACACTCGGTGCTACAATTCCCTTTTTTTTAAATTCCTTGTACGACCATTCTTCTCAAAGTAACGGCATGTTGAAAATTGCCGAAAAATTTGGAATTTTTTTTGATCCTTCCATTTTTTCCAGTAGTGTAGTTTGAGACCATGGTTTCTGCTCAAAATAAGAACATTACAGACATTTGGGCAAAACGATAAAGCACCCGTTCAAGTAGAACTAGCGCCCAGTAAATGGGAGGAAAAGAAAGAAAAAAGGTTCTTCTACTACTTAGAAAGTCAATTTCGTTTGAATGTGAGAACGTAATTAGGTATGGAGTTTAAATTTAAAATTGATATTTTCAATATTCTGCTGAAATTCCAGATATAGAAATCGAAAAAATAAAAAATTTAAGAGTTCAAGCCAAGACTGAGATCAGGTTCGTCGGTGGGCCTGATGTAGAAGGAGAAGAGCAAAGTCGAAAGAACTGAAAGGAGTAAAGAGAACAAACACAGGGTCGATAAATTAGCGATAACATACTTATTGAATTAGAGTCGAGCGAAGCATTCTAAGTGTGCGAACAATTCGACCTACGTAGTCTTATGGTTATTTTATGTTTTAATTAAACGGAAAAAGATAATAGACCCAACTTGTATTCCCGCAGAATGCCTTTTTGCCCGACCGGTTACAAAGAATCAAATTGTCATTTTCATTCTTCGGATAAGTCAGTATTTAGTTTTTTAGGCGCGTATTGTTCGTGCTCCACTTCGGCATCGGTTAGGGACATTTAATTTTATTATTTTCAGCAAGAACCGCCGAGACTCGACTGACGTTCCAAAGTGACGGTTCGAATTGTCGGATGATTAAAATATTTTTTAATGATCGCTTAATATAAGGCGGCTTTTCTTGATTTTTCAGAAATAGCTCCGTGTGAATTTCGTCTCGAATTGTTCTGTGTTCTCTTGGCACTTTTGCCGGCGTATGCGGTGTATTTCGATCGTTATTTTTTACGTATTTCTGATATTCGATTCGAGATTTCTCGAGAATCATTTCAGTTTTTTACACGATGGGAATCATTTCGAAGATTCCTTTTCGATTTCGAACGATACAAAAAATTAATAATATATATGTATAATATATAATTTTAAAGTTATCAATGGACACAGTGTGGTAAAACTTATAAAATCAAATTTGGCTATTACGCCAAAATAATAATAAAGAGCGCACATAAGGTAATACAGAAAAGCAGAGAAAAATTCCAAGCTGAGGTTAGTGAAAAATAGGCCATTCTCTATTCAACGTATGATACCAGAGTTCAGGGAGAAACCTCAGTAGAAAAAACCCTATCTCGCTGTTTTTGCAGAATAGAACTATTCTAATACTCAGGGATTTCTGAAAATGATCATTTTCATTCATTAAATTAAGTTTTCTCCAAGATGATTGCGGAATCCTGATTCTAAAACAAAAAAAATCTTGGAATTATATTCTGAGAAGTAAAATATGTAAATTATCAATAAAAAATTAATTTAATTCGACGGTTCTGATGATGCAATATTTTTGAAATTTTGCATAAACATTCAGTATACAGGGTGTTCCTAAATTGAAGGTACAAACGAAAAGGGGTAATCCCTTAAGTGAATGGGGTCGCAAACGATTCGTTTTCGAGATACAGAGTGTTGAAGTTTGAAATTTTTTCAGGTTTTTTTCTCATAGTATCTACACTTCATAAGATATTCAACTGAAATTTGGCATAGATATTATATTTGATAGTTCTCACCACGTGACATGGCAATTTCGATAGAAGATCTACAGGGAGATATTTTTTCTGGAACACTGCCACCTGTTATTCTGCAGAACTTTTTTTTGGTGATCAACTGTTAATTTGAAAAAATGCAAAAAGAAGCTTTGTTCTTATAATAAACTTTTCGGTCTCCTGTAGTTTTGTCGTATCTACCAACGATTTCGAGAAAAAAAAATTTGAAGGATTCTCTCGAAATTCCCGTAACTATGATAGGAAGGCCAGTTTGTAATCTGTGGTGAATGAATTCAGTGCCAGTTATGACACATCAAATTATTGAACGTTTGTTTTTAAAAAGTGTAGGTGGTTGCATTTGAGGCTATTTATTTTTTTGAATGTAGTTAGACTACTATTTTCATTACAATTTTTATGACTGTCACAACAATATTTGATCAGAAATTAGAACTTCAACACTCTGTATCTCGAAAACGAAACGTTTGCGAGCCCATTTTTATGGGACTTTTTTTCTTAAACTCACTGAAAGAATCTCCCCTTTTCGTTTGTATACGTTCAATTTAGGAACACCCTGTATTAATATTCATTTACAGAAGAAATTTCAATTGAATCGAATATTTTGTTATGAAAATATAAAGATTCTTTTTTCAATATTCCAATTGAGTTTTTAATGGTTTTGTTAACACTTTGGCCACAAAATTTTGCATGAGATTTATTATGAGCACCTCTCATTTAATTTCGATTGGTTTCGTTTTGTCTGAGATATTGAGGAACTAAAAAAATTTTGAATGGCCATTTACTAATTATTTGACTGGTTAATGAACCGAGTCGTTTAGTAACCAAACTCACCCTGAAAATCTCAAGTCTCTAGGACATCCCTTCGAAAGTTATCGTTCTCAAGGACAGAATTGAAATTGAAAATTAAATCCTATCGTTTGAGACCATTTTCGGCTCAAAATCAATCATTTTGGCTAAACGATATAGCTGTTTCGAAAGCGAAAGACAAATGAAATAATCCCTTCGCACCATTTTATGATTGAATAAAAACGTCAACAGAATCCTCTTAATTGGTTCATATCCATTTATAATTGTTTAGCTCTGCCATCAGTGGCGAGAAAAACACGACGTCTAGCGAAACCGCTACAATGTCAGAATAAGAAATTTACACACAGTGCGATGTTCCGATCGTTAGCGGATGCCTAAGACTCGTTAATTAGTTTTTCTTTTATTTCGATCGAAACTTCAACGGACCCGGTGACGTCAGAAAGGCGACGACCAGTCAATTCCGATAACGCGGAGGTGCTCGAGACGCATTCCCTGTCTCTGGTCAACCTGATCTTTGGTTTAGTGGTGAATTATGATGTGTCTTTGAGTGGTCTCGATCGTACGTCTACCAGCTTACACGATCATGCTTAGACAACCCATTTTTAGTTCAAGATACAGTTTTCCTATAACGAAAGCGCTAAATCCGCAAAAAAATTCATTATAAAGAAATTTCGTTATACGGAAAAATTGCTTCTATAGTCGGCAATGTCGCGGTCGACTTCACTGATAAACTTAAGACTATCATTCAAACTTAAGCAACTTTTTCGCACAACCTTTCACACTCTAGCGTAATGATAAGATTGAAACCAAACAGCCAGGGGTGTATTTAAAACTGTTTCAAAAGGATCTCTCTGCCCGTCGTAATGATTTAGTTCAAGGTCGGGATTTATCACGTACGTCCGGAAAAATGTCGGAAAAAACCCACCCTTATACATTCGAAGAATGATGTACTTTGAATATTTCGTTATAGAGAGAATTTACTTCGTTTTAGAGGTTGTTTTTAACATGGAAATTGGATTCAAGGTGCAATGTCTTGAACGAATATCGTTATACAGAGAAATTCGTTATACAGACGTTCGTTATAGGGAAGTTCCACTGTATATTTATTCGGAAACCGCTTTTTCTTTGAGAATGGCATCTCCTGGCCTAGTTCTGGGAGTAATTCCCGAACTGAGCAAGGAAGAAAGTTTGGTTTCGATAAATGCAGTTGACCATTAGCATATCAACAAAAAAACGGATGATAGTTCATATCTAATTAATGGTCAAAATTCTGCATGCTTCTCTAGCGCAATTCCCAATAAATCGTGATTTTGAATGAATTCCTTAAAAAAAAATTAAAAAAAATATAAGGTGCGAAATTTGCTCGAAAATTATTTTTTTGTACTCTCACACTTTCAACACTGGCTATATCGACTGAATTTTGACCCACGTCCAAAAAACTTTATTATCCGGACTTGTTACTTAAATTATTATTACAAATCGAGCTCTTGAAGCAATAAATAATTACCGAGGCTCAAAGGACAGAGGTGCAGCTGTTACCCTCATATTTCTCGCACCTCCCACGGTAGCGGAAGTGAAAATTACCATCGGTTGGTTAGTTTCCCGTTTCGAGATCGACTGGACATCGCTCGTTATCAAGCCGTTCCTGATATACGACAGGAAAAACCTTATTAATTTTCAATTAAATCGAAAATTCAGACGCCGTTTATTTTATGGTAATTTTATTGATGAAAGGAAACGTCAATTTATTACACATAATTCCACTGTTGAGATTATGGAAGAATATATCTGGATGAATCTGGAGAAATGTAGTTGTTTCTGTTTCTCTTGAAATATTACACAAAAAACATAATATAAACGTAAGGTACAATAGTATTCAAACTCAGAAAGGAGCTTTGAAAATTATACGCATATTTAGTTTCATCGTCAAAGTTCTCGAGGAAAATGGGTAGATCCTGCATATAAAATGTTTGACAGCGGTGGGATTCGAACCCACGCCCTTTCGGACTGGTGCCTAAAACCAGCGCCTTAGACCGCTCGGCCACGCTGCCTTATACAGGGTGTTCCGAAAATGTTGGATACGTTCCGAATTCAGATAATACATAAAAATAAGATGACCAATTCCAATCATTTTTTTCTACTGGCCCCCTACGGGTAAACGGGCTCCTAAATCACGCCACTGAAAATCCATTTATCAGAATAAATTTCAAACCACTCAATATATAATAATTCAATGAAGATTTTAAATGATAAACAGTAGCAAGAAAATCTCGAAATACTACTGTTGTCGATAAATGAATCATTTTCGAGAAAAATTAACTTCTATGTTGACAAACATGGTCATGTGATCAATGTACTTACTGTTAGTAAAGGAGTTTAAAAAAATATTTTGAACTGATTCAAATTGAAGAGCAGTATTTAAAAAACGGTTCATCAAACCGAAATTTCAACAAATTATATAAAATTGTTAAAAATTTATTTTTGTAAATTGGAATTCCATTGACGTCATTTAGGCGCCGCTAGGAAGAAAAAATGATAGGAACTTGTCATCTTATTTTTTATGTTTCATCTGTATCCTGTTATGGAATATACACATTGTTTACAAATGTAGGTATCAATTTTGTCATTCGGATGACAGAAAACATCTTAAATTCCAGTAAATATAAGCAATTCTCGTACAAAGGCGATGAAAAAACATAATTTCTTTCAATCTCACGGTCCGATCTAGAAGCGCGCTCGACCGTCGTGTCATTGCAGCCCAGCCAATCATCATATAGATCTTTATCTGGCCACTCTTGTTCCGAATTAACCAACAAATGAGTGAAATTTATTTTCTCAAGTAATTAAAAGTTAATTTTACGGGCCGTGGTTCTTGACAACCGGCAGATAGACGCGTATACAACGTTTGCACAATTAAATCATTAAGTAAATGTGATTTTTTACGGTCCAAGTTACGATTGGTCTTTCAGTTCGGAAGTAATTTTCCTAATTTCCTATTGTTGTGCCTGTTTATGATACTGATTCGGATGGATTGAGAAGGTGATTATTAATGTATGAAGCCAGTTTCAAAAAGGTGTCATGACAGTGACGTGTCAGGAATTGTGGACACATAAAAGAAGAAGAAGAAAATTTCTCCATAACTATCATTTAGTTATCGGTTCGATATAAACCGAAATGTTCGGCGACGAAGCAGAGGTTGGAAATAACGAAAAATATTTAAAAAATGTATTTGTTTTCACACGAACATAATTTTAACCACTTCGAGAAACCAAGTCATAAAAACTCGTTTGTTTGTACCTGGCAATAGTTACATTTGATGATTTAACCATCTCCGTGGTTTTCTCACATTTTCATCATCAGTTGTTTCAATTTTTCAGAATCAGCTGAATCGAAGGATACCCCAGAAAGTATGGGAATTTCAGAGGAGATATCGCCGAACGCAGGGATCGAACCCCGTGCTATGCCGGTCGCTGATCAGAGTGACGGAAGCGAAGCGGAAACAGACGAATTTGCACCGAAGCGGAAACAGAGGAGATATCGAACTACTTTCACCAGCTATCAGCTGGAGGAACTAGAAAAGGCCTTCTCTAGGACGCACTATCCGGATGTCTTCACCAGGTAACACTCTAAGTTTCACTTGAAAAATTTTAAATAATTGTTTCTTCATGAAACTTGAAATTGAAGAAACCTATTTATTCGTCCAGTCCATAATGAAACACCTAAATTTTAAATCGACGAAGTGAGCCGTTTCAAAAAATTAAGAAACATGAGGGATATATTCTAGAGAGATACCTTCGGAACTACTCAACTGATTTCGTCTGCTATAACGAACTTAAACGAGATATTCAGGTCTGACACCTACACTGAAAATTTAAGGTTTTTAACTTTTTCCTTTCCAAGGTTAAGAATAAATTAGGTCAAGACCAGAAGTAAGTGCTGTCCAGAATTTGCATTTTTCTGAGAAATTCATTTCAAATAATTATGCGGGTCGCTGTCTTAGTTTTAAATGAAGGGTTTTCCAATAGGAGGTGTTATTTTGATATTCACAGAAAAATGCCATTTTTCAATATAAATTAAAAGAGGTTTTTTTCATTATAAAGAAGAAGCTATTCCGTTAATAGTTCAGAATAACATCAGGCAAATGACCACCACGACCACGCTTACAGGACCATATCCTTTTAATGAAATTTTCCATGAGCAAATCGCAAAGTGGCTGACCTATGTCCTCGATAGCCTCACGAATTTCTTCTTTGAGGTCTTGAATCGACGCTGGGCTATTGGCGTAGACCTTCTCTTTCACGTGGCTCCAAAGGAAGAAGTCGCAAGGTGTTACCTAAATCACCAGATCTCGGTGGCCAATTGTAATTACCTCTACGAGGGATAACACAGTCGGGAAACTTTTCCCGCAAAAGATCAATGATTTTGTTGCTTATGTGGCACGTAGCGCCGTCTTATTGAAAGTTAACGTTGTCCAGATCAATACTATCCACTTTCGGTCATTAAAACGTTTGTGAAAGACTAATTCCACGTTCGGCTACAGTAGCAATATTATCGACTGTTCTTGAGCGACGTACACTAACACACTAACTTGTCCCGAAAGCTCGAATTTTTTCACCAATTTCTTTATTGCGGTTCGACAAGGTGCTTTACAACGACCCAAAAATGTTCGAGTTTTACGAACCGTCTCTGCCAAATTTTCACCATATTTATAGTGAATTTTAATAATTTCAATGCGTTCTTGGAGCGTGTATCGTTTCATTTTTATTAATGGCGTAGTTTCTTCTTGTCAAATTTCAAAAAATGACAGCTTCAAACGTGCCATCTACCGAAATAGCGGGCTATTCAAAATAACACCTTTTATTGGAAAACCCTTTATAAAGTTTGACACTGATCGAATTCTATCGGAAATAGGTTCCTACCATAGACTTATAAAAGGATGGACAGGGCGTCACGTGACTTTCGCACTAAGTTTCGTGCTCCCAACATAAGAGAGAGAGATACTGTGAAGGATAGAGTAATATTAGTGAGGTGCATAGATTAAATTAATAGTATATAATTCGATGAGCGATAATGCAAGTCAAAACACACGCAGATGAATTTTGCTCAACGAGCCGTCAGGCGAGTGGTGTAATTCATCAAGTGTGTTTTGAGCATTACCGCGAATTGAATACTATACTTTATCCACGACTTCTTCAGTAAAATTCGAATTGATCTGCATTTAAAAAATTTTGAACAGTTGTCAACAGCGTTGACAACATTTCGTCCAACCGTCAAACCTCTGTACTCTGTGGTTGGGAATCAAATCAGAGTCTCTAACTAATCAAATCAAGTACTTTCGCTACCTACTTCAAAAATCTACGTTTTCCAAAAATAAATCTGGAATGAATCGCTAGAACGTTATCTTGATGGCTGAAATAGATTTCCGGATCGATCCTACTTTTTATTAATTTTTTTTGTACGCAATTTCATTTTTCCTAGGTATTTTTATTAGCGGGTGTTATTATAACACTCGCTTTTCGGTTCATAGACATTTCAACGGTTGTGTTATAGCTATTATTATACATAGAAATTTGTTTAATAATTGACATATTACTCTATAGGAGTAGATAAACTAATATTACTCCATTCTTCACAGTATCTCTCTCTCATAATGTTGGAAAACTGACAGAACAAAAAATATCCAATGTTTCTATTATATGTTCTGTGCTTCGCATTGATATTATTCTATCCTTCTCTGAAGTCAATATTCTCTCTCACACGTCCTCTCCATTCTTTCATAAGTCCATGGTTCCTACAGAAGTTGCGGAAATTTGAACGTGAATGATTCGCTTGTTGTTACGTTTTGGAGCTGGAAGAATATTGAAGACAGGTAAGGCGCCTCCCTGAAGGCAAAAGCCCTTTCAGCTGAATACATTATCGCCCATCTACTGCTACCGAAATTGAACATAGCCTGCGCTAATAATCAGTAGTTGATCAAATGAAGACGAATGGGCCAAGAAACAATGTATATCTTTAGGAGGAAGATCATAATATGGTATTAACGGGTATATTACGGGGCAGCCGGCAGCACGCAATTCGCTCTATATAATGTTGCTTTCGGTGTTTTCCGCTAATAACAAGCACTGACCAATAGGCGCTTATTTGCAGACAGGAAACAATCTTTTACATACTATTACAGACGGCTGAAGCGCAATTAAAACGCGAGAGATAAGTGAAATAATACTATTCCGAGTCGACCGCTCATTAAAAACGGAAATAAGAAATATTACTAGTCCACCAACAGAGATCACTATGCACATCTCTATTAGAAAACCATATGCTACTTCCTTAGCAAGATATCTGAATCAAGTTAATTTTCTTTTTTGGATGAAATTGATGAACTGAATGTTCCTATGAAATTTCAAGAGGATCGCATAGAATTAATTTTTTTTCAATTATTGATTTTCAACATACCTATTTAATTTTTTGAATAATTTTCACAATATAATTTTGTGTGTTTACTGCTGAGACTTTACATTCATATACTCGGCATGAATCTCAAGACCTATGCAAAATTTTTAAGTAATAGCATTATTGTTCCATCAATGAACGATCCCTCAAAAACTCCTGCTTAGGGCTTTTCTTGAAATATTTTTCAGGTCACTTATTTGAAAGATATTAATTGTACTAAGGACTTCACCTTGTTTATACAGGGTGTCCCGGAAAATGTGGGAAATCTCTCGGATTCAGATAGAACATCAAAAAATAAGATGACAAGTTCCCATAATTTTTTTCCCAGCGGCCCTCCCTATAAAGATACGACCTCCTAAATGACGCCACTGAAAATTGATTTTAGTGGAATAAATTTCAATTACTTACTTCTTTCATTATTATTTTTTTCGAAAACGGTTCATTTTATCGACACTGGACAAGAGTACCGTTTCTTTAGCTTGAAGTTCAAGGTATCCAAATTTGTTTTTTAGCACTACATCATACAAAATGTTAAAAATGTAAGCATTAAAATGTACAACCCAGTCCGCCCCTGTTAAACTTAACAAGCGAATTGAAATTTGGGTGCGGTGATTTAAGAGGTCCTTAATAATACTATTAATCAAATCAAATTATATCGAGTAGTTTGAAACTTATTCCACTAAAATGGATTACCAGTGGCGTCATTTAGGAGGTCGTATCTTCGTAGGGAGGGCCGCTAGGAAAAAAAAGTATGGGAACTTGTCATGTTATTTTTTTATGTTCTATCTGAATCCGAGAGATTTTCCACATTTTCCGGGATACCCTGTAAGTAAATGTGAGCGAAAACCTATCCAATACAGGCACGTAGCAAGGGGGTGGGCTAAGGGGCTGAAACCCCCCTGAAATTATTGAACTATCAATAAGCATGTGTTCAGTTATATACGTTGTGGCAATCATGAACGATTATTGTACTCAAGTTAGCTCCCCCGGAAAAAAAATTCCTGGCTACGAGCCTGGTTCAAGACTGATTAAAAAAATCTTCCATCGCAAACAATCGTAGGTGGAAAGAAGAATAATGTTATATAAAAACATGGACTCAAGTATATACAAGAATCGAAGTAATTGATATTAATACCTTAGCACCAAATGAGTGATTACTTAACTTGCAATGACTAATGAATTGTCAGGATCCTCGATTAGAAACGTGTTTTCCAATGTTCAGATAATTATGAAAACTCAATTAACTAGGAAGCATACTCAGACTTAATCAACGAAAATTAAAAAGCAAAGGTTAATTTGTGCGATTTCAATATCGATTATCATCACGAAAGTGAATACATCCACTGCGGTAAGCGTTTCGATAGAATGAAATCTATTCAAAATGTATTTATTGATTGAATACATGAGTATAATTTTGTATTACTTTGTTCTTTTATCATTTTAATAATCTATTCAAAATAATTTTCACAGTTGAATTGATACATATTTTTTCCATGGACTCCGTAAATGATCTCTCACCAAGATATCTATAAGAAGAAACGTTTTCATCAACCTTCTACAAACTACATTCTGATCACAAAATGAATTTTCGGACCTTACTTCGAAAAAATCTTTGGTCTCACGGGTCTAAAATTCGATTTTAGATATTATGAAGCCTGTTTGTATGCATATCTCAAATCAAAATATATAATCCGTTAACGAAAGGTTGAGCGCAGTTGGCAGTATTTGCTGTCATAACGTGAACTAATGTCAACGTTGCCGAATGTACTCGGCCTCGTCCGACGAGCTTGCGAGTTATCAGAGAACTCTATGCAATATTGACAACATTGCGTATCAATCTGACAAGTAAATAAAGAACATAACCTAAAATTTTAACATACACAGTGAAATATGCTAAATTTCCATGGCCAAACGACTTCTCAACCTTTCGCGAACGGAGTATACATTTTCTTCGACCACAAAATAAAAGCTGTGTCATGGACAACTGAACAAAAAGTATTCAAAAGCAATACTAGTAATAATTCTACTGAAACTGAAATTTATATTATATCAAATGTATGTCTACTTCAAATGCAAAATAAGAATGTTTTTCAATAAAAAAATGTATAATCAGTCCAAAATGAGGTGTAATAAACTCGTTAATTTATCTTGTGATTAGGAAACTAGTTGATTAAATTACTATTTTTCTTGGAAAACGTATAGAAGAAAAGTAAGTATAAACGAGTCAGCTATTACACAAAAATAGATATCAGCAGTTTGAATTATGTGTATCGATCAGTATTTTGATGAAATAACACCACGTTTTTTACTTCAATGTTTTGTTCACCATTTTACCATGAGTCGAAAGTAGCTTCCCTGGATTTAATTTCTTAATGAGTAGAATATTAGACGAACCATAAAAAGGTAAACTTTTCCTGAATTCAGGAACCCTTGTACCTAAACAAGCTGGGTTTCAGATTGGGGTTCAACAATTATCTGCTTGTCAAAATATTCTCTACAACTCAATTTTTGTCATCCCTGACGATCGCAATAATTATCTCGAAACGCCCTAAAGAATGCGATCTTTCCACCCATTGAGTTAACGTGTCCCATGCCGGATGTCTGGTCCGTTCCGAAAATCAAATAAATTCGTTTCCATCGGCTGACGATAATTAGAAGACTCTCTTACAGATGTAGCAGACAAATTGCGGACAACCAGAAATCGACCGCCCGGAAGCGTATTTCGAAAAATGAATGAATGAATCCCTCCTAAAAAAAGTGGTCAGAATGATACTGCCTGTTACAATAGTTCACAAGAGTTACATATAGTGCGTTCACGAAAATTTGAGCGCATAGTAGGTGTCTGTTTATTTATCTGACGTTGGCAGTATTTGCTGTCATAACGTCAAATAAAGTCAACGTTGCCGAATGTACCCGGCCTCGTCCGACGAGCTTGCGAGTTGTCAGAGAACTCTAAGCAATATTGACAACATTGCGTATTAATCTGACAAGAAAATAAATAACTTAACCTAAAATTTTAATATACACAGTGGAATATGCCAAATTTCTATGGCTAACCGACGGCTCAACCTTTCGTGAACGGACTATAGTACCCTTTATGATGATTGGAGTTCGGAAAACCCATTATTTCAAGCTTTATAAGATGTATTTCCTTGGGATAGAATCGCTAAGGCACTTGACTTCGAATGTATCGTAATATGTCAAATTTAATTTAGTCCTAGCGCTCTTGATCCTTGCAAGAAAAGCGCCATTATATCGCTCAAATCAAGGAGTATTGTTAGATTTATTGATAAAAATTTAACGAAAAGCTTTAACTGAGCTTTTAGGCGCTGTATCCTTGGTGGAGCAATGAGACTATAACCTCAAATTTGAATAGTTGAATGCAAAATCTCAGCATGATCGGAATATGTTCTGGAAATTATTCAGATAATGAAATATGCAGAAAATCGATAACTAGAAATATCAAAATTCTATCCTTATGAAAATTTGCATGATCATTCACTCCGCCAATTTGAAATTTGCTCAAAGTCGATTTCATTCCAAATGTAAGGTTTTTCATGGGAATATCAGGATTTTTTTTCGATATTACGAAAGTGTTTTCTATGGTTCTGGATTTGGTATTTTGTATTAACGTTCAGTATATCAATTTCCATCAACAAAATAAATTTCAGTCGAATCGGATATCTTCTTATGAAACTATGAAGTTTCTTTTTTTTCAATTTTCCAATTGAATTTTCTATGGTTCTGTTCATACTATGGCCACAAAATTTTGCATAAGGCTTGTCATGAGCATCTTCCATTTGGTCACAAAATTTCATTCCAATTGATTTTGTCCTGTTTATGATATTAAAGAACAAAAATCTTAATTGCCATATTTTATGTAACAACCTGAACGGTTTGGCTGGTTAACGAACTTAACCGGGGCGCTTGAGCAACGAACCCACCCTGAAAATTTCAAGTCTCTAGGACAATTCCTTTGAAAGATATCTTTCTAACGGACGGCCCCACGGACAGAATTGAATCTGACCACTATCGTTTTAGAACATTTTCGGCTCAAAATTAAAAGATTACAGATATTTGGGCAAAACGATATAGCACTCAAAGAACGAGCGCTCAAAAATTCGTAATGATGTTACACAATAACTTTCGTAGGAACAAAATATTCTGATATTTACGCAATAGTTTTTTATTCATTTGATGTTTTCGAACAGTTAATCTTTATGGTTTGCAATTTGGGAAAAGTCATGCTATAATGATGCTTTTTGAATAGTATAGAGAAATTTATATGTATAGTCCGTTCACGAAAGGTTAAGCCGTCGGTTGGCCATGGAAATTTGGCATATTCCACTGTTTATATTAAAATTCTAGGTAATGTTATTTATTTTCTTGTCAGATTGATACGCAATGTTGTCAATATTGCATAGAGTTCTCTGATAACTCGCAAGCTCGTCGGACGAGGCCGGGTATATTCGGCAACGTTGACGTTATTTTACGTTATGACGGCTAATACTGCCAACTTCAGATAAATAAACAAAAGCCTGCTATGCGCTCAACCTTTCGTGAACGGACTATACTTGAGTAAATACTGGATATAAATCATAGATCTATAATTACTATGGATGCAGAATCACGTGACCTAATAGAAGATCGACGACTTGGATACATAAGAGAGAGAAAGACATATGCGATCTTATCGAAAAGAAAAGAGATGAAGGAAGTTTGTGGGCAACTTGTCAAAATCATATGGAAGATGTAAACAAATATTTATGTGACCACAGACATTGCTGTGCCGACAAGGAGTTGATGCGTTGAATATAATTCAACTGACATTGCCCATAGAACAAATATGACATTGCCCACAATAGCTCCATCACATTCAACCAAGTGACCTCTCTTTCTCATGCGGTGTCCATTCTTATTAGGTCTATGATATAAATACAATAATTATCATTGCCCATGAGTAGGACATTTTTGACTTGCCTTAAGGTTTTTCTTCATTTTGTTTGTAAACACGCATCCTGGTAGCGATCGTGGTATCTTCCGAATTTGAAGTCGGACATGATATACTCATTTAAGCCAGGGACTAGTCCGATGTAATGGGTGGTTACCTGCCTGCCTGCCGAAAGCCTTCCTTATCTGACGCTCGGTTTTTATTTAATTATTACTATCTCTTACGTACGTTCTTCCTTTTCGAAGAAATCATTTCAACCCTGTTGACCTTGAATCACGTCCAACGTTAATGCGTCGAGTAGTGAGATTCAATCTCATTTCTTGGTAAATATATAATATTATAGCAGGTGATATTTCACTGACCATTTTGCTACCATGGGGAAAGACATTTGAAAAATTTACTTTTTCGCCGACCTCAAAGTAAAAGGTGCTTTTAATGTTAGCCATTTTAATGTGCAATCCTCATGGCAACCGTACACAAAGTATTCAGAAGCAATACGAGAAATGTCAAAACTCTACTGGAACATAGAAACATAGAAATTCCATATTGTCAAACGTATGTCTTGTGCAAAATGAGAATGTATTTCAATCAAGAATTTATACACAATTCATATTGAAATCGTCGGAAAAATCTTGTAATCAACTCGGTCATTAATCGAGCGACTAATGGTCTCGAACTATTAACGCGTTCGCTCCGCTCACGCATTAAAATATCTTGACCATTTTTCGCTGTCATCAATACCTAACCTAGTTGATTAAATAACTAGTTCGTGGTTGTTTCTAAGGGAACCGTGTGGCTACAAACAATCAAGAGCTAACATAATATAATACATAAAAATCCCTAGATGAGGTTAGTGCAAAACGTGATACCAAATACTCGACACGGGATAGCAGAGCTCAGGAAAAAACTCTCGCCATTTTTGCAAAATAAAAGTTCAATCTATTTGAATATCGAAGGATTTCTGAAAATGATTATTTTTAATTATTAAACCTAACCGGTTACCTTCTCTAAGTTGTCTGCGGAATTCTGAATCTAAAACAAAAAATCGAAGGAGTAAAATCAATCAGAAAAATGTAATAGTTAACATCAATAACCCAATTTAAAAACAAATCGGTAACCTCATGGCTCTTAGACCACCCTAAAATTCAAATATGGAACAATTATTTATGAGATGTTCATTTGTCTTCTCTGCTTCTCCGCATTCACAACTGAAATGTAGTACTCAGTGGTAGTAATATTGCATGTCAAGTTTTTATTGTAAATACAGTTGTACAATATTGTTTGACTCTGAATGATTCCCAGAATCTATGTAATTTTTAATTGATTTTTTTTCAGGGAAGAACTAGCTATGAAGATTGGACTGACTGAAGCAAGAATACAAGTAAGTGTTAAATTTACTTTCTTAGTTATTTCAATTTGATAATAACTAATTTGAAAACATATTCAGCTAACAAGAATCACATTTATATGACATTATTTTTCTTATTCTGAAAAACTCTCAAAATAATCACAAAAACCATATGTAATATTCACATAAGTGGAAAATATAGGTATATATTCTCATTAGATTACATTTTCTGAAAGCAAAATGTTGATCCTTTTATATCGTTTGATTGAATATGACTATATTATTATTAAATATCAACTATGATAAAAACTTTTCATATTGAATAATTTCAACACATAGGTGAACGTATATTCAATTAATAATATTTTAATTCAGTAATCCGTTTTTTGTCGCTTGACAGAAAGACCTGTATTAGGTCGTTCTATTTCTTGACATCTACTTATTTATTCTATATCGCATTTTAATGTAATTAATAACTCACGAGGCATTGGTAAATTACTTATGTAATTAGATAAATATCACCACCTCGCTGATTATCATTGAATTATTAGTTTGCAGTGGCGTAGTGACATGAGCATTTTTATATTTTCAACGAACTTCTTTTATGCGACCTTTTTCGAAATTCTGCACAAGGAGAGTTATATTCCCCCGCAGAGCATATAAATAATATTAAATCGGTGATAGGTACGTATGGTCCGTTCACGAAAGGTTGAGCACATAGTAGGCGTTTCTTCATTTATCTGAAGTTGGCAGTATTTGCTGTCATAACGTAAAATACATTCAATGTTGCCGAATGTACCCGGCCTCGTCCGACGAGCTTGCTAGTTATCAGGGAAGTCTATGCAATATTAACAACATTGCGTATCAATCTGACAAGAAAATAAACATCATAACCTAAAATTTCAATATACACGCTGAAATATGCCAAATTGTCATGGCCAACCGACAGCTCAACCTTTAGTGAACGGAGTATAGGTACTAAAATTCTTAGAATATAAGAACTTTTTTCTACAAACGTCAAAAAATGACAAGGTTCGCGCATTAGCAAGAATACGCGATGTGACCCTTTTTTCATTTTCCTTTGTTACTATGACACCGTGCGCGAAGTAGTGTGCGAAATACTTACTTCGCACACTGCATGTAAACTATATGGGATTTTTATATTTTAACTTGGTAAATTTCTTGAAATCCACGTTTTCTTTAACATTGAGTGTTATTTCAACATAGAATATATTGCCCATAGTTATAATACCTAATTACTTGATTTGGAAAAACAGTTCAAACCAGTTCAATATTTTTTTTCATATTAAGCTGAGCGTTTGTAGAAAAAATTTTGTTTGCATCTCATGCGCGAAATACTTTGGTGATCGAGAACTGATTTTTTTAACGAGGCGCAGCCGAGTTAAAAATATAGTCGAGATCACCAAAGTATTTCGCGCATTAGATACAAAAATAACAATTTCGTTTTTTCATGAAAATATCAATTAAATTTCGCACATTGGCGTTTTATTATTAGCACCTCTCAGTAATAAGCATCTTATGTCCTGATTATCAATGACCTTCTCGCCAAGCTTGAGCTATAACGAGGAGATCTCAACGTTAGGTCAGGCGAGTAAATTCTAGAATTGAACTAATTTAATTATATAACCTCTCACTTACCTACTACCTAAGTTTATCCGTAAAATTCTTCATGGTCTCTTGCGTCAAATGTTGAATTGTTACAATAATTCGAAACATATTTAGGTAGACACCTGTATCAGAATATAAAATATAGGTACCTACTTCTCTTGAGGTATAGATACTATAAATGTTCTTGCTGGTGACTATATAGCCCAGTCAAATTAGACGAAAAAGGGGGCCAACCTCGGAATGAAAGATAATAAGCTGAAAATTGGTACGAACCTTTGTTTTGTCATTCTAAATGTTGTCTCAAAAGTCACAAATGCTATCGTGCCGGCGTCTTAAGATATTGAAGGTCAAAGGTCATAAAAATCGGTTTTTTGCGAATATCTACCTTGCTATTGCTTAAATGAGATTTGCAGTTATTATGAAAATTGTAGACTATAAAATTGTCTACAACTTTTGTTTGAACTTTTTCTTCATACGACCAATCGTTTTTGGGGTAGAGCGCGAAGAGTGCGCAGCGTACAGTCATATATGACCTAATCGGACCTTATGCAGGGTCAAGCGTGAGTTACGGTTAGCTGTTCGTTGTATAAAGTCAATTATTTACTTAACAATTATAATTATTGAACAATGCCCATTATTTATGTACTAATTATTAATTATTAATATTTAATTAAAATAAGTAATTAAATTATTGTATTTGACGGATATTCCGACTATAGTAAAAATATTAAAGCAAAGGAACAACAGTACTGCTGCACTTTCAGAATCATATGAAGTTTGTTTTGACGAAACAATGGTTGTGCCAATCAGTCAAGAAAAATTTTCATCAAATCGGTCTAATAAAAAAAAATTGTTGAATTTGAAACTGGTAATATCACAACAAAACAAGCCAGAGATGATGCTGATGTTCCCATCATTGACACAGCTATTGCCTCAACAGAACATCAAAAGACTGCTGTCATCATAGAACAAGATATTGATTTGTTCGTTATTTTAATTGGACGTACTCAATCCCATCAACAGGTAATTTTCCTCAAAAAAGTTGGCAAAGGCAATGTCAAAACACAAATATACTCTTCTAAAAGTTTTAACCAATATCCTCGTACTAAAAAACACATTTTATTTTTACACGCATTTAGTGGCTGTGACCTGAATTCTGTGCTATTTAAAAAAAATAAATTGAAAAAAAATTAACAAATAGAACATAAATAATCGGCATTGTTTAATAATTATAATTGTTAAGTGAATAATTGACTTTATACAACGAACAGCTAACCGTAACTCACGCTTGACCCTGCATTAGGTCATATATGACTGTACGCTGCGCACTCTTCGCGCTCTACCCCAAAAACGGTTGGTCGTATAAAGAAAAAGTTCAAACAAAAGTTGTAGACAATTTTATAGTCTACAACTTTCCTAATAACTGCAAATCTCATTTAAGCAATAGGAAGGCAGATATTCGCAAAAAACCGATTTTTATGACCTTTGACCTTCAATATCTTAAGACGCCGGCACGATAGCATTTGTGACTTTTGAGACAACATTTAGAATGACAAAACAAAGGTTCATACCAATTTTCAGCTTATTATCTTTCATTCCGAGGTGAAATCCTAATTTGACTGGGCTAATAATCAATTATAGGATTACGGATTAAATTCATGCAAATTGATTTGTTAAGCTTAATTGAGAATCGTTTCACGGGTAATAATAGACGGAATAATTGACCCTAATTTTCAATTCGTATTTTTTCGTGTTTCCATTAGATTCGCTGTAATTATTGCGAAATGAAAAGTGAAACATCCTTTGTAGGATGATGTTTTCAATTAATCAGTTATTTGACCTACGACTAAAAATTTAAACTTTTTGAAAAAACTACAACTCAAACGTAATTCCTAGGATTTAGCATTAGTTCATGAAAGGAATTATGAAAAAGTTGTTGATGAGGCTCTAGGTTCCTGCATCTAGGAAATTTTAATCAATGAGTCATAGGAATTAGAATTTAAATGAGGATTTGATTTAATATTATCCCCGTATATCAACAAGTACATCAAAGTTCCTGATGACTTCAATTAGTTTTTCTTCTCAAACCGTTATTATCCTGATTAATGTCATCTCGAAAAATTACTCAAGATTCATAGAATGTTTTCCTAGGTATTTTTTGCTATCTTATACGTTTTATACACTGCAAACTATTCTGCATATTTAAACAACATAAATAGTAACGGTCGATATCTATTTCCAGTTAATATTTATTTTTCAATATTTCAAATGAAAAATAAAAAATAAGATGACAATTTCTCATAATAGATAGGGCCTTCGAACATTTGATCACTAGCCTATTGAAGTAAGAAGTGTTTAGAACTATAATTGCATCCTGGTACTAACTCTTCAAAATCACCTTGGCAACAAAAATTACACAAAATATTTTTTTTAAATCGGTGTAATTGCATAAATTCTGCATGAGTCCTCGTGATCTCTTTATTCCTGATCTCTATGAATGCTAACGACCAAAATGAATTGAAATAACGTGTAATGATAGGATGGTATTTCTTGTATAAGCATCAAGCGCTTCAAAATAAAAAAAATGAAAAATGTAAAAAATAAATATAAAAAATTTCTGATGGTGTGATTCACTTGAAATCTTGTGTGGATATTCAGTATAAGTATCAGTCTTGATTCACAAAAGAAATTTCACTCGAATCGGATATACTGTTATGAAAATATAAAGATTCTTTTTTCAATATTCCAATTGATTTCTCTATGGTTTCAATGGCCACGAAATTCTGCACGAACATTCAGTATATCAATCTTCAAAATTCAAAAGTTATCGTGCTTACGGCCGGACGGCTCCACGCCCTTATCCTTTGTGGCCACAAAATTCGAATAAAACGGACATTAATTAATTGAACTTTGCCGATTGCCTTCGAAGCAAGAACAATCGAATCAGCATTGAAAATGTTAACAATTTGTGGTGAGAACTGAATAATACTTTATTAATAGCCTCCGAGTCTAGTCTAATGCGTGTTTTCATTCGCAGAAAAAAAAATACCCAAAATGTAATTAAATTAACGGCATCACAACAGACGTTTCAAAAAGGGGCCGCCGCAAAGTTCAGAAACAATACGCTAGTTTGTTATAATGTAGTTTCTGTGGTTTCGCTCAGTGGGATAGCTTTGAACCAATTTCGGACGCAGCAGGTCGCTCAGCTTAGACCGGTTCGGGAACATCCACTGATCTTTTCTATCCTTATAGGTATGCTATTTATCTTATTTACACTAAGAAATCTGATTGTGGACGATACGGACCGATGTTACTATACGCCCAGTCAACAAAGAATGCGTTTGATTAAAATCCTACTGAAAGATACGAATCTAATGTTTTAACCTATGCTAAACATTAGCTTTATAAGTAATTATTTTTTTAGGGGAAAACCCGCGTTCTACTCAAACGACAGCTAAACAGGGTGTTCCTAAATTGAACGTACAAACGAAAAGGGGAGATTCCTGAGTTTAAGAAAAACAAGTCCCATAAACATGGGGTCGCAAACGTTTCATTCTCGCCATACAGAGTGTTGAAGTTTGAATTTTTTTCAAGTTTTTTTCTCATAGTATCTACACTTCACAAGATATTCAACTGAAATTTGGCATAGATATTACATTCGAGAGTTCTCACCACGTGACATGGCAATTTCGATAGAAGATCTACAGGGTGATATTTTTTCTGGAACACTGCCACCTGTTCTTCCGCAGAACTTTTTTTTGGTGAGCCACTGTTAATTTGAAAAAATGTAAAAAGAAGCTTTGTCCTTATACTAAACTTTTCGGTCTCTTGTAGTTTTGTCGTATCTACCAACGATTTCGAGAAAAAAAATTTTGAACGATTCTCTCGAAGTCCTCGTGAAAATCCAAATTATGATGGGAAGGCCACTTTGTAAGCTGTGGTGAATGAATTCTGTGTCAGTTTTTATGGAAATTTTCCTGATCTGTAGCGATGATTCATAAAGATTCGATAAACTAGTATAATCAACACATGTTTTTGATTAAAACTTTAACACCCTGTACCTCGAAAACGAAACGTTCGCGACCCCATGTTTCTGGGACTTTTTTTCTTAAACTCACTTAAGGAATCTTCTCTTTTCGTTTGTACGTTCAATTTAGGAACACTCTGTATATCGTTTTTCCCAAATGTTATTTTTGAATTTTAAGCCGAAAATGATTTCAAACGATAGGGTTGGACTCCCTGATGACTAATGAATCCGTGGTCAAATTCAATTCCGTCCGTGGGGCCGGCCGTCCGTCTGCCGTAAGCACGATAACTTTCGAAGAGATTGTCTTATAGACTTGAAATTTTCTGGGTAGTTTCGATTCCTAAATGCGCAGATTAAGTTCGATAACCAGTGAAATCATACAGGGTATTGCATAAAATATGATCATTCAAAATTCTTCGTTCTTAATATCTCAGATAGAATAAAACAGATCGAAATGAAATTTTGTGGTCATAGTATTATTTCGAGCAGCTTTTATGATACAGCTGATTTTGTAGGGTTAGTTCTAGGATAAAATGTACTTGTCAGGCGACCAAGTGTTCAAGGATGCCCATAAGCCATTATTTTACTCGAATTTTATATAGTGATTGATATGTAGGTAATCTCTAAGGACCTGAGAACCATGACCGAATAATAAAAATATCTACAGTGGAACTTCCCTATAACGAACATCTGTATAACGAATTTCGTACAAGACATTACACATTGAATCCAAATTTCATGTTAAAAACACTTTCTAAAAAGAAGTCAATTCTCTATATAACGAAATAATCAAAAAACATCACTCTTTGAATGAGTATTGGTAAGAAGGTATAAATTTGGGGTTTTTCCGAAATTTTTTCGGACGTACGTAATAAATCCCTACCTTAAACTAAATCATTACGACGGGCAGAGAGATCCTTCTGAAACAGTTTCAAATACACCTCTGGCTGTTTGGTTTCAATAAAAGCATTACGCTACTTTGAAAAGTTGTGCGGAAATGTCTAAAAGCAAGTGCCTAAGTTTAAATGATAAACTTGAATTTATCAGTGAAGTCGACCGCGACATTGCCGACTATAGAAACCAATTTTCTGTATACCGAAATTTCTTTATAACGAACTTTTTTGCGGATTTGGCGCGTTCGTTAAAGGGTTAAAGTTCCACTGTAAATTGAAAAACGGCTGAGAATTTCGAAATATAAGTCTAGATGAATTTATGTCGGAAGAAAATTTTGGCCTGATTTCTGAAGAAAAATATTCTCTTCATAATTTTATTTTTAAATCAACTGGGAAGATTTGAATCCTTCCACTTGACCGAAATTGTACCTTCCTATTGATCATCTAAACCTCGAGGCGTACCTCTTATCGTGAAATAATTTATATTTGAATGACTAATTCAAAAAAACCAATGATTAAAAGAACAATAATTGTACCTAGTCATCGTTGCGGTGAAACCTAATTGCTATCAATTTCCTCACGGTAGAAAATTGTCTCGAATTGATCAATCAAAGGTGATTAATAAATCTAAAATTTCCGCAAAAGCCCTGACTATGCAGAGCTGTCTTATTGAAGTTTCAACGCATTTATTATTAAATTAATTAAATTTAATTTTCTACTGCCGAGGTATTTCCGACTTTGTTGAAGAGTAGAACTAGTAGTTATGTTAATGGTAGCATTAATATTTGATTGAAAAAATTCCGCTTTACTATGCCATTTAATACGGTTACTTAATTGTCCTAGAAATGTCGGAATCTATAAAAATGACTAAGTGAATTTACCCAGTGTGACGTATAAATATGGATTTTCATCAAATTTTTTTCTGGAATGCGATTAATTTCCTTTTCATGTAATTGCATATTTCTGATATATTTACAGTATATGTAAGCATTAATTTTCCCTGTTGCTAGGTATTAGAAATCGAGTTATTGAGTTTTTCTTAGTTGTTTCTCAATATGGCATAATCAAGGTATGACACATTTTTTGGTGTTGCTAGAAATATCAGCGCTTTTGATTTATATCACATAATTATATGTACTTAAACCAATTCAACATTAATTGATGACTTTCAATTAATATTGAATTAATTTGAGTATGTAGTAGAGTTGGAGTCAGTATCAATATAGTAGGTACGAAAGAATTTTTCGAAACGGATAAAATCGCCGATAAATCGTTAAAAACAAACTAAAAAATGCCAAATTTGCGTCAACTGCCTTCACGAATTAAAGAGTTATTCGAATTAATGTCTATTTGATGAAATTAAACTTCATGGAACGTTCGCCATGTGGAACGTACCCGTAAAAATATCGAGAGTTATTCGATATTCGGTTAATTTTATTGTGCTATAAAACCCTGATGATGTGCCATTGACCGTATAATCGAACGAACATTTGAACGACCGTAAAATCTTCAACAAGTTTCACGAACCTGATGAAGACAAGGAGTTAGGGGAGAAAACGTTTACTGAACTGAACTAGATTTTTTTTGAGGAACTTCTGATGATTTTATTAATTCCACAACAAACTATTCGATTCAGAGGCTCTAGAGTTGTTTTTATTTAATTTTGGTATATTTTTGAACGAATGTTGCATTTCAAATTGTTGCTGACGTCTTTCGTTTAATAATTCACAAGGAAAAATACATATGATTAATTATGAATGAATTGATAAAATACAAAAAATCGACTGCAGACTCGTTTCACTGATATTTGATTTTTAAGACGGTTATGAACAAGAGTAGAGCCTGAAAAATAAATACTTAAATGAAATTACTGAAACACAAATATGACCATAAACGACTTTGTATAAAGCCATAACTATATTAATTATGATTTTATGGTCATACACTTTACGATCAACTCAAGTTTAACAGATTTTATATCGTTAGTATAGGTACATGAGATGCGAATCATTGAACAAATTTGATAATCGATAAACATTTAACGATAATGAGTTAATTGATCCCATTTTCCTTCGCAACATACACTACTGGAAAAAATTAAAGGATCAAAAAAATTCCAAATTTTTCGGCAATTTTAAATATGCTTTGAGAGGAATGGTCGTACAAGGAATTAAAAAAAAGGAAATTGTAGCTCCAAGTGTCTAGTTTTTGGATTAGAACTTCAAAAATTTTAAGTTTTAATGGTTTTCGAGAAATGATAGAAAAATCAGCAACAAAAAAATTCTCAAAATTTTACCACTTTTTTTTTCTTGTCTACGAGCGTGGAAATTTTATTTTTGCATAATCGTTAGAATGATGGGATACTTTGTTAATTCAGCTTCAATTTTTTTTATTGAGCTCAATACGTCCACTTCTCGCCGAGATATCGGTCTTTATTTTATTTTTCTTTGTTTGAAATTTATGTACTATCAGCAATTAAAATGTGGAAAAAGCTCGAGAAATTTTTTTTTTGCCTTTTTCGAAGATTATGAGCTTCTCCGAGCAAAAAACGTGATCCTTATTTTTTTTTTAAAATTCTATCGAGTCAAACAAAAAAACGGCTCGTTGGATTGAGTTGGCTATTCGTAAGGTTTTTATCAACATATTGAACTGTGAAAGTCACACTTAACATTATTGGTTTCCTCAACATTTTCGATCCAGCGCCAGCGGTAGATTTTCCAAGAAACCATCAAAAGCCCATTTTTTGTTAAATTTTTATATTGATGCGACATGAAGAAAAAAAAATGTCTATGAATAAGCAATGGTTGTTCATTAATGTGAGTTCATTTAAAGTCTTGAAACCCTCCTTCAATTTTCTGTGCGACCATTGGCTGCTGAGAAATCGATAATTAAAGACAAATGGATCCTTTTCCATTTGAAGACCGATATCTCGGCGAGAAGTGGACGTATTGAGGTCAATAAAGAAAACAATTAAAGCTAAATTAACAAAGTATCCCATCATTATAACGATTATGCAAAAATAAAATTTCCAGGCTCGTAGGGAAAAAAAGTGGTAAAATTTTGGGATTTTTTTTGTTGCTGATTTTTCTATCATTACTCGAAAATCACTGAAACTTAAAATTTTTTAAGTTTCAATCCAAAAACTAGACACTTGGAGCTACAATTTCCTTTTTTTTAATTCCTTGTACGACCATTCCTCTCAAAGTTACGGCATGTTGAAAATTGCCGAAAAATTTGGAATTTTTTTTTTATCCTTTAATTTTTTCCAGTAGTGTATCATCACAAACGTTTGATTTTTGAGGAACAGGCTGCTCAATAACTCAAACCTCAACTCTGAATATCCACCTGGTGGCTGAATAGAAACGATATTTTTCGATATAAAGTTTTGAGACAGTTTCTGGGGACGTTCTGTATATGACTAATAAATAAAGCCAAATCATCGGTAACTCTGAAGAAATGAAATCAGGTCTTCACGCCCAAAGTAGTGATTAAACTAAAACTGAAATCGAACAAAACCTCGGTTAATTTTTTGCCACCACAAATCTAATAAAGCGACACAAAAGGATCGCGGTAATTCCAGAATAACGCCAATTCATCAGAGCCATCAAAAGTGGGCTATCTCGAACTGCTGCTTAACACGGTGAACGTGATTTCGCACATTTTTTCTTCTCCGATCTCTAACTCGTCTTAATCGAATCCTGTACCATGATCCGGATACCATCATGGTTTAATTGACCCGCGAGTTACTCAGATCCATTGTGATTGATCGATTGAAAGTTCTGACCGCTCGTCTTTATCACATAATCACAATCTTATTTAGAGCATGATTCGGAAATTTCGGACCTTTTTTCCTCCTTGTTTCAGAGTATAATGGACTTTAATACAAGGTAATTACAGACCGACCATTCGCCCCATTATGATTGGCTGTCATACCTTAATGGGTCCGCCGGTAGTCGCTGGATAAGATGTTGATGATACTCTTATAGATCGGTTAATCTAGATCAGATTGATCTTATTTTTTCATTTAACTCTCTCAATGTTGATTCAGTCTAATTATACGATCGATATATCCGCTAGAGAGAATGGGCATTAACTAAATAGGGTGCTTATACATCACCTCATTAACACTGGGAATCTGCAGAGCTGTAACTTGTACAGGTGTGGCATATTCCTGATAGTTAAACTAGTATTGAAGCATTGAACTCCTATGTCATCGACTTATAGCTAAAATGGAAGTTCCCAAAAATTCAATGAAGTAGACAAAACTAATAATATCTATTTAAATTCGGAAGAAAAAAGAAAACGAATAGTCTAACACACAAGCCTGAAAGGAAACACGAAGGTAAACTTCTAGCCTAGAAACTTATTGTGATAGATATAGGCAAATGAGAAAAAGTGTTTGGAAAAAGGAGAAACTGAAAGAGAAGCACTCTGAAAGAATCTCCCAGAAAAAGATCTTTCGAAAACGATCCTTCGAAATTTGAAAATTGCAGATTCCAAAAAGTATTTGGATCTCAAAATGAATGAGTTACACCTCCTCACTGGATTTCTATCAGGACATTCCAGCCTTAGGAAGCATATGATGAGAATTGGCTTGATAGAAACTAACGAATATAGATTCTGTGTTGAGGAGGTGGAAATATTAGAGAGTTTCTCGTAATTGCTAGCCTGCGCAAATATGTCTTAGACAGGAGAATCGCGGAAATAGCAATCTTGAAGATACTGGAGTTCATTGGGGCTCTGGAACTAGAGCGAGCTGTAGCGCAGCTAGAAACTGCCTCCTTACACGCCATGAGATACCTAACATCAGCTTTTCAGAAATTGACTAAGATATTTAGTTCCCAAACCATTGCATGAAGGATTTTTTATGTAATGTTTAGACCCCACCTGGAAAATTCAAATAATTGAACTGTTTCCTACAATATCATCCATACTAATATTATAAACTCTGTCTGTCTGTCTGTTACTCTTTCACGCCTAAACGGCTGAACGGATTTGGATGAAATTTGGTATGGTGATAGATGATAACCAAGAAATGGTCATAGGCTATAAATAATCACGCCATCGTTCTTAGGGGGTAGGCAGTAGGCAGATAACTAAATTGAGTTAGTGATTTTTAGTCGTTTTTGTTAGGCCCTTTGCTCTTTCACATCTAAACGGCTGAACAAATTTTGATGAAATTTAAAAAGGTAATAGATGGTTACCTAAAAACGGATATAAGATCGATATGATCACGTCATCGTACTTAGGGGGTAGGAAGTAGACAGAAAACTGAATTGAGTTATTGATTTTTTTATGGTTTTTGCTGGGAGTTTTGCTCTATCATGCCTAAACGGCTGAACGGATTTTGATGAAATTTAGTTAGGTGATAGATAGTAACCTAGAGAAGGGTATGGGCTATCGTACTTAAGGCGTAGGCAGTAGGCAGAAAACTGCTTAAGTTAGTGATTTTTAATCGTTTGTTTTAAAAGTTTACCTCATTCACGCCTTAACGTCTGAACGGATTTTTATAAGACTTGGTTAATATAAAGATAGGATCCTAGGCACGGACACAGGCTACTTTTTAAGGCGGTAAAATACCTCATTCTCGCGGAAATCTAGCGTGATCGTGTCAAGGAGCTCATGACGCCATAACTACTGAAATGATTTTGATGTTTTTTTTAAACTGAGTGTTACTTAGACTTCAAGTTAGTATTTGATCACTTTTCTAACTTAGAGGGTCGGTAGGCGCCATAATTTAGGGAATTTATGATAAAATTTTGATGCAACTGTCATCATTTAACAGTTTTGCTTGGATCGAAACTTAGCGACATTCCATCACACTACTTAACTTATAGGGTAGGAAGGTACCAAAATTCAGACTACTTTTCACTTCGGACGAAGTCGCGGGTCAAAGCTAGTCATCTATATTTCAAATTCAAATTTCAAATTAATAGCATGGTTAATACAAATTTTTACTCTGAATTTTAGAGGCAAATGATCTAACGCAAATGAAAATATTTCACAGCAATATAATTTCATCCGATTCCATGAAATCAAAACAATTTTTTTTCTTGGTCATCGTCTTCAAAACATTCAGTAAACAAAGAACTGAATTAAGAAAGTCGAAAACCCGAAATTGTCAAAAAATGAAGAGAGATGTGTAATTTACTTAATTAACCTAATGGTCCAAGTCCGTGACCGCCGCCGTACGGCCATTGCCGAAAAAATCGTCACAAAATAACCCGCTTCCGTTTACTCACTGTCATTTCCACAGACAACAGGTGCCTTTTCGTCCGATAATTTTGTATTCTCGCCTTCCCAGTCACGAATTTAATCTGTTTTTAAGTGTCTGATGCACTGAAACTGACCTGACCCACAAAGAACGTTGTTCGACACTTTAAAATCTTGGAAATGCAGGTTTTTCATGAGGAAATTGAATTAAGGTTTTTAGGTGTATCGCGTTGCTGATCTACCACAAAAATACTAACATTTTTTTCAATATTCATGGCGATGTACGCGTTAAACCTCTGTTTATATTTTTGCCCATTGTTTGATAAGCGAATGTTTCGTTTTATAATTGGCCCAAACAAATTCAAT
Organism: Propylea japonica; assembly: GCA_013421045.1. Lineage (NCBI taxonomy): Eukaryota > Metazoa > Arthropoda > Insecta > Coleoptera > Coccinellidae > Propylea > Propylea japonica. The sequence goes on along the minus strand of CM024246.1, from coordinate 40,425,482 downwards.
CGAGTCAACTAACGAATACTATATCATGTACCGGGTTTTTCACTATAATTTGACCCCCCTTCAACTCTGTTACTAGAGGAGATATAAAAAAATGTTTCGTATAAAAGTTTCACGAAATCAACTGAGGTTTTTTTATACCTATGAGTTCAGAAACCATAGAGATAGAATAGAGAAGAGACGCTATGACATACAATTTTGTTAGGAAAAATGGAACCACTGGGCGGGGCTTATATACGACCAATATGGCTGAAAGTTCAGGGTTGAATTAAGTTGCCAGTTTTTTCTGTTTACGAATTTCACCTAAAAAATACGATGTGTTGGGTCTTTAGGAATCCTGTTCAAATAAGGTCAATTGAATATCAAATAAACAATTTTTCTTCAAGCGATAATATGCACATATAAAAATATATCAGATTACCAAGACATACTAGCAAAAATTTCGAATGCGGATCTGTTCAGTACTCATCCCTACCTGTGATATGTTTTTCCTCTAATTTTCTTCTTATCTGTCCCTTCTCTGCTTGTAGAAAGCCATACAGCACACGATACCATTTTATTATTGTTTATTAAGCACAAGAAATCTCAATTTAACTTAAAAAAGGTACAAAAATCACTATTTTTAGAATAAATTCAATGATTGTCAAAATTCGACGTATATCAGTAATATGGCGGATCTGATACCACTTTCATTTCATCGATAACTCTATACTATTCTATCTCTATGCCAGAAACTGAAATATATACAGGGTGGCCAACATATTGATGGCAATTTTGTTTTATCAAATGGAACATCCTGTATGGTTTTCCATGTTAAGCTAGCTCTTTTTCCCTTGATTGCGAATATGTAACATATGTATATCTCTTTTATTCTGAGAACCACAGAGTTTCAAATTTCAAGAACCACCTGCCAAGATCTGTAATCATTTTACAAGTGGCAGAGTGCGTTTACTGAAAATGCTCATTTTTGGAGTTATAATAACGTCAATGGGAAGATATACAGGGTGAAAAACATTGAACGCAACTATATTTTTTCAAATGGTACACCCTGTCCTGTATATTCTTCCTTTTTTGATAGGCTAATTCCTCCTGATCCCGAAAATAAATGCGTATGTGGATGTTTCTCTTCAATTTTCAGAGTTTCAAAGTTTTGAAATGATGACACCGAATAAAAATATGTGAAATACCTATGAAATTCTTTATATCCAAACAATCTACCTAAAAGTATCATATTATAATTAATACTTAACAATTACTTAACCAATGAAAAATTATAAACTATGGTAGTATGGTAAGAATGACATCAACTAAAGAAATTGCTTAAAATGACTACCTTCATTCAATAAAAAAAGTTCATATGTAGTTGTCTCAAGTTGTTTAGACTATTTCTGATAGCATAGTCAGAAATTAATGCTTTAAAATTTGTTTCTAATCATTACAATATTATCATTATTTTTTGTGCGTTCGCCGACTTATGGGTTTAAAATCGGTTGATTTTATATAATTATTATTATTCTCTGCTTTCATTGATTGTCATTATTGCTGTAGTAAATTTTTTCCTTCAGGAACGGCTATAAAAACGTGAGCAACGGTGTTAAATCGGGACTATTTGACAATTTAATAAGACTTTTCTGGCAAACCCGCAGCATGAAAACTATTAACTCTTGCTAAAAATTATCAGCAAAATAACCAGACACATCGCTTTTCCGCTTCTCTTCAAATCAAACTGAGCACACCTTTCAAGGTCTCAAATTTTCGCTTCAATACGCTGATGGGCTACACATAATCACAGCATAATTTTAAGCGAAATCATGATAATCATGCTACACTGACTGTAATTGAAACAATCATGATTTGAAGAGGTATTGAAGGACAGTATATATTTATTATTTATGGATAATGATGATTGATTTTATTCACCTCAGAAGATGAATGTTAAAATATCCGGAAATGAAACGAATAATCCAAATTAAATGAAGTAGTCACTCTTGATCTTGAAAACTAAATTCTATATAATAAATGCGGCACTTAATTCGATATATCAACATAATGTTTATGTCATTTATATGCGATGCCATATCAGCGATAAAAATCGGAAAAAAACGCTCTTCACCTTAAAGGATATATCATTAAATTTAACCCGTGTCATAAAACATAAATTAGCAGCTCATAACACTATAATTGTTATATTCGATTATGAAGTAATCATTCTTTAGAACCTCTAATAAAAGTTTTACATGTCAATAACGGTAATTGTTTACTAATTACTGATAATGAGCTATGTTTGTCGATAATTATTTGAGTCTTGTCGAATAATCAAATGCATTAGGTCATATTATGTTGTATCAAATAATGTAAGGAAATTTTGAAATTGGGAAATTGGATACCTGTACATTAAATGTCACTCAGCACTTATTTACTTCCTGTGTTGAAAATATTAATTTCAGAAGTTGTTTTAGACGGTATACTCTGATAATTCTAGAAAAATATATTTATTGAAATAATCGAACTCGTATCAAGTTTTTCAGATTTATAATATGATCGTAAATTGCGTTTATATCGTATTCTTGACATCATCATGGCAGTTCTTGACGAATCATTAGTTCATTAGTCAGTAAGTGTTTATTTATTATACCGACAGAATAGAACTTACCTATTTGTATACATATTCATAATTTTCCACAAAATGAATATTCATTTTCATTTCCTTCGAAACTACTCAGATGGAAATAATATAATTAGTTGAAGGGGAGAAACATGAAATTTCTTCTACTCACTGTCAAACAAGATATATTACAACTGAATTGAATTCAAGTGTTAATGAGTAGATAATATTCAATTTTATCTGTCTGTAGCTTGGGTTTTTTGAAAGTAATAATCCAACAGAATAAATCAATTTACGTTTCCTATATTACTTGGAATGTTTGTTTTTCGACGCTAAATCTCAAAGAGATATTTGAATATCGATATCGGTTTTTTTTGTTTCACTGCTCATAAAATTCTATCCATGGCGCCTACTTATGAGTTTTGAATATGCATGACTATAAATCATTTATATGCATTCAGCAACTTTAACTGACGAATGCTTAAATTAGTCTTATGTATGATTATTATAAATTTTCTTCTCTGGTAACCATGAGAAGAAAATAACATTGAAGTAGTAATATCTGACATGAAAACATTGTGAACAATAAATAATTTGAATCTAAACGTAGAAAATAAACAAAGGAAATGTGAAAACTCTACCATAATCAGATAAAGCGTAGGGGAATACCCGGATAGATGTCCTACTTTTTGAATTTGCCTCATAGTTTCGAAAATATTGACTTTATATGTGTAATTTCTATGAGTGTAGGAAGCCCTATTGTTTGATTTGGAATACTGAGACTTTTCTCCGACTTAGCAATCCCAAATTGTACAATAATTCGATTTTTGTATTTTGTAGGATAGTTGCCTACAAGTATGGATAGTTGCCCCACCATGAAAATACTGGGAGGGATAGATGCCCTTCATACTGTGTGAACCAAAAACCCAACTAAATACAATGAGTCTTTCTATACTCAAAACAGCAACTTTATGCACGCAACATGGATCGAATTAACAACAATTGTGCATTTTTAATTGAATTTCAAAAGCATATATTAAACGCAAAGTTACATTCTTCATATTAACATAAAGCATTGTTCCACACATTCATGATAAATTAATCAAATAATAAGTCTCAACAAAAATGATCAGGAATCAAGTTTGAAATCAAAATAACACAATGAATCGAAAATCTGCTAAGAAGATATGGTTTTAGTTTAGATGTCCTAAGGGGCAGCTATACCTTAAAAAATCAGGGCAACTATCCTTATCTATAGGGATAGATACCCATGAATTTTCTTAATAAATTAAGAAGAAAACAAAAACTATTTGTACTCAGATATACACTCAATGAAACACTGTGTTGGCGTAATAAAAAAATTAATGAATTTATTACCACTTCAAAAGTTTTACAGCGGCAAATACTTACCTCTAAAAGTTTGGCATGTTTGTGAAGTTCGCTGCTGAGATGATCGCACACACTAGCGAAAAACGGCTTCACTTTACAATAACCCTTACAAAACTAAGGTCCAAGGTGACTGTAGCAGCTACTTATAAAATATAAATAAATTGCTTCCCCAAAGAATAAGCTCTAAAAGCACTGGCTCTGGGATTTTCTGGAATTTTTTTCTGTTGAATTCTACCGTTGTTTCAAAGCATCATAAGAAGTTACAATGATTTAGTTTAAAATTATTGATTCCTATGTTTCCTTTCATTAAGACCGTTCTCATAAAATTCCGATTTTTCCTAGAAAATTGCACAATTGTTCTAACTAGCAGCATAACATGAATTTCTGAAAACCATATATCATCCCTGTAACATGCAACTGTGACCTAAGCGTTTTTTCTGTCGAGGTAGCAGCGATATTTTACGAACCATGAAAGTGCATTTATTCGTGTGCCGCATAACGAAAGGGTCTATTAAAGTTCCTTATTATTTATTTTTATTGGAATAGCCGGCGTTATAAAACAGCAGGTAGGACAGTTTCACTCACGCAGATACGCTGAATTTCTACAAATTATTTGTCGTGTTCTCGAACCTTTTTTTATTCCGGCATATTGTTGTTGTTCTTTATGTGATTGGCGCGGCTCCGACCGCTTTGATATCTTACTGTTAACCCATAAATTTCATGGAACTTAGTCCTAGACTTCTTTTTTCAGCAATGGTTATGTTATAGTTATTGCGTTTCAGCGCGCAAGGCCGTAGCCAGAAAAAAAATTCGAATGAAAAATTAACCATTTTCAGAGGAAAATGTTGTAATTGTTTACAACCAATTAAATTGAATTCTATGGTCCTGATCATGCGATTCTCTTGAAATTTACAATAAACATTCAGTATGAAAATCTTCATCCTCATAATAAATTTCACTTGAATCGCATTTTCTGTTGTGGAAATATAAGGGTTTTTCTTTTCAATATTCCGATCGATTCTCATGAGCATCTTTCATTTCATGTGGCCGCTAAATTTCATTTTCATAGGTTTCCTTTCGTCTGAGATATTAGTGAACAAAAATTTAGAGTGGGCATATTGTATGGAATGAAAACCCTATACGATTTTGCTGATTATAAAACCTTATCGCAGTATTCAAGACCCGAACCTACCATGGAAATTTCAAGTCTTTAGGACAATTCTTTCGAGAGCTAGGGGAAAACCCGGATAGAAACTCCAATTTTTAAATTTGCCTCATATTTTTGAAAATATTGATTCTATAATATGTAATTTTTACGAGTGTAGGAAGCCCCATTATTTGATTTGACATACTCAAACTTTTCTCTGATAGGTATAGCAATTCCAAATTTCACGAAAATTTGATTTTTGTAGAACCCTTTTTTGGGGATAGATGCCTACAAGTATGGATAGTTGCCCCACCATGAAAATACTGGGAGGGACAGAAGCCCTTCATACTGTGTGAACCAAAAACCTAACTAAATACGATGAGAATTTCTATGCTTAAAACAACAACTTTATCTACGCAACATGGATCGAATTAGCAACAATTGTGCATTTTTAATTGAATTTCAAAAGCATATATTAAACGAAAAGTTGCATTCTTCATATAAACATAAAGCAATATTCCACACATTCATGATAAATTAATGAAATAATAAGTATCAAAAAATGAGCAGGTATCAAGTTTAAAATAAAAATAACACAATGAATCGAAATTCTGCTGAGAAGATAAGGTTTGAGTTTAGATCCTAAGGGGCACCTATACCTCAAAAAATCAGGGCAACTATCCTTTTCGATAGGGATAGAGGCCCATGATTGTTTTTAATAAATTAAGAAGAAAACAAAAAATATTTATACTCAGATGTACACTGTATTGACGTAATAAAAAAAATTACTGAATTTATTACCACTTCAAAAGTTATACAGCGGCAAATTCCTACCACTAAAACTTTGGCATGTTTGTGAAGTTCGCTGCTGAGATGATCTCACACACTATCGAAAAACGGCTTCACTTTACAATCACCCTTACAAAACTAAGGTTCAGGGTGACTCTAGCAGCTACCTATGAAATTAATTTTTTGATACGTGTTTGGGAAGTTAGGTATTTTGAAAATGAGGCATCTATCCAACTGGGGCATCTATCCGGGTTTTACCCTATCGTGTTTACGATCGGACGGACGGTTCCACTAACAGAATTGAATTTGACCACGGATTCGCCATTAGTGAGTCGAACACTATTGTTTGAGACCATTTTCGGCTCAAAATTAGAAATTTACAGACATTTGGGCGAAACTCGTTGAAAAAACGAGTGCTCTAAAATCATTATATTATCTCTTCCTGAATATTGTTGCAATACAGCCTCCATAACAAAATATTAGTCGCTTCAAATCGTTGAGACTAGGAAGTCAATGATTCTAAGAATTCCACCGTAAAGTTTCTAACCAATTGGTATCGATGTAGGTAATAGCATCATGCTCAAAAACAGAAGCCTTCTTCAATAATAAAATTTTCATCACTTGTTGAAAGCACTAATCGCGTAGAATCAAAGCGATCGTAATAACCGTTCGTGCGAACGAAAACCGTCCCGAAACGGTTCATTATGAAAAACACCGTTTTAGCGCATAAGACCATCCTCGGTTTTATGAAAGAAACGATAGCCTGAATGAGAAATTACGTACGAAATGATGAACGACGGGATCTCGATGCATATGATTTCCTTCTAATCGAATGCGGCTCAATTAAAAAAGGGTATATCTACCTGCCAATCAATTTGAATTTCGTAATGAGAGAGGAAACAAACGGTCTCTGGGTTCCAGGTGGAGCATAAAGTGTTATGCGGGCAACCTAACATGTTATTACTCATTATTAAATTATACCTACGCGAAATGTTCATTCACAAAGGCGAACACATTAAACCGTTTGTAACAGTCGAGGAAATTTTTATAAAACTTCATTATGAGACCACACCCATATTGTGGGTAATTTTTAACTCTTTCACTTCGTTTCGAAACACGCTCGCCCGCTTCAATTCGAAGATTTTTCAGTGGAGATATGATAAGTAAAATTCGATCATCTTCAAAGATAACAATTCATACTAATATTATAAATGCGAATGTAACTCTGTCTGTCTGTCTGTCTGTTACTCTTTCACGCCTGAACGGCTGAACGGATTTTGATGAAATTTGGTATGGTGATAGATGATAACCTAGAAATGGTCATAGGCTATAAATAATCACGCCATCGTTCTTAAGGGGTAGGCAGTAGGCAGATAACTAAATTGAGTTAGTGATTTTTAGTCGTTTTTGTTGGGACTTTTGCTCTTTCACGTCTAAACAGCTGAACAGATTTTGATGAAATTTAGTAAGGTAATAGATGGTTACCTAAAAACAGATATAAGATCAAAATGATCACGTCATCGTACTTAGGGGGTGGGAAGTAGGCAGAAAACTGAATTGAGTTAGTGATGTTTTTATGGTTTTTGCTGGGAGTTTGGCTAGTAAGTTAGGTGATAGATAGTAACCTAGAAAAGGATATGGGCTATTAATATTCATGCTATCGTACTTAAGGCGTAGGCAGTCGGCAGAAAACTAATTAAGTTAGTGATTTTTAATCGTTTGTTTCAAAAGTTTACCTCATTCAAGCCTTAACGTCTGAACGGATTTTCATAAGACTTGGTTAATATAAAGATAGGATCCTAGGGACGGACACAGGCTACTTTTTACGGCGGGAAAATACTTCATTCCCGCGGAAATGTAGCGTGATCGTGTCAAGAAGCGCATGACGCCATAGCTACTGAAATGATTTTGATGTTTTTTTTTAAGTGAGTGTTACTAAGACTTCAAGTTAGTATTTGATCATTTTTTTAACTAAGAGGGTCGGTAGGCGCCATAATTCAGGGAATTTATGATAAAATTTTGATGCAACTGTCTTTATTTAACAGTTTTACTTGGATCGAAATTTAGCGACATTCCATCACACCACTTAACTCATAGGGTAGGAAGGTACCAAAATTCAGACTATTCAGACGTATGATTTAAGTGGATATTTTCGAAGATATTACCGTGCGAAGCCGGGGCGGGGAGCTAGTTTTGATATATACCTACGATTTTAGGTGATGACAGAAATGATATAAATGGAACTCATGATTAGACCTCATAAGATTATTTTACACATTTAAAACACACAAGTCAGAACCAGAGAATTTGGATATTTTTAGTTATCGATGTTTTACATACATTTTCGTGCGCTTATTCTACTTAAACGAGTGCTGTTTTGCTCAAAAGTTTGTTTTTTTAGAATTCTGAACCAAAAATGGTCACAAACGTGAGGGTTCGATTCCTTGATGACGAATTCATAGTCAAATTCAATTCTATCCGTGGGACCGTCCGCACGATAACTTTCGAAAGAATTGTCCTTAAAGGGGCCCACTCACTAAGAAGGAAGAATGCGCAGTTAAGTATCTGCACGTTTTCTGTAAAGCAAACGTGTGCATTCATATTTCCCACACGGAGATAATTGCGCATTCCAAATTTACGCCGTACACACACTGTTTTAACTGTACCCCGTACAACGCGCATTCAAGTCTTCGCGCTTCCCTCTTAGTGAGTGGGCCCTTTTAGACTTGAGATTTTCAGGATGAGCTCGGCACCCAAATGCCGCGGTTAAGTTCGTTTACCAGCCAAATCGTACAGAGTGTTCCATGAAATATATCCATTCAAAATTTTTGTTCATCTCAGACAAAACGAAACCAATCGGAATGAAATATGGCTGCCACATGCAAGATGCTGTAATAAGCCTCATGCAAAATTTTGTCGCCATAGTGTTAACAGAACCATAGAAAATTGAATTAGAATATTGAAAAGAATAATCTTTATATTTCTATACCAAAATATCCGATTCGGGTGAAAATTATTTTGTGAATGATGATTGACATACTGAATGTTTATGCAAGTTTTCAAGAGGATTGCATCATCATAACTGCAAAATTCATTTCTTTAATTATTGATGTTCTACATATTAAATTTTTTGAATGATTTCCAGAATCAAAGTCCGATAATGTTGATAATGTATTCATATTTTGTATCAATCTCAAGTCCTATACAAAATTTTGAGGTAATAGCATGATTCTTCTATCAATGAGTGAGCGCTTAAAAACTTATGCTTCTTCTTTTTATTCATTTGTATTTTCGATTGACGAAGTCAACCAGAATATCATTCGCTTACATAGAAAATAACATCGGTCTTCATTCACATAGCCCACAATGTTATATTACTGTATACAACAAATAGGAATTGCCTAAGGCATAGTCGCGTGCAAGTCAGAAAAATGACAGCATATAAAATCACTTTATTCAAAAGATAGATAAGAATGAGCTTATCTCAATTTCAGTAATTGACGCTAAATCTTGTTTACCGCTAAAAAGATTCATTATCTCTCGATTAGCATGGTAAATTGATTTATTACATCGATACCAATTAGCAATTTGCTTTTATATTTTATGATGGAGTTCATACGTCTCTCCATCTTAAACGGATGAGGATTCAGCATTTTTTTTGTAGAACGAATGAGTTTCTACAATGTATCCAATGATATGACGAGCATTAATAATTTCGATTATGATCTTAAAATTTATTAAGGAAGCGATTGAACATCTTTAATACTCATTGAAGGTCTGTTTGAAGTTAACCATATATGATAAATAGCCTGAAGCGTGAATATTGATTAATAGAATAGCGTTATATCATCAACTGAAATATGCCAGCAAGATTTTTACAGAACCCATAATAAACTAATCAAATTATTGACATTATTAACATACAGGCATTAGCAGAAACCAATTATTAATGGAGTTAATCGACCATGTTTTCTAGAATCTTGATTATTCGAAATATGGAAACGACAAGGATAAATTACCATTTAGTCCAACTGAATTATTCATACGTCGCAATCTTTTAATTAGAATAACTTCTGTTTCCAAGATATAGGTAATAATGAAATCAAATAGTTGTTCATGTGTAACGGAAATAGTGTAATTTCATTAAAATTCAATTCTTGGCCTCAAATATTGAAATGTCGAATTGCAAAAGTACGACGGCGTATCAGTGTCTCTGCGATAAAGTGGAAATCTGTCAGTTGACATGTTCAACCTGTAAATTTACACATTTAATCTGTCGATTGACAGGTTCATTTTTTCCATTGGTTTCAAATGCACCAATAAGACACTAATTGGGCACTAAATATTGGTATAAAATTCGATAATGTTGAGTTCTTGAGTGATCAGCACCAAAAACTAACTGATGGACAAAATTAGCGCACCACCTGAAATTTCGTTAAATTTTAACAACTGATATCTTTCCAATCTTTAGTTGGATTTCAATGTTTTTTTCTCTCAATTGTAGCTCTGCTATTGTCAAATTTCCTCCATTGAACAGAAGTCCAGAAAATAAAATCTTCATGTTGTACAGGGCGTTTAAATAATGTCATCTTTTATAGTCAAATTTTAACGTCTTCTGTGGGCAATGCCAGGTTGCTGAGGCACATAAAAACCATAAAGCGTTGTAGCCTAGTATCTCTCGAGTATTTTGTTTTTTTTTTGAAAACCAATTTATCTTGCAATTGTCCAGAGATATTCAACATTTTATCAACTGTTGTATTTTATACGTTAGCTATGAATATCTTGGAAACCATTTGTCCGATTTGAATGTTTTTTTTTGGTTGTAGCTCTTTTATTGACGAATATCATACTACGATGAGATGTTCAAAAAAAGAAATGCATCATGCTGTACAGGGCGTTTAAAATTTCGGGTTTTTTCATTACAGTTCAACGCCTTCTGTGGACAAAACCAGATACCTGAGGCTTCTAAAAATTATACAGTGATGTAGCCTGATGTTTTCTAAGTATTTTGCTCTTTCAAAAAGCATTTTAACTTGTTCCCTTCCAGAGATATTCATATTTTTATAACATCTTGCATTGCATTCAAATCGGACAAATGATTGCGAAGATATTCATGGCTTATGCATAAAATACAAAAGTTGATAAAATGTTGAATATCTCCGGATGATTCCAAGATAAATTGATTTTTAAAAAAACAAAATACTCAAGAGATACTAGGCTACAACTCTTTATTGTTTTTATATGCCACAGCAACATGGCATTGCCCACAGAAGACGTTAAAATTTGACTATAAAACATGACATTATTTAAACGCCCTGTACAACATGAAGATTTTATTTTCTGGACTTCTGTTTAATGGAGGAAATTCGACAATAACAGAGCTACAATTGAAAGAAAACACATTGAAATCCGACTAAATATTGGGAAGATATCAATTGTTAAAAGTTAACGAAATTTTGGATGGTGCGCTAATTTTGTCCATCAGTATATAATGAAACAATAAGAGCATGATGAGTCACTAATAGGCAACGAATATTGGACACGTTTTCAGAATTACTGCTTCCAACTGTTCGCTAACTTACAGATAAAATCTGTCGATTGACAGATTAAATCTGCGAATTGACAGGTCAAATCTGTGAATTGACACTAACACGCCATCATACAAAAGAGCATACATTCAACGAATTTCCTTTTGCTTTTCAGGTATGGTTTCAGAACCGAAGAGCGAAATGGCGAAAGCAAGAAAAAGTAGGACCCACCGGCCACCCTTACAACCCATATCTAACTACAGGTGGCGGTGCTCCAACCCAGTCGGTGGTGGCGTCAAGCCTCCCAAACCCGTTCAACCTACCATTCGGCCTTAGAAAACCGTTCGATGCACTATCTTTCAGATACCCCCCTCATGTACTACCTGGATATCTACCATCTCCACCACCGTACCATCGAGGAGCTCCCCCGCACCTTCTACCTCCTTCCGTTGGTCTCTACCCATCGGCTAGCTCTTTCCAAACTCTTCTGGCTAACATATCAGCAGCCCAACGTCCAAAGTTGCCCTCACCGCAAGAATTCGCAACATCGCCGCCACTGTCTCCAGAAACTTCCACTTCTGTGACCCCCCCTGATGTGGACAGGAGGACTTCAAGTATAGCTACACTAAGACTTAAGGCTAGAGAACACGAGCTCAGATTGGAGATGCTCAGGCAGAACGGTGATTTGATTAGTTAGTGAGTGATGTTGATGTGATACCTGCAGAATGTGTTTTATAATTTTTTGATTATCTCGATCGAGATTGTAAAGTTTGAAATTCTTATGAGTCTCAACTCTCAAGAACTGAAATAGAGAAATTCCAACCAATGATGGAGTGAATTGATAAGAATCACAAAGCAATAATCGATTTTATATACAATTATTTATATTTCCCCAATAGCATGTTTGATTGGAGGATATTCTTAAACAACGGTCTGTAAATGGCGAAACAGATTCTTCCGTCATCTCAAGTTTCAGTTTTTCTTCAGAATTTGCTTTTTGGCATTATAAGAACTACCATGACTTTATAGTTATTTAATCAACTAGGTTATTGCAGACAGCGACTAATAGCCAAGAATTAGTTCGAGACCATTAGTCGCTAGATTAATAACCGAGTTGATTACAAGATTTTTCCGACGACCTCAATATGAATTGTGTATATATTCTTGATTGAAATACTTTCTGATTTGGCACAAGACATATATTTGCCATAAAAATTTCTATGTTTCAGTAGAGCTATGACATTTCTCGTAGTGTTTCCGAATATTTTGTGTACGGTTGCCGTGAGGATTCCTCATTAAAATAGCATAAATTGAGCATTAAAATTGGTCATGGATGTTCAATCTCATACACGTTAAAATCACCTTTTATTTTGAGGTCAACGGAAAAAAAACCATGATGGATTGAAAATTCTGAAGCACAGTATCAGAAAAAATTTGTTTATTTTTTCGTTTACGAAGGAAATTGGCTTGAGAATAATATATTTATGTATCAGTGATGTTCAAATGTACCCGTCCCACAGAATAATCTGTAGCTATCGTTTTTAATAGTTAAATTAGTGTTTTGTACAGTTAATAATTGTTTATTGATTTTATTAGAATTAAGGAAACCGAATATTGTTGAAGTTGCAATATTTAACGAAGGTATAAAATGTATATTTCTTATAAATATAAGATAACGAATCCGTCCTATCAAGTATTTGAACAATAAACATCATTTTTTATGTACACAGTTTACGTTTTTTACAACCCCCGCACCAATTTTCCTATTTTGGAGATCTGCAGAATAGCTCAACAACGTGTTGAGGAAGGAATTTTTTCTGTTTTCTAAGTTTCCAACAGAACATCAAAAAATAAATACTTTTCCTAGTCTTCGAAAAATGAATGAACATAAAATGAACAATAACAGAGTCCCCAGAGAAGGATCAAAAGAATCTAGAGGTAAGCAGGTTTTTTTTTATTATAATCAGCAAATTTTGGAAAATACTACTGACCCTCAAAGTCAGTTAGGCTTTGCTTCACTTACAAACATCTGTTTGAGTCCTTAAATATGGAATATTGATGCGATAAAAGGGACCATTTCGCATATAAATAAACGATTTGATTGCAAGATTTTTCAGTCGTCCGCATTATTATTAGAAATACATTTTTATACTACACAAGGCATACATTTGACGTAATATAAATTCCTATATTGAACATAACTTGTAATGTTTCCAAATACTTCAATCATTAAGCATTCAGAAGCAATTCGTCGACGGACAAATCTTGTAATCAACTCGTTTTTTAATCTAGCGATTAATAAACTAGTTGATTGAATTACCATTAATGTTCATACCAGATGAACAGGAGAGTGAACAACTACCGATGAAAAAATCCTTCAAATCATAGCAATATTTTCATGAAATTCAATTAGTTTTCATTTCCAGCTATTTCGAAATGCTATTATGAAACGATTTAATTGAAAAATAGCATCGTTAACTTGAAAAGCTAATTATTAGAAAATATAATAATAAACCAGAACAAGTTCTCCACAGAATAAATTAAGTCGATCAATAATTCCGCACAGAAGAGCGTCCAAAATAACTTATCGACTGGTACAACACATTATCATTACACCACCATGCTATTATATAAATTTGAGATAAAAATAATTAAAATCTTAAAAGCTTGTAATTATAGGCTGGACCCAGTTTGTTATATCCCTAATATCGATCTCCATTTGATAAGGATGAAATTAATCGAGTGCATTACTTCGGTAGAGAATACGCCTACTACCAGCTAACAAGAAAACTTTTTTATAACCAGTTCCAAGCCGTCTTACAGCGTAATAATGTTGACTTGTACTGGCTACTAACTTATGTGCCACTATTATTAAATTATAATTTATTGATTAATATGACATCGACTTGTTATTCCTGGCCTTTTTTCATCGTCGTCCTTTGGAAGTTTCGATTTCATCATCGCTAATCGATATCGTTTATCTCAAGTTCTTAATGTGTTACGGTAAATAAGGCAGAAGTCGTATATTGAGACGCTGGGAAATCATTAATTTCAGGATATTAACTTATCGTTTGATTCCAAGTCACAAATTTAATTACCTAATGATCCAATGAATATCGCGCTTGCCAATGCAAGTGCAAAAAAGTCTTATTTAACTTGGTTTATTATCTTGACTTGAGGTAAATTACGATATGAAATGAGTACAGGCTGATCCTCGAACCGCCTCATCTATACATGTCATGTTTAATTTGAAAGGAATGCGTTACATTATTAAGTGGCTGCGACAGGTGATTAGTGCGAGAGGCATAATTGGTCATCTTTTAAAAATCATCGACAAGGGTATTGACATCATCCTTGGAATTTATACAGAGTTAGCCATCTAGGTACTGATCTTGTGAAACCACTGAAAACCCTAATTCTTAAATTCTTACTGAAAATTTGTCACTTATACGTACCTACCTACGATTATTTCAGCAAATGCGATAACAAATTGACAATTCCTGTATGCTTGAAAATATGGTTTTTTGAGCGCTCTTGTTCTACTTAAACGATTGCTATATCGTTTTGCCACAATGTCTGTAATTTTCTAATTTTGAGCCGAAAATGGTCTCAAACGATAGGGTTAGACTCCCCATGGCGAATTCGTGGTCAAATTCAGTTCTGTCCGTGGGGCCGTCCGGCCGTCCGTTAGCACGGCTTTTAAAGGGATTGTCCTAAAGAGTTGGGTTCCCAAATGCCTAAGTTAGTTAACCAGCCAAATCGTACAGGGTGTTCCATAAAATATGGCCATTCAAAATTTTTTTTCGTCAATATCTCAGAAAGAACAAAACCAATCGAAAGAAATGTTACGGCCAAATGCAATATGCTCATAACCAGCCTCATGCCAAATTTTGTGGCCATAGTGTGAACAGAACCATAGAAAATTCAATTGGAATATTGAAAAACAAACTTCATATTTCCAGAAAAGATATCCGATTCGAGTTTTATCGAATGGAGATCGATATTCTGAATGTTCATCCAAAATTTCTGGCCATAATATTAACAGAACCAGAAAAAATTCAATTGGAATATTGAAAGACGAATTTTCTTTCGATATTTCGATAGATTTTTCTATGGTTATATTCCAGTAACTTTCAAAAAATTTTCCGTACTGTTTTGGATTGTATTGAAAATTTTACTACAAAATTTTAGCTCGATCGAATTGACAAATTCTGAATCATTCGAAAATATAGATAATTTGGAAAAAATTCAATTTTATGGTTCTTATAATGCAATCACCTTGAAATTCTGCATGAACATCCAGTACAATAATCATCACCCTGAAAATAATTTCCACTAGAATCCGACATTTTGTTGTGAAAATATAAGGACTTTTCCTTTCGATATACTGATCACATTTTCTATGGCCACGAAATCTTTTTATGGGTACCTTGCGTGTGGTAGCAACATTTCATCTCGATCAGTTTTGCTCCCTGAGATATTGAGAAATTTCGAGTCTATAGTATGATCCTTTTGGGAGTTATCGTGTTTAGAGATTTAGAGAGGGACGGCTCCACAGACAGAATTAAATTTAACCCCGAATTTGTCACCAGCGAGTCGATACTTATCGTTTGAGACATGATCGACACAAATTCGAAAATAACAAACATCCGGGCAAAACGATACATCAAGTGTTCAAGTAGAACGAGCACCCAAAAATATCAATATGTCTGAGTGAAGCTAAGCCCCATGCATAATTCATACAGTTTTCCAAAACTGGTCAACTACCCTGTTGATGGACTGTTCACATACGCACATGTAAGTATGTACCTATAGTCCGTTCACGAAAGTTTGAGCCGTCGGTTGGCCAAGGAAATTTGGCATATTCCACTGTGTATATTGAAATTTTAGGTTATGCTGTTTATTTTCTTGTCAGATTGATAAGCAATGTTGTCAATATTGCATAGAGTTCTCTGATAACTTGTAAGGTCGTCGGACGAGGCCGGGTACATTCGGCAACGTTGATTTTATTTTACGTATGGACTATAGCTTTCTATTTGCCTAAATAATTTCCGAAATCACTTCAGCTGGAAGTGAAGATTTTGACAAATAGTGATCACTTTTTCGCATGACAATCAACGAAACAAAAAAGTTTGAAATCAGAGTACCAAATCAGAATATCTACGATAGTTGGGAAGCAAATTTCAATAGTATTATGAATTATTCATTACAAGCAATGAAAACTGAGCATAATATTACACTTTCTGCTATGTTCAGAAGTAAATTGTAAACTTTTATCAGAATTTCAGGTTATTTTAATGTTATGACCATAGACATAGAGAATGGCAATAACCGCCTGAAAAAGTCACTAGTCAGAGAAAGAGGTTAAGCAATATCGCAGCAATTACCTGTCTCTTTTTGGTGGATCTGTGGTGACCATCGATTGACTTTACGGTGAATAGGAACCAATCAAAAATCTAGAAAAAGGCATCTTTTGGCCGCGAATTGATTTGATCTCTTCTCCATTTTTCAGTCATATTTTCTATGAAACTGAATAGGGATCGCTCAGTCCATTTCTCTATGTTTATGGTTATGATGAACTGAAGTGATTGTGGAAATTGAACTGATTTTGTCAGAAAGCAACATCAGGTGGAAGTGATTGTCAAATAGAAAGGGCCTTTAGCATTTCTCTCGAACCGTCCCTGAGTTCAGCTTCATCGACGGTCCCAGATGCCACATCTCCCCAATATGCAGAAGTTAATCAAAAGAATCTGTTATAACACGTTCATAGCGTAAGATGACGTGAGTTAGTCTATCCAGGGAAGGCCGTAATTAGTCTGTCATTAGACTCCTCCCATTACGACCCTGCTGAAATTAAATTACATGCATGCTATAATTATCTCTACGTAGGACCTTCCGTCCTTTCTGATCCTTGCTGCGAACGAAGCAAGGACAAGGATGGACGCATACCGGGTGTACTGGGCGAACCGAAATGGAAATTATTAAAACGCAATTTGTAGTTGGAGTTATGTCTCGCTACCGTCCAAGTTCAAATTACTGAACCTGCCACTTTGAGATCATAGATCGTAATTAGATTATTTATATTATGCCTCAAGGCGATCGACTGGACATTGCTGAGATTGCTTTTCAGGTTGAATTAATTTTTGAGACGGTATTGTGAGGGTTATTCGTATAAGGTTGTTTATCGATCTGTTATGGAAACTGAAGAGGAATATGAAGACTACTTGCAGTATAGGGGAAAACCCGGATAGATGCCCCATTTTCAAAATACCTAACTTCGGAAACACGTAACAAAAAATTAATTTTATAAGTAGATGCTACAGTCACCCTGGACCTTAGTTTCGTAAGGGTTATTGTAAAGTGAGGTCGTTTTTTGCTATTGTATGCGTTCATGTCGGCAGTGAACTTCACAAACACGCCAAAGTTTTAAAAGTAAGTATTTGCCGCTGTATAACTTTTGAAGTGGTAATACATTCAGTTATTTTTTTATTACGTCAATACCGTGTTTCATTGAGTGTACATCTGAGTATATATGGTTGCTGTTTTCTTCTTAATTTATTCAAAAAAATCCATGGGCATCTATCTCTATCGAAAAGGATAGTTGCCCTGATTTTTCGAGGTACAAAAAAACCTTACTAATTACCTAAAACCTTAACTTCTGAGCTGATTTTCGATTCATTGTGTTTTTTTGATTACAAACTTGATTCTTGATTATTTTTGTCGAGACTTAATATTTTATTAGATTATTAGATTATCATGAATGTGTGGAATAATACTTTATATGTTGATAAGAAGAATTCAACTTTTCGTTTAATATAAATATGCTTCTCAAAGTCAATTTAAAATGCACAATTTTTGTTAATTCGGTCCATGTTGCGTAGATAAAGTTGCTGTTTTAGGCATGAAAAATTCTCAATGTATTTAGTTGGTTTTTTGGTATGAGAGGCATCTATTCGTCTGGGAAATTTGGGATTGCTTTGTCAGAGAAAAGTCTCAGTATTTCAAATCAAATAATGGGGCTAGGTACATTCAAAGAAATCACTAATATAAAATCAATATTTTCGAAAATTTTAAGCAATTTCAAAAAGTGAGATATCTATCCGGGTTTTCCCCTAACTAAAAAGTTTCAATGTCGACATACACTTATTGTCGAAACTCTCGACCCCCCTATGTTTTTCAAGAAATAAATAATTTATGCTGCGATGGTGATTTCCGGGAGGGGGCAGCAAAAATTTGGAGGGGACCAGCATAAATTTGGAGGGGCCCGGACCCCCTCTAAAGCGGCATCACTACTGTGTTCTGGAAATTGGATCAAAATTATCCTCTATTCAATATTTTTGAGTGTCCGTTCTACTTAAACGAGTGCCATATCGTTTTGTTGATTGTAATTTCGAGCTAAAACTGACCTCAATTCTGCCCGTGGGACCGTCCGTTCGTAAACACGATAACTCTCGAAAGGGTTGTCCTAGCGACTTGAAATTTTTAGGGTAGGTAGCTTCGGTTCTTGAATCGAATACGGTGTTGCATTAAATATGGCCATTGAAAATTTTCGTTCCTTGATATCTCAAACAGAACAAAACCATGCGATATGAAATTTTGCGGCCATATGGAAGATACTCATTGGAAGCCTCGCTGGAAAATTTGTGGTCATATTGTTTACAGAACCAGAGAAAGTTCAACCAAAATATTGAAAGAAAATTCCAAAGTCCTCAAGAGTCCGATTCTAGTGAAATTCATTTGGAGGGTGAGAATTGTCATACTGAATCTCTATGCGAAATTTAAAGAGAATCACATAATCAGAACCATAAATTTTAATTTTTTCTGAACTATAAATTTTTTTTCCGCCGACCTCGAAATAAAAGGTGATTTTAATGTGTACGAAATTGATCATTAATGACCCATTTTAATGCTCAATTTTTTGGCTATTTTAATGTGCAATCCTCATGGCAACCGTTCACAAAGTATTCAGAAGCACTACGAGAAATGTCAAAACTCTACTGGAACATAGATACATAGAAATTTCATTATGACAAATGTAGGTCTTGTGCAGAATGAAAATGTATATTTCAATCAAGAATTCATACAGAAATCATATCGAGATCGTCGGAAAAATCTTGTAATAAACTCGGCTATTAATCGAGCGACTATTATAATGGTCTCGCTCCGCTCACGCTTTAAAATATCTTGACCATTAGTCGCTGTCTTTAATAACCTAGTTTATTAAATAACTATAAAAACTCAGAATCTGTCAAATCGATTGAGCTGAAATTTTGCAGTTGAATATTCAATACCAATTTAAATCAGTACGAAAAATTTGTGGGACCTGAGTCAACACAACCATAGAGGAGTCTTTCGTGATATCCAAAGAAATTATGATATTCCCATAGAAACATTTTCGATTGAAATCAATTCGAGTTCCATATGAATTAGCGAAGTAACTTTTTTCATATATGTAAACTTCTTTATCGAATAAAACGCCCAATATAAAGAGGTCGAACACAAAATCAGCTCATGAAAAAGGTTGTAGCTTGGAACATGATGAAATCCCGTCAAACAGAAATGATTTATGTCCACACACATTCGACTAATCCAACTAATTTAAGGTAAATTTGTGAGTCAAATAACCGAAAATAGAGTGCGACGATCAGCATTTAGATGAGATCGAGAGGCAAAGCCATCTACTATATTTCACCGTGGCTGTCAGAGGAGGCCGTGTACCTGGCCGCCCGGGATCGCCTTTGAGCAATTATCTAATTAAAATTAATACCCGTTTAAAACTCGAACTCATCAGAGAGGGCCTGGGTACTGAATTAATCATGGAATAATCGAGTTGCCCGTGATGGATATTTTTAATTTAATAAATAATGAGAAATATATTAAGGTCTAGTTAGCAGGTGTATAAAAAAGGATGGTCGGCCAGAGCTTGGGAGAATTGACTGTTAATTTCTGCTGTTGTTCTAGCTAATCAAGGGTTAATGATACGGGCTAAGGTTGGTACACTTGAAAATATTCGGCTTCTGGGATATTTAAGATTTTCAATGAGGAAATGATGAGTTATATCGAAACACCACTAAAGGGTTTTCCAATAAATGGTATTATTTTGATATTCAAGAAAAATGGCATTTTCAATAATTATTTCATTGTAAAAAAGAGGCTATGCCGTTAATAGTGAAAAATAACATAGGCAAATGACCACCACGACACCGCTTACAGGACCATATCTTTTTAAAGAAATTCTCCACAACCAATTCACAAAGTGGCTGCCTTATGTCCTCGATAGCCTCACGAATTCCATCTTTGAGGTCTTGAATCGACGCTGGGCTATTGGCGTAGACCTTCTCTATCACGTGGCCCCAAAGGAGGAAGTTGCTACGTGTTAAATCACAAGATCTCGGTGGCCAATTGTGATCACCTCTTGGAGAGATAACACGGTTTGGAAACTTTTCCCGCAGAAGATCAATGGCTTCGTTGCTTGTGTGATCGGCCGGCTTGAGTTCTTGTGTTACCTGAACTTTATAAGCCTTAAGACCTAAATTTTTATCCAAATACGGTGTAATTACGTTTGTGAAATGTCTTATTCCAAAGAATGACGAGGAATGGACAAACCTGGGTTTTCCTCAACACATATTCTGGGCTGTTGTTGAGCAACGTGCACGAGTTTTATTCTTCACATCATTAACTTGTCCCAACAGCTCGAATTTTTCCACCAATATCTTTATTGCGGTCCGACAAGGTGCTTCACCCAAAAATGTTCGAGTCCTACAAACTGTCTCTGCCAAATTTTCACCATTTTTATAGTAAATTTCAATAATATCAAAGCGTTTTTGAAGAGTGTATCGTTCCATTTTTATTAATGGCGTAGTTTCTACTTGTCAAATGTCAAAAAAGACAGCTTCAATAGTGACATCTACCGAAATAGCCGGCTATTGAAAATAACACCTCTCATTGGAAAACCTTTTGAGAGACATTGTTGCCATGATTTTGATGGTGCTAGGTTGACTCATTTTTGTGATAAAGTATACCTACACCAAAAATATTACAATAGGTTTCAAATCTAGGTACCTAACCCTTCGAATGTCAAAGTCGATTATGTAGTTATATAATTTTGAATATTCGCATCAAATCAGATATCAACATGATATGATTATCTATGAAAATTGTAACTGGAGTAATAAAATCAATACCAACTCCCTGGTTTCAAGTTTTTCCAAATATTGCTCCTCCACATATCCGCAGACAGGCCATAACTTTGAAAATTTGGAAGAAATTTTATTCATTCACAAACGTATTTCAAATATTGTCCCATTTTCCAGATGATCAGATTTTCCGTTTAAAATCACGTAAATCTTTTTAGTTCAATTGGTTTCTGACCATAAATGAAAGTGATGAAGCCATTTCGCAATCTGGGAATCAATATTTGGAACAAAGATTTAATTAATAACTAATCCCTCTAGTTGAATTAATGGATTTGATCTTACAAGAAAAATATGGACTGTTCTTAATCGTATTAAAACAGTTCATGGCTGTGACAATCAACAAAGATCTAGAAGTTCTACTATGGGGTTCTGACAATCTGGTTGAATTCAATGTCTCTAAGACCCAGGCTACTCTGCTCACAAGAAAAACATCGACAGTTGCACCCCAACTAATAATGGACAATAAAACAATAAAACCAACCAATGGACTTAAGCTACTAGGGGTCAATATCAGTCCAAATGCAACCTGGCATGAGCACGTTTGCTCAGTTGCACAGAAGCTAAGCTATCTATTTCGTGCGGGGAAATTGTTCACTCCAAAGCAGCTTTTATTACCTTACAAGGCTGAAATGCGTCCAGCTACGGAATATTGCTCTCATGCTTGGGGTTCAGCTCCTAAGCACTCGTTACTCCTACTTGATTCTATCCAAAAAAGAGCAGTGCGCCTAATAGACGATCCAACGTTAACTGCCAACCTTCATAGTCTCGATCACCGTAGGAAGGTTGGAGACTTATGCCTTTTTTACAGATACTACCACGGAAGGTGTTCTGCTGCCATTGCCTCCATGATTCCACCAGGGGCTCAATTTGATCGACAAACAAGGCTAGCCGATAATAGTCACCAGTTTGCCGTGCATCTTTCTACAGCTAGGACATCGTTGTATCAGAAGGCTTTTCTTTACCGAACTTCAAGGCTATGGAATACCCTACCTCAAGATGTAATCCCCCTGGGTTACAACTTACAGCAGTTTAAGACACGCACAAACCGATTTCTTCAAAATTAATCTCGGGACGCTTGAAAGGCCGTTATAAGCTTAGTCTTTTCCCGAGAGATGCGTATAAAAAAAATAGTAATAAAACGCTTTTCAAATGGAATTCAATTGAGAGTTTAAGTTACAAATACGGAGAAGCAGAGGAGACGATCCAACATCTCATGAATAATTTTTCTATTTTGAATTTCCAGGCATTTGAAGAGCTATACAGGAAGTTACCGATTCGTTTTTGCATTGGGTTTTTGAATTTAATAGAGTTTTAAGTATCGTATTTTTCCGGTTTATTTTCTGCTCCGAATTTTTGTTTTAGATTCAAAATTCCGTCGGCATTCTGGAAAAGGTTATCGGTTGGATCTAATGAAGAAGAATAGGGATGTTGACTTATGTTACGAATTCATATAAATTGAGGTTTTCCTCATAGAAGGAAGTTTTTGCTATCCTAAAAAACCATTTTAGTGATCTTATTATTCTCGTTTAATTAAATAAAGCTGATTTAAATTATGTTATTTATTATCAACTATCACGTGATTGCGAACGCCAATCAGAGATAATTGACGTCACTCTCCAGGTATTGTCATTGCAAATTCGGTGTTCGGTGCTCAGATCAACAAAATACATTCATAGGCCGGGTTCCACAAAACTCCAATCACCTTGATTATTGAAATGTCATCATTTCTCTGCAATTTTCAGTCCATTTTTCAGATAAACCATCGACTTACTTCAATATAAACGATTTGATGGCCAATCAAGCTTTGTGAAACCCACGGTTCTGTGACTTGAACCATAGTAAATAAATAATATATCATATCTATGATTCGAATTTACGAAGTTGAAAGCTGAAAGAGAACAGAATACCTAGTTCGTTACAAGAACGATAATCTACAATTTTCTTCATAATGGAGATAGGATTCATCAAGGGTAATAGTAGTAACTTACCGAAGATAGATTCCCTAATGGTCGCAAGTTTCTTTGCTGAAAACAAGGATTTTTGTGCAGCGGAGCTTAAAAACGTGAAATTGTCTTTGTAAGTAGCAAACTTTTAACTCATATTTATTATTACAAATAAAAGAAACACCTCATTCAGCATTTACCGACCGACCTATTCATTTTGAAAGCTAAGATTGAACTTTTCCACAAGGGATCGGGCAAAATCAGTTCGCTTTGACAGAAGTCAAAGTATGTTCACTGAATAATGACGTAATCATCAGAACGTGACAAAATTGAGCATATCCGCGGGAATTTTGAATTTTCTTTTCATTTACTCATTTTTATTGGCAATTACTATATTTTCAAGGCAAAAGTAATTTTTTCGTGTTTGTATAGGGTTCATCTTTGAAATAAAATAATTTCCAAAAAGTAGTCAACATCCCTATTATCATTTTCAGAAATCCTTCAATATTCACATAGTTTCAAGTTGTAATTTCATAAAAACGGCGGGAAAGGGTTTTTACTACTGAGGTTTTTCCCTGAGCTAAGGTACAAACGCTCCTGCATCCATATCATAGCTCTTCGGCAATCTTTCTCATAACGAATGAGTAATCGAAAGATGGGTAGCACATATTGAGTTAGTCTAATAATGTGATAATACCACTATAATCATTTTGATATATTACTAATGGAACATTAGGTATATCCCAAAGTTAATCAACATCTAATCTGAGTCATCTCATTTAGGACATTGATTATACCAGAGCCACCAAAACATTAGTTGATTGCCTTAAATGGATATAAATGATAGGCCGGCAAATTATACGGCTGGCTTCGAAATGAATTTTTAGATGAGAGGAAGAACTCCTTTTTTAACCCGACGATGGACCCGAAGAGGCCCATGACAATGATGGTGTTGATATCGTCACAAATGTTTAATCAAAATAGGAATTTCTCATGCTTTATTCATGGTTCGACACCCTCCACTTTTTCGGTTGGATAGTGTATGAATTATTTATTGTATTAGTTCATTAGTTCAGTTCGATCATTATCCTTGGCGTGAAGATCTATTATAGAATTCAAATATTTGCATTCTTCTTTTGATTGTACTGGATGTTTTAAGAAGTATTTGGTTTTTTTCCTGCAATGGGTATTTGAAACATGAGCGCAGAAGTTACGAACATTCTCTCACATTCAAAAACGAGACACGCTGGGTAGTTAATGAATGTTAATTGAAATTACTGGCATTTCTCGACAAATACCGTTTAGAAAAATATTGATAGCCCTTCGGATAAGCATAATAGTATTCGGTATCGAGAACTAATATAATTCAAAACTTGAAACAAAAAAGTCCCCTGCATTAACATTCAGTATATCAATATTCATACACAAAATTAATTTCACTCGAATGGGATACCTGGTTATGGAAATATAAATATTCTTTTTTTTCAATATTCGAACTGAATTTTCTATGGTTCTCTTAACACTATGGCCGCAAAACTTTTGCATGTCACTCATTATGAGCATCTTATGGCCATAGTGTAAACAAAAGCATAGAAAATTCTTTTAGAATATTGAAAAAAAGAAACTTCATATTTCCAAAAAAATATCCAATTTGAATGAAATTTATTTTATAAATAAAGATTGATACACAGAATGTTAATGCAGAATTTTGTGGTCATAGTGTTAACAGAATCAAAGAAAATTCAATCGGAATATTGAAAAGAAAAATCTTTTAATATTTCCATATATCCGATTCGGGTGAAATTCCTTTTGTGAGTCTAGACTGATATAATAAGTTTTTTCAATTATTCTTTTTTACATATACAGGGTGTTCCTAAATTGAACGTACAAACGAAAAGGGGAGATTCCTTAAGTGAGTTTAAAAAAAAAGTCCCATAAACATAAGGTCGCAAACGTTTTGTTTTAAAAATACAGAGTGTTGAAGTTTAAAAAAATTTTTTCTCGAAATCGTGGGTAGATATGACAAAACTACAAGAGACCGAAAAGTTTAGTATAAGGACAAAGCTTCTTTTTACATTATTTCAAATTAACAGTTGCTCACCAAAAAAAAGTTCTGCAGAAGAACAAGTGGCAGTGTTCCAGAAAAAAAATCACCCTGTAGATCTTCTATTGAAATTGCTATGTCACGTGGTGGAAACTTTCAAATTTAATATCTATGCCAAATTTTAGTTGAATATCTTGTGAAGTGAAGATACTATGAGAAAAAAACTTGAAAAAAATTCAAACTTCAACACTCTGTATCTCGAAAACGAAACGTTTGCGACCCCATGTTTATGAGACTTTTTTCTTGAACTCACTTAAGGAATCTCGCCTTTTCGTTTGTACGTTCAATTTAGGAACACTCTGTATAATTAGCTGATAGGGATAAAATTAAATTAGCATTACTTCAAGTTCTTTTCATAGAAACATAAATATTGTATAATATTTCATTGTGGTCAAGTTGCAGGTTGAGTTACACTCGCATATTGAAATGACCCGTATTATTATTATTAGGTACATATGTACAATTTCATTGTGTTCAGAATGAATTATTAATTTTTGCAGGTGTACATTCATTCTAACAACTGACAGTGTTACTATTACATGAATTATTGTTTGATGTTATTAATGGTGCCATTTTCCCTAGACCGCTAAATAAATGAGGAGAATTGCATGAGGGTTTCCAATTTGCTCATGCTTTTTCACGAAGATCCATTTGCAGATGTTTTATTGAATTTCTTTCAGTTCTGAAGAAAGAAGGCTGCGGCGATATTTAAGCATAACTAAGCTCGACATTTGATTTCATCATATACTCATAGGGTACAATCCGGATAGATGCCTCAGTTGAATAGATGCCCCATTTTCAAAATACCTTACTTGCGAAACACGTATCAAAAAATTAATTTTATAAGTAGCTGCTACAGTCACCCTGGACCTAAGTTTTGTAAGGGTTATTGTGAAGTGAAGCCGTTTTCGCTAGTGTGTGCGATCATCTCAGCAGCGAACTTCACAAACATGCCAAACTTTTAGAGGTAGGTATTTGCCGCTGTATAACTTTTGAAGTGGTAATAAATTCAGTAATTTTTTTTATTACGTCAATACAGTGTTTCATTGAGTGTATATCTGAGTACCAATTTGTTTTGTTTTCTTCTTAATTTATAAAAAAATCATGGGCATCTATCCCTATCGAAAAGGATAGTTGCCCTGATTTTTTGAGGTATAGGTGCCCCTTAGGACATCTAAACTAAAACCTTATTTTCATAGCAGATTTTCGATTCATTGTGTTATTTTGATTTTAAACTTGATTCCTGATTATTTTTTTGAGACTTTTTATTTCATTACTTTACGCTTATGCTTTATGTTAATATGAAGAATGCAACTTTTCGTTTGATAAATGCTTTTGAAATTCAATTAAAAAAGCACAATTGTTGTTAATTCGATCCATGTTGCGTAGAAAAAGTTGCTGTTTTAAGCAAAAAAAATCTCATTGTATTTAGTTGGGTTTTTGGTTCACACAGTATGAAGGGCATCTATCCCTCTCAGTGTTTTCATGGTAGGGCAACTATTTATACTTGTAGGCATCTATCCTCAAAAAGAGGGTTCTACAAAAATCGAATTCTTGTGAAATTTGGGATTGTTATATCAGAAAAAAGTCTGAGTATTTCAAATCAATTAATGGGGCTTCCTACACTCATAGAAATTACACATATAAAATCAATATTTTCAAAAATATGGAGCAAATTCAAAAAGTAGGGCATCTATTCGGGTTCTCCCCTATATTATGTTTATTAACAAAAATAACTTTCTTCGAAATTATTTCTCAATTATCACAGAGTGGATGCAAATTGTTGTAGGCCGCAGTGGAAAATAACCCCCTTAACAATTTACAATCTTACCTCCTTCAATGAATTCACTGTTTCCATGCAGACTCGGTTTAGAATTGAAAGTGCGCGAAGCGATAATTTATTACGTGAATGTAGTAAAAAAAATCAATGACGAAATTTTTTTCTGAGTAAGAATAGTTCAGAAACACACCCGACATTAAAAATTCAACTGTTCAACTTTTTTCTAATTTAATTTTCCCGAATCGATATTTTCATCGTAAAAATTTACGTAAAATTCCCTCAAACAATAAACAATATGAAGTAACGGCCGTAAACGTCAAAAAGTCTCACATTTTACGGATATTGGAGTATAAACAAAATTAAAATCCCCGTGGTACGCAGCACGAGTCCTTTCTTTGTCTCAAACCGAACAACTGTGACTAATATTTACGATTAATTCAATTTTGATGCCATAATCTTGAATGGACTTGGCCGGGTCAAGCAAGAAAACGAGATAAACTGACATATTTGCATCGAAAAAGAATGAACGGGTTAGGTGACAATGTAAATAATGCCGGGCCGAGCTTTAAATACACTCGGTGATGTGTCGTTAAGGAAAAACTAGTTACTACCTGCTGCTTTACACACTACACACACATGTTAACTTTTTCAATTTGATTGATTAACTATGAGGAACTCGGTATTTGGATATATCATGTTTGAACGTAGTCAGTAGGAAACGAAATTTGAATGAATAAAAATGTATAGTCATGTGTTACGAATGTCGCAGAAGAAGTACGTGTATAAATTGCTCCCATAAAACCGTCAGAAATTAACGATTATTGAAATTTAAAAAACTAAAAAGTGGTCATACATACATAAAAAGTAGGTGGCTGAAGAGGGTTACTTTCATATTGAGTTAGAAACAGGGTGGAAAAAGACAACGTAAAAATAAGTGACTTCATTAGGAAATTTTATCCCGAATCCTTATCGCTTTCTGCAGGCGAGAAACGAGATAAGTGATAATAAAGAGTTCCACACAGTCGCTGATTATTGGAGGTGAGATGTCTGAGAAGGTAGAAGAAGAAATTTCGCTAAATCAACTATTGAATGAAATAATAAAAAACAGAAACGAAGTAAAAAACAGTATCGCGGCATCTGAGTCAAGATTGATCTTGGAAATTCAAGGTCTGAAAAGTAGATTGAACCATTTAGAAAAGGAAAATACTAAATTGAGAGAGGAATTAGAAGTGGGGAAACGCATCCAAAATAAAAATAACATAATTGTGTTTGGACTGAGGAAGAAGAGGGAAGAAATAACCGCACCACTCGTCTGCGAAGAACTTGCAAACCTGTTGGAGGTTTCATTAGAGGAATCGGATGTAAGCGATATATACCCATTAGGAAAAACTGAAAATTGTCCCATTAAAATTGAGCTTCTATCTCATTTGAAAAAGAGGCTCATTTTCCAAAATACAAAGAAGCTGAAGAACACGGGTGTGTCCATAGCCAACGACCTCACACTGCAACAACGTGAAGAAATTAAAATCTTAAATAAATCCCTCAAAAACGCAAGACTGCAAGGGCGTGAAGCATACATCAAGGGTAACAAATTAGTTATTGGAAAAAAAGAATATACAGTAGAAGATCTACAAATTACCGAACAGGGCGTTAAAACAAACAGTGCTCCTCATACCCCTCTGAGGCAACAAGAACAGAGTTCCAGTGAAGAAGAAAGCGCAGATTCCATCGCAGAAGAGGCAGGAGGTTCAACCAGCAGGATCCCCACAAAATCAGAGTCCACCCCCAATGCAACTACGCCACAAACTAGCCTCAAAAAGTTTTCACCGAAAAAGAAATTGTCAAAGGGTCTTGGAGTTAACGTAATGAAACTTCGGACTAGAGGAATACTTGAAAAATAAATTGTGAGTAGTCAATCCTTATATGTGTATGTGAATGTTATATGAATGAATTTTTGAAATTGGAGTTGATATAGTATGAAAAGTACTGAAACTTAATTTAGAAATCAAATATGGATAAGTTTATCAGGGATTATCACAACGATGACTATATTACTAAAGTGGTTGAGAATGTCCATAACATTGGTAAAAATATAACACAAAACTTCAAACTATTTCAAATGAATATACGAAGCATACAAAAAAATTTCGATGAGTTGGAGGTGCTATTGGATAGAGCAGAACAACATTATGATGTTATAATCTTAACGGAGACTTTTCAGGTTGGTAACCCAGAACTGTTTAGTAAACGGGGCTATAATATTCTTTATAACAGAGGAAAATACAACAAAAACGATGGTGTAATAATATATATTAAGGAGAACATAAACTTTGAATACAAAATAATTAAAATTGACAATACAAATATATTAGATGTTGATCTGAAAACAACAGATGGTGAAAACTTGAAACTTTCTGCAGTATATCGTTCACCGGGGACACCTTTAGCTTCTTTCAACATAGAGATTTCGAAGTACCTAGAAAATGTAAATATAAATATGAAACATATTATTGCCGGAGATATAAATATCAACATACTTAGTCATGATAATTTGATAGAGGAATATTTGAACATTTTATCGTCATATGGGTTTGTTTCGATGATAAATTGTCCAACACGGCCGCAAAGTGGGACATGTCTCGATCATTTTTTTGTCAGAGGTTTCAATCCTTTGGGTGACGAAACTGATGCTGGAGTCTTACATTATCTCGTTACGGACCATTACCCTGTTATCTTGGGCCTGAATCTGAAAATAAAGTATAAAAAGGACTACCCCAAAAAGGAAAAGAAATATGTCAACTATTGTATGCTCAAAGAAAAATTGAAATCAGAATCTTGGTTGAAAGTATATGAACAAAGTGATGTTAATGAGATCGCTGATTGCTTTGTCAATCTATTGGCTCAACATATTGAGGATAATACAAATACGGTTACGGTTAAAAAAAATGACAGAATCAGAAAAAAATGGATTACCCCAGAAATTTGTAAATTAATTAATCACAAAAATAAATTATACTGTAAACTGAAAATTGCGCAGCATAACATAGATTTGAAAAATGAATATTCGAAATATAAGATTGAAGTTCGCAAAAAAATAAAGGAGGCTAAGCATAACTACTTTCAAAGTCGAATTCGAGAGGGTTCCGAATCGAAGGCCTTATGGGACTGTGTTAAAGAAATGTGTAATGAAAATAAGATTGAAACTAAAATAGATTATATACAAACATCCGATGGAGCGAAGATTGACAATGATTATGAGATTGCGCAAGCTTTTAATGATCATTATAGTGAGTTAGGCGAAGCATATGCCAGTAAAATAAAAAGTCCCGAAAATTTCATTGAAGAAAATCATATATTTGAGGGCTCCTTTTATCTAGCTCCGGTGGAGCCTACAGAGATCATCAATATCATAATGGAATTAAAATCTAAAAAGTCAACTGGGCTCGATGGAATAAGAGCGGAAACACTCAAGGAAATTAAAGAAGAAATAGCTGAACCACTGACTTACCTGGCAAACACTTGCTTCCAAAGGGGTTGTTTTCCTGACATATTGAAAATCGGAATTGTAAAACCAATATACAAAAATGGGGATAAGTCACAAATGATCAATTACAGGCCAATCACTCTGATTTCGAATGTGGGAAAGATTCTTGAAAAATTGCTCAAAGTCCGTATGATAAACTTTTTGGAAAAAAATAAGATTTTATCCAATAAACAATATGGTTTTCGACATGGGTTTTCAACGGAAGATGCAATAAAGGCCTTAACATCAAAACTTTATGAAAATATAGATGCAAACACCCCAACCCTTGCCATATTCGTTGATCTTGCGAAAGCATTCGACACGGTGAGTCATAAAAAACTGTTAGAAAAGATATACAACTGTGGATTCCGTGGATCAATTTATGACCTAATTGAAAGCTATCTCACCAACAGAAAGCAAGTGGTAATGGTAAATGGTCGAGTCAGTGAAAAGAAAACTACAACTTATGGTATTCCCCAGGGTACAGTGCTTGGCCCGCTTCTCTTTCTTATCTACATAAACAATCTGTTAGAGCTGAAAGGGGAAGGTCAACTTATAGGGTTTGCTGACGATACCGTTGTTGTGTACCAAAAAGAGTCATGGTCGGATTTGGAAAATGTAGTCAAAAGAGATTTCGATAAAATAACTAAATGGTTACAGCTAAATTTACTCACCTTAAACCAAAGTAAAACGAAATATTTATCTTTTTCGTCTAGTAAAGCTGGTTCTAACGATCTTGGAGATTTACATATCAATAAAGGCTTAAAAATACCTAAATCAGACTCCGTAAAGTATTTGGGCATTGAAATCGATCAACATCTAAAATGGGATAAACATATGATTAACATATCTAAGAAACTACGAGGTATCTTATATAAGTTCAAATACATAAGGAAAAACATAAAAAATGTTAGGGCCCTGAACATATTATATAATGCACTCGTGCAACCCCAGTTATCATATGGTGTGATTGGTTGGGGCGGAGTACTGGATAGTCACAAAAGAAGAATAGACATATTACAGAAGCATTTCCTGAAAATAATTAACGATAAACCCATAACATATCCTAGCAAACAGCTCTATGAGTTGACCAAGGTACCGGATGTCAGGCAGATATTTGCAATGAAGATTTTTATGAGCATTTTTGAGGGAAAAATTCTAATAAGGGAAAAAAACCATCAGTATCGTACCAGGGCAGCTGGAAATAATTTTGAGCGTCCTAGATCCATGAAGCGAATTGGCCAAAGATGCTGTACCTACATAGCCCCAAGGTTGCTTCCCTTGCTACCTGAAGGAGTTATCAATTTACGGAATAAAATGACTTTCAAAAGAGAATTAAGGAAATGGATAATGATTTTTGAACGAACAAAATTACATGAAATAATAAACCAAAAATAAATTTTGAAATCTCGACATACAAAGAAAATTTATGGACTGCATTTGAAACTAAACTGAAATTGACACTTTCTTAAATTTGACACCTACCGGAATTTGACACCTACCTGAATTGGACACCTACCTGAATTTGACACCTACCTGAGTTTGACAGTTACTTGAATGTGATACTCACCCGGATTTGACACTAATCAAAATGAATTGGACACTGTGACAAAGTCGACATCTAGATTGAGGGTAATACTGTATCTGCTCACATGGGCCTGAAGGAAAACACTTTTTATTTCGCGGCAAAATTATTGAATGTATTGTTATTTTGATTACTGTGCACAGTTAATACTCTAAACTTAACTCTACAGTATTATAGAGTTTATTTATATATGTATGTATCTTGAATAAACTCTCTTATTATTATTATTATTATTATTATAGTCCTGAGCTGGTGCTTTTGAGCGCTCGTTCTTTGGTGAAGCAATTGGAAAAATACTTAAAATTGTAAAATTGTATGTAGGACTCGAGATTGATACTAAATATCTGAGTGCGGGGTTTCGGCACGATCGGAAATATATTCTGGGAATTATTCAAAAATATGAAAAGCGTATATAATATGGATAACTAAAATATCAAAATTTGGTGGTACCGATTTCACAATCCTTTTGAAAATTTGCACGATTATTAATTTTGCCACTTTGAACCTTCAAAATCGATTTCATTTCAATCGAGAGGTTCTTCATGAGAATATTAGAATTTTTCGCGATATATTACAATACTAGCTTTTACCCGCGACTTCGTCCGCATAAGTTTTTTTGTTTTCTCCCGGCTGTAAGTCCCCCTGCAACAATGTCCCACTATCGTGTTCCAGTCCTCAACTTCCCATCAAAATTTGGTAATTAGATTTTATCTGTATGTAATGTAACAGTCAGTTGAATAAAAAATCGTATATAAATCAGATCAATAGTTTTGGCGTAATGTGATTCTAGACAGAGTTTTAATGTTGTAGATAGGTAGCTGTGTATAGGTTCCTGTGGAAATGAGATATTTTCCCGAAGTAAAAAGTAGTCTGAATTTTGGTACACCTTCCTACCCTATAAGTTAAGTAGTGTGATGGAATGTCGCTAAGTTTCGATCCAAGTAAAACTGTTAAATAAAGACAGTTGCATCAAACCGACCCTCTAAGTTAGAAAAGTGATCAAATACTAACTTGAAGTCTTAGTAACACTCAGTTAAAAAAAAAAAACATCAAAATCATTTCAGTAGCTATGGCGTCATGCGCTTCTTGACACGATCACGCTAGATTTCCGCGGGAATGAGGTATTTTCCCGCCGTAAAAAGTAGCCTGTGTCCGTGCCTAGGAGCCTATCTTTATATTAACCAAGTCTTATAAAAATCCGTTCAGACGTTAAGGCGTGAGTGAGGTAAACTTTTAAAACAAACGATTAAAAATCACTAACTTAATTAGTTTTCTGTCTACTGCCTACGACTTAAGTACGATAGCATGAATATTAATAGCCCATATCCTTTTCTATGTTACTATCTATCACCTAACTAAATTTTATCAAAATCCGTTCAGCCGTTTAGGCATGATAGAGCAAAAGTCCCAGCAAAAACCATAAAAAAAATCACTAACTCAATTCTGTTTTCTGCCTACTTCCCACCCCCTAAGTACGATGACGTGATCATTTTGATCTTATATCCGTTTTTAGGTAACCATCTGTTACCTTACTAAATTTCATCAAAATCTGTTCAGCCGTTCAGACGTGAAAGATCAAAAGTCCCAACAAAAACGAGTAAAAATCACTAACTCAATTTAGTTATCTGCCTACTGCCTACCCCGTAAGAACGATGGCGTTATTATTTATAGCCTATGACCATTTCTAAGTTATCATCTATCACCATACCAAATTTCATCAAAATCCGTTCAGCCGTTTAGGCGTGAAAGAGTAACAGACAGACAGACAGAGTTACTTTCGCATTTATGATATTAGTATGGATTAGGTACAATAGACTTCACTTCGTGAATATTAGCTATTATTATACGGCCGTTGAATAATATAGTATTATCCACGACTATTGTAAAATCCGTCCATTGTATCGTCTCTGTGCTCGGTCTTAATGATACCCATAATCATAAGGGAATAATGAGATATAATTCACTGCTGTCAGATGCTTCATAGATTTACCTTTGATATAATATTCTTTAAATTGGTATTTCTTCAGTATTATAATGTACTCCAACTAACGAATATGGGCATACCTTGTCAATCGAGGGCCAAATCTACTTTTATTATATCAATTAAAGTTTTTTTTAATACAAAATATACAATGACCAGTTCACCAAAACTTTCTCATGAGTGAACTTGACTTTTTCCACTCTTCTTATAGAAGGGTCGCGTATAATGGCTGTTATTCACTCGGTGATTTGGGCCACGAGCCGGCTCGTGGCCTAAACTTCACCTGGCGAATAATAGCTATCATTATACGCTCGTTGTATAATATACTATTAATAGCGTTATTGTGGTTATGAAATAAATATTTTTTTCTTCTTCACTACACTGTATATCAAAAGCTGGGCATGTTTACAACATAGGATGTTCATATAAAATTTTCTTCTTGAAATTGTTCCAAGAATCACCTCTTTGAATAACAGCATATCCTTTAGGAACACCTAGTAGATATATACTACGGCGTGTACGTCATTCTCTCGATTTTTTCGTTGCAACATAACGAACAATGCCTTATATATAGGGGCTTTTCTGTTACTCCTTTGTTGATTTATAACATATTATTATATCATTCATTAATAACATGACGAACATCGGAAGCTCACAGTAGTTTGGTTCATTAGGTACAATGAATTTCCAATCTGTGTTCGTCCGAGACCTGATTCGAATTCCTTTCAGAAGAACGATCAATCTAACAAGCAACGCTAATGAGTACAAGCAAGATCTGAATGTATGTGTTATACATACTATTAGACAAACTGTGCGCTTGATATCAAAGGATCACCGTTGAAGATATAGCGCTTGCTGTGGGCACCACGGTCTATTTCGATTTGAAAAAATTAAGAAAAGCCCTGAGCAGGAGCTTTCAAGCTCTCGTTCTTTGGTGAAGCAATAAGACAATGATTTCAAAATTTTATATGGGATTTGAGATTGATACCAAATATATAAATTCAGAATCCCAGCACAATCGGAATTATATCATGGAAATAATTCAAAAAATTAATAATGTAAAAATGAATAATTTTAAAAATTGAATTCTATTCATGTGAGAATGCGATTGTCTTGAAATTTTGCATGAACATTCAGTATATCAGTCTTGCTTTACGAAATGAATTTCACTTGAATCGGTTATCCTGTTATGGAAATATAGAGATTCTTCTTTTTAATATTCCAATTGAATTCTCCATGGTTCTCTTGACACTATGGCTACAAAATTTTGCATGAGAATTCAGTATAACAGTCTTTTCTGACAAAAAAATCATTTGAATTGGATATGCTGTTATAAAAAAAATTAAAACTCTTCGTTTCAATATTCCAATTGAATTTTCTATGGTTGAAGTTTCTTACGGGTCAAGAGCCAAGTGTGTACTACCACTAGGCTCCTATCCGGGTGTTTTTCAGGTAAAAATACTTGCAATCAAAGAATGCATGGATATAAATCTTGAATGAATGGTGTGACAAAATTAGTGTTCCATTTTGATAGTCATGCTGCTTCTGGCTGGACCAGAACTCTTTTGTAACATACGCAAATGCACTTTCAGGTGTTAACTTCGATGCACTTATTGCAAGATCATCGGCTTTTTCAGTTCCTTCAACAATACAATACCATGGCAGTTGGCACCCATAAGAAGGAGTTTCTGGAGAAGGAGAAAGCCGAAAGGGAAAAAATCTGGTGGAATCTCCCAGAGATGGATCATTCCACTAATTGCCTTCGGAACTTTGAAACAGCAGGATCCAAAAGATATCTGGATCTTGGTAAGAAACAATTACACCTCCTCACTGGCTTTCTTACAGGACACTGTCGCCTTAAGAAGAGACTGTTGAGGATGGGATTGTCGGACACTGACAAATGTAGGTTCTGTGGAGAGGAGGAAGAAACCTCCATTCACCTAGTAACGGAATGCTTTGGCATTGCGAGCCTGAAGAGAGAATTCTTCGGGCGAGAAACTTGTAAGAGTGAGGCACTAGCCTCGTTGAAGCCTTCAGAGATACTGGATTTCATCGGATCTCTGGAACTGGAAGGCGATCTGTGAAATATGTGGTCAGAACAGCTCTGTAAGGGAGCGCAATAGACCTCGAGGTCGCAGTGAACTGTAACCCCTTTTTGAACTATTATCTATCAACATAATTGCCTCTTACCAATTGCTTTATAGTGTTACGTGACACTCCCAAGTCAGCAGAAACCCCTGGCAGTGCGGTTCAGAGATCTCAGCGTGGCCTGGCTATCCGTGGTGACGTAAACATGTGTCCCTTTGGGGTTCATCTTGAGACACTCCTTGGCGCATATAGACAGCCATTATCTTAAGTCGGATTTCACGAAACTCCAATCAGCTTGATTATTGAAATGACATCATTTCTCCGCAATTTTCAGTTCATCTTTGACAAAAACCATCGACTTAATTCAAAATCAACGATTTGATTGCCCAATCAAGCTTTGTGAAACCCACAGTTAGTCTGTGAAATACAGGGTTCACTTCCCAGAAACCTCAGTTAGGAATTTGCCATGATCTATCACGTCATAATCATGTGACATTTTGAATGTCAAACATAACGCGGAATTCGAATCATGCGCTCTTATTGATACACAAACAGATTTATTTTCAAACAGGTGTACATATAACCATAGACTAACTAAACGGAGAATAGATGAGACACTAGTAGAACAAGCTTCAACGCCATCTGTTTTTGTAGAAATATACAAATTCGTGAAAAAACCTCGATTGAAAAAGGAATCTGTATCGTAAAGCTGCCGCAAAAAGAATTCTGTAGTGCACATTTTGAATAGGTAGGTAGTCCCATATAGGCAAAAAGTTTTTTGAAATTCAATTTCCAAAAGGATATCAGAAATGGATTCGTGCAAGTTATCGATGAGTGAGGAAATTTTTTCTCATGAAAATAATACCTGCAACGAACTTTCATCTGATTATCTTTTGGAATCGAGAAATGAGGATCAATAATCAAATTCTGAATAGAATAAAAATTCATTAACTGAAATAGGTATCACCAATTGAAAATACAGATTTATTTTATAGATATCTAATCAATAAACTAATAATTGCATTGAAAACATTTTCAAAAACTAACAATAATGTATTCAATAATACAAAATATGAGTATTTAGGTACCTACCAAACTTATTCAATACATGAAAAACTTTTTTGAAAACTACGAGTATCTTTATTCTTATAGGTAAGAGAATATACATATATATTTTATAATTACCTTTTTGCATCTCGAATTTCACATCCAATAACACAGCACGTCTTCACTCTTGCAGGCATATCGCAATTTATTATATTTCAAAAAGAACGTGCCAAACCACTCCTTGTGTCAGTTGACAATTCAAAGGGTTTTTGATAATAATGATTTTACATACTTACTATTTTCTCGATAGGATTTCCATGAATGCAACGACATCTAACTATCAAATTGAAAATAATTTTTTCGTGTATTAGTCTCCTCCTCCGACAGATGGCGCGGAATATACGAGTGGCTCATCTAATTTTTTAGTTTGTCTATGCATATAACTATCAATAAAGTATACGAATAGAATATACGAGATCGTACTTGCAGTACCTGAGCAATATACTCAATTAAACAAGAGTAAACTCCCGTATAATCGTTGGAAATTGGCAGCGTAGTCCGGTCCAAGTCACGAACAATGGGCAAGAAAGAAGACAAAGTGGTACGCTTGAACAAATCGTCCACACCTGGAGATGCAGAATCAAAACATTATTTCAAATGAAGAATCGGCCGTTGTTCGCGCCGCCGTCGAGATCTGGGTAATTTAGCGCACAATCGTCCAGCGGGTAGGAAGAAGAAGAAGAACAGAACAGAGAGACGCGCGGCGCCGGCTAACCACAGAAGAAATACCTGTTCGTTAATTGCTTGTATCGAAGTTAATTGCAGCCAGGGGTCTCCCGCGGTGTCGGGATGGTGGACCGCGAACCTCTTTTATCGATACAATAATAACTTTTATAAACTTAATATTGTATATGGCCTCATTTATGATGAAACAATTGCCCTTTGAAAAATGGACCTGATGGGAAAAGCGGCCATAATTTTAGAACGTTTTCGATTTGTTCCTTTTATCGTTGAATTATTTTTGTATGTCTGGTGATGGCGTTTTTCCCACGAAAAATTATCGGTACTTGATGAAAAGGAAAATTCCGTTATCTTGAATTCGATATTTGCGGCGAAATACTGTTTGAATCTATAGTTCCCGCCTCGAGATCCTTGGTCTTAACTTTACTCAATCATTAAAAGATTTGAACATTATGTCAATCGAGAAAATGGAACCTTACCATGAGTAGGTAAAATTCGTTCACGAAAGTTTGAGCGCATAGTAGGCGTTTGTTTATTTATCTAAAGTTGGCAGTATATGCTGTCATAAAGTAAAATAAAGTCAACGATGCCGAATGTACCCGGCCTCGTCCGACCAGCTTTCGAGTTATCAGAAAACTCTATGCAATATTGACGACATTGCGTATCAATCTGACAAGAAAATAAACAACATAACCTTGAATTTTAATATACACAGTGGAATATGCCAAATTGTCATAATTATTCAATGAAATCTGTCAGTATGCTCAGTTCTTGTTTTAAACGATAAAAATGGTCGAAATCTAATAATAACAACAAACTGAAGAATCCAGTTTTCCGTTTGTTCAAATAAATCACAAAATCCATATTGACTTCGAATTCCACCTTTACTCCCCACAAAATCGAGACTTCAATTTGCTGTTTTTCAAACAAATTCCATAATTAGGAAAATTGTAAAAACACTTTTTACATGAAAAACTAATTGGCCAAATTTAAGAATCAAATCAAACAACAAACAAGTGTTAAGTCAATAAATGAGTCCCAAAAAACAATAAAGTATTTTAATCGATGCAAAACAAACATATATTCAGAATTACAATGAGAAAAGCGATTTGTTCCTCATAAGCATGAAACAAAAAACAATAGAGTTAAATGAAAAACTGAAAATCACACACGTTTCAGCTATTTTATGCAAGGTTATTGGTTAAAAAAACATTGGATTCCTGAATTCCAGAAATGGAGTGAATGAATTAACTTTGCACATTCCATATACATGGTAGTATAAGTGCCACAACGATAAAATACTAACAGCTAACAGATTTCATTTGTCAATTGACACTTTAAATCTATCAGCGACAAATTCAACCTGATAATTCAACCAACTTTGAATAAATGTATTATTTTCTCGCTCTCTGTGCCTGAGGAAATGACAGATCATCTTCTTCTGGGACTCATATTTAAATTGAACTTTGATAGACCATGGCAGTAATTGAAAACATAAAAAAATTCAAGAAAAGCCCTCAGCAGGAGCTTTTGAGGCCTCATTCTTTAGTGGGGCAATAAGTCAATTAACTTAAAATTTTATATTGGACTTGAGAATGATACCAAATACATTCAATGCAGAATCTCAGCACAATCGGAATTATAACTGGAAATTATTCAAAAAATGAAATACGTAACAAATAAGTAATTACAAAAATTAAATTCTTTGGTTCTCAAAATTTTGCATGAACATTCAGTAGCTACCTATATCAGTTTTGATTCACATAAAAATTTCACTTGAATCGGTTATTCTGTTATGGAAATATAGAGATTCTTATTTTCAATGTTCTAATTGGATTTTCTATGGTTCTGTTGACACTATGTCAACAAAATTTTGCATGATGCTTATTGTGAGTATATTGAATATGGTCGCAACATTTCATTTCGGTGGGTTTCGGTTTGTCTGAGATATTGAAGAACACACATTTTAAATGGCCATATTTTATGGAACACCCTGTATGATTTGGCTGGTTAACGATCTAATCCGAGCCAATTGCTAACCGAACATACTCTGAAAATTTCAAGTCTCTAAGACAATCCCTTCTAAAGTTATTGTGCTAACGGCTGGACAGATCCACGGACAGAATTGATTTCGACCACGAATTCGTCATCAGGGCATAGAACCCTACAGTTTGAGAACATTTTCGGCTCCAAAGCCGAAAATTACAGACGTTTGGGCAAAACCATATTGCACTCGTTTAAGGAGAACGATCGCACTGACGTCACAAGCTTTTGCTCGCTTGTTGATATTGGGATCTTGAATCCACCCTGAAAAGTTTTGAAGTCGTTCCTTCCGGAAGTATTCCTTTTTACGCCCTGCCTACCGTCGACCGTAAACATACAGAGATGTAGTTGTCCCAAATTTCAAAGTTTGTCGATTAACCACATTCGTAAAAGCACGTCCCTCACAATATTTCGCTCGTCATTATTCTCCTTCGAAATACATGATTTCGAAATGATCGATCTGGTGTGGATTCGTAAATATCGGAAAAATAATAAAAAAATGTCAAATGTCAATAACTCCGAAGCAACGAGACCGAGTAAAGTCTCAAACGTTACTGCGGCATTCGAAACCCAAACCACTCTCAAAATTTCAGAACCCTAACTCAATGCGTTCCAGAGTTATCGTGTTTAAGGACGGCCGGACAGAACTTTCCTTGACCACTATTTTTTCATCGTTCGAGACCACCCCGGCCTAAAATTGAACAACACAGACATTTGCGCAAATCGATAGCTCGCAAAAATGAATGAACGAATTCACATTCTATGGTACATACACGCCACCCATGAATTCTCCATGGAGATCACGACCCCGCTACAATGAAACTTTCCGTCGATGGGCAAGTGAAAATAATTATCGCCATGCACAATTTGCGCAAAAATGCAGCCCTAATAGCCCGCTTATTTGGCATTTATGACTTTTAATAACGAAGAACATTGGCGCAATCACTCGGCTGAAATTAAGTCGGAAAATTGACAGATATAAGTGGCCCTAATGATGTAATGACGGTGTCGGTGCAGCATAATGAGTATTGGACTCATAATTAGGGGAATGGGCCAATTTTGCTAGCATGTGTAATGTCCTGATCGTCCGCGATGGGCGAGTTTGCACAGGTACATGTGTCGGTAGCGCCTCTGCTGCTTATTTTCTAAATTGCAATCACGATTATCATTATATTAGATTATCCGAGATGCGATCACTTCGTCTGTTATCCTGCCTCTAAGTGTCCTCACATTATGGAATTTTTGTTAATTCAGTAAATTGATATGTGATGGATAATTTCCTCTATCATGATGAATTTTGTATTCTATGAAATCTCTACTTACATTTCTCAATGTATGGAATATTTATGGCCTTTCTTTATATATTAAGAAAAATTTCAGGATTACTGTGGTAATGACTGAGAATGTTGCATATGGAATTAAGATTCAAACTTTTAAAAGCTTGGCTTAGTTCAGTTTAGTTTAGTTTAAAAAAGGGGTTACAGTTCACTGCGACCTTAAGGTCTATTGTGTCCCCTTACAGAGCTGTTCTGGCCAAACCCTTCACAGCTCGCCTTCCAGTTCCAGAGATCTAATTAAATCTAATATCTGTGAAGGCTTCAACGAGGCCTCACTCTCACAATTTTCTCGCCTTATGCTCGCAATACCAAGGCATTCCGTGACTAGGTGAATGGGGATTTTTCCTCCTCCCTACAGAACCTACACTCGTCAGTGTCCGATAATCCAATCCTCAACAGGTGCTTCCTGAGGCGACAATGTCCTGTAAGAAAGCCAGTGAAGAGGTGCAATTGCTTCTTACCAAGATCTAGATATCTTTTGGATCCCGCTGTCTCAAAGTTCCAAAGGAACTCAGTGGAATGGTCCATCCCTGGGAGATTCCACCAGAGTTTTCTCCTCTCGGCTTTCTCCTTCTCCAGAAACTCCTTCTTATAGGTACACTAGCGACCCGTCCCGGCTTCGCACGGTACGACATCACATTAGAAACCTCAAAAATAACAGTACTTCTTTAATGGATGTTGTCATACATATAAACCTTCCTCTTGAATCACTCTATCTATTTTAAAAAAAACGCTTGAAAATACGTTACGTAGTTTAAAAGATTTGAGCATACAAAGGGACATAGGGACAGAGAAAGCGACTTTGTTTTATACTATGTAGTGATTCATCTCTTTGGCTAGTGTATTGGCCTCCTCGTTTTCTTTGATTCCCGAGTGGCCGGAAATCAGATTAAAAAGACGTTATTCTTCTTGCCTATACCTCATTGAGTTTGTTCCGGCACTCCCAGATCATCTTTGAGTCGATGACGTAGGAGCTCAGTGCTTTAATAGCAACTTGACTATCTGAGTGTATGACTATATCGCACTTCTGATAGTTTCTTTCTAGATTTATATCTAGATATCTTTCAATAGCTAAGATTTCCGCTTGAAAGACGCTCATACAGGAGCCTAGCGACAGTGCACACTTGGTACTTGGCCCGTATATCCCAGCGCCTGCTCCTGTAGAGGTTTTGGAACCATCTGTATACCATTTTACGGTATTTTCTTTGAGGTTATAGTCGGTGTATTCCCGTTTCCAATCCTCTCTTTTACTTAGCAATGTCCTGAAGTTTTTCTCAGTGCTTACTTTCTTGATCATTACATCACTAGGGAGGTTCGCAGATGAGATGTAGTTATTCAAAGAGGACCAGACTCTCTGATTAAGCTTGGCTTTCTGTCAGATAAAAAAAGCTGTACGAACCACTTACAACCACGATACACTTACACCGGTATGCCGACGCGCATTGAGATGTGACGTCACTGCGGAGTATTTCCATTGCATTTGCGGGATGGAAGTATTAGAACTCCAGAAAATGATTGGAATACTTAATGCAATTAATTGCAAGTTTCATTGAAAATGCAATTAACTAACAATTTCAAATGAAATTTCTCCGATGTATTTGTTTGTTGATTCTGAAATATATCAATGAAATTGTATAGCTATGGATGTAAGAGAAAAGTATTTATTTGTTGATACAGAATAAATTATTGAAGGTTCATTAAAAAACTTTGAATAAATGAAAATATTTCTATCAGTTTTAGGGAAATTTCAATGAATTTCACTTATAATTCGTGAATTTGAAAAAAATTTTGTCCACTTTTTTCTTCATATTCTGAAAACTGGTCTTCTTATTTAGATCCCTGTCTTAAGGTGGTACGGATTGT
The DNA here is from genome assembly GCA_013421045.1 of Propylea japonica. Taxonomy (NCBI): domain Eukaryota; kingdom Metazoa; phylum Arthropoda; class Insecta; order Coleoptera; family Coccinellidae; genus Propylea; species Propylea japonica. The sequence continues at coordinate 40,381,796 of CM024246.1, read as the reverse complement.
GCTCAAGCAAAGGATAACATCGAATGGAATCTGAATGTCATTTTTCAGTTTTGCAACCGTGTCATCTTATTACACTTTGAAAATATTTTTTCCTCGGATAATGAAGTACTGACGGGATACTTCCGACTTCGGAAAGCAAAAGTACCTTATTTCGGTTCCCTTTTAACTCTTCTGTAATTCTTACAGCTAAAAACTGCGCAATTAGGCATGAATGCAGGTATTATAACAATAATAATATAACTCCACTTTTATCTCTGCTCCTCAATGACGTAGATGAGCACGCCGGACGAGTTTAGACTCCGAATCTGGCATACCGGTGTGAGTGTATCGTGCTTACAACTTATTTTTGAATGATAAGGAAAGTACTTGCAAGAAATACTCTTTTTGAGCTCTCAATCTACTTAAACGAGTATATCTTTTCCCCAGAAAACTATAGTTTTCGAATTTTAAGCCACATATTGTCTGAAACAATAAGGTTCGACTCACTGATGATGAATCCGTAGTCAAACTTAAATCATTGAGACTGGCCGTCCGTAAACACGATAAATCTCTTGAGAAACGTCCTAGCTCTCTGCTTCAACATAATTCACCTGTTTAGATGTTTGTCTTCAGAGATCAGCTTAAACAAAAAAAGAACAGAATTAAAATGACTTTAAATGGGTTGCAATACATTGCAACTAGACTACAGGCCCGTGTTGAAAAAATTATGGGTCATTTGAACCACCAGGTGACCTATCTAGAACGATATAAGAGCATAAAATAATAAGATTCAGTACTATGCGTCACTTGTAAGCTGCCCAACTGAGTGCAGGTGAGGATTCGAAAGTACAGGTAGAGTGGTTACATTTTGATCACATATTTTTGTACGGCATTCTTGCCATCGATAGACCGTGAAAAATAATAAGAAAACGCGTAGCGCCGTAAAAAAAATGGGGAGCCACAAAGTCGAAATTTTTTTTATTTCCGACGATTACCAGGGTGAATTTGGTCATTTGATTTTGTACGGCATCTGTGTCATACTATTTCAATACTGCTTCTAATCCATTATTCCGCAACGCCGTACAAAAATCATGCGACAAGGGGAAAAAATCTAGGGTTGCAATCCCCTCTCTTTCCGTAGTCCAGGGGCTGATTTGACACAACATGAAATAAATTTAGTTTGAAAGTATTTCATGTAAACATAATATTTTTTCATATGCCGTACATTTTCGTTGGTTCAAAGGCGAAAAAAAGAGAAAATCCATATATTTGTACTGATTTTCATAGTCTTTACGTGATTGTAGGTTCCTAGTTAGAAACTATGTTGAATATGGGTTTGTATACTATCCATTCATACCAAAATATAGATATGTTGTCACTGATAATTCCAAAATACAACATATTTTTGAGAAGTACTCATGACACTGAAGTTAGCAGACCCCCATGATATTGTACTGCAAACTTCAGTGTCATGAGTACTTCTCGAAAATATGTTGTATTTTGGAATTATCAGTGACAACATGTCTATATTTTCGTATGAATGGATAGTATACAAACCCATATTCAACATAGTTTCTAACTATGAACCTAGAATCACGAAAAGACTATGAAAATTAGTACAAATAAATGTGGCTCTCCATTTTTATTACGGCGCTACGCGTTTTCTTATTATTTTTCACGGATCTATCGATGGTAAGAATGCCGTATAAAAATATGTGACCAAAATGTACCCACTCTACCTGTATTTTCGAATTCTCACCTGCACTCAGTTGGACAGCTTACAAGTGACGGCATAGTGCTGAATCTTATTATTTTATGCCCTAATATCGTTCTAGATAGGTCACCTGGTGATTCAAATGACCCATAATTTTTTCAACACGGGCAAATAGTCTAAACTAAATAATACGATCACTGATATTTCAATCGAAGCAATAACGATCTATCCCAATTTGGCAATGTGTGGGGCAACTCTCGCTTCACTTCAACTCCACTAACGAACTTCCCATTCAATTTCATATTTCTCCGGTACTACATAATAGAATAAATTAGATAACGAAGTCCGATATTAATTTCCAAGGTACCAACGGAACGGAATGAATCAGTTTTACCGGCGTGGGTGTATCTGTCAGATTGCTAGGCCGATTTCCAATTAGCTCGATAACCAATTAAACCCTATAATTTTTTCAAAGCGAATATAACTAACCGACAATTTATAACACAGTGATAAATAAAAAAGAACTTGAGCGGTCAGTAAATCATTCGTTACCGGCTTTGTTTACTTTATTTGGCGTTTTTATTGGTTTTAAATGAATTATGGTATACGTCTAGAGTTAACTTTGTTATATTTTTATTGCAACATATTGTTCTTAGGTCTAGATTGGGTCGATTTACTAACGATCGACTCTGACCTGAGGTCTTTTGCTGCAACATTGTCTTGATGTTTGTGAGTTATGCCTAATTAAAAACGCTGCAATTTTATTATTATTATTTCTCTATCTGCATGGATCAAGGTGATTGAGTTATATGTCTACATAATAATCCAGTCGAATTAAGCTTTTAGCAGAAAAGTTTTGGGGTAGTTTTGATTTCTTTCATTTTTAATGTTTTTTGGGGTGCTGAATCCGAATTTCGAGACGGAACATAGAAAAAAATACGAAAGAAGAATGAAAATCTTATTTTTGGTAAGTTGTTTGCTTATTACTCGAAAACTATCAACTTTCCGTGAAAAACCTTTCCATACAAAATGAAAGTACATAAAATTTCCTACAAATTTCTGGCTCAAATTATAGTTAAAAACAAGTATTTTCTATGACTCAATAATTGGAAAAAAAATTAACTCTATGGTTCCGATGATGCGATTCTCTTGAAATTTTGCATGAATATTCAGAAATCAGTCTCTATGACCAAAAAAAATCACTCGAATCGGATATCTTGTTATGGAAATATAAAAATTCTTCTTTTAATATTCCAATTGAATTTTCTATAGTTATGTTCTCACTATTTTGCATTAAAACTTATTATGAGCATCTTGCATTTGGCCGCAACATTTCATTTCGATTGGTTTCGTTTTGTCTGAGATATTGAGGAACAGAAATTTAGTTTTATGAAACAAAATATGGCCATTCAAAATGTTTGTTCCTCAATATCTCAGACAAAATGAAAATTAAATGTTGCGTATGCAAGATGGTCATAATAAGCTTCATACAAAATTTTGTGACCATAGTGTGAACAGAACCATAGAAATTTCAATTGGAATATTGAAAAGAAGAATCTTTATATTTCCATAACAAGATATCCGATTAGAGTGAAATTTTTTTGTGAATCGAGACTGATATACTGAATGTTCATGCAAAATTTCAAGATGATCGCATCATCGGAACAATATAATTCAATTTTTTTTCAATTATTGAGTCATAAAAAATACGGTACCTCATTTCAAACTATAATTTGAGCCAGAACAGATTGTCGCTGAACCAGCTGTGGTAGTACAATTTGTAGGAAATTTTATGTACTTTCATTTTCTATGGAAAGGTTTTTCACGAAAACTTGATAGTTTTCGAGTAATAAGCAAAAAACTGACCCAAGAACGAGATTTTTTTAATCATTTTTTGTAGAGTTTTCTATGTTCTGTCACGAAATTTTGTTAGCAAACCTCAGATTTGGATTTAGCAACCCAAAAAATATAAAAAATGAAAGATATCGAAACTAGCCCAAAACTTTTCCGATAGGGGTTCTTTTAAGCACTAATATACTGTATTAAAAGCTTAGGAGTCATTTCCAGTTTTTATTCAAGGTTCTCAACATTTTTGGAGAATCTTCAATGTTTCAAAAAATTTTCACAGAAAATTATTCAGCTGTATTATTTTGCTTGTTAACATTTCACTCTCATTTTTTAGAGGTCGTTTCACTTTTCTCTAATTTCAGCAATTTATAATATCCATGTCGTCTTTTCCGTCGCTATTCCTTTGTTCCATTCGAATACTATGAAATGAAAAATGAATTCAATTGAATCGATAGAGAACGATGTGTCACATATTCGCTGGATATAAAGGTAAAATATGGTCTTGGACTAAGAAGAACGGTACGAAAGTACCAGAAGGAACAGCATGATACATCCTGAACTCCGCATGGCGTTTAACACCTCACCAATAATAAAATCGCTTTCAATAAAACCTTCACAATAACGATATAATACCGCGATTACACCTATATCAACCTTTTCTCCTCATTTTCCTGAACACAGACCACAAACCGACGAAAAATTATTGTTATGGTGGATGAAAACTTGCAGATCTATGATTGTACCGCTCGCCGCCATGTTTATCTCGACCAAGGACTTTTGTGAACATATTGTTTTTCGACTTTGTTACCGTTGCTTTAGCATGCTATTGTCTAAATAGAGGAAATTTGGACCCAAAAATGAGTTTTCGAGGTCAAAGATAAGGAAGATTTTCCGTTATTTCCAGAAAAAAATTTGGATATAATGGATCTTCAGAAAATCAAAGCGATTATCTATTTTTGAGTGCTCGTTCTACTTAAAAGAGTGTTATAGGTATCGTTTTGCCCAAATGAATGTAATTTTAGAATTTTGAGCCGATAATGGTCTCAAACGATAGGGTTAGACTCCCTGATGACGAACTCATGGTAAAATTGAATTCTGTCCGTGGGGCCGTACGTTAGAACGACAACTTTCGAAGGGATTGTCCTAGAGACTTGAGATTTTCAGGAAAGGTTCGGTTCTCAAATGCCGTATGTTCGTGAACCAGCCAAATCGTACAGGGTGTTCCATAAAATATGGCCTCTCAAAAGTTTTGTTCTTCAATATCTCAGACGAAACAAAACCAATGGAAATTTTTGCGGCCACATGCAAAATACTCATAATTATCCTCGTGCAGAATTTTGAGGCCATAAAGTTAACAGACCCATAGAAAATTCAATTAGAATATTGAAAAAAAAATCTTTATATTTCCATAACAAGATATCCGATTCGAGTGAAATTTATTTTGTGAATGGAGATCGATAGACATAATAGGGTAAAACCCGGATTGATGCCTCAGTTGGATAGATATCCCATTTTCAAAATACCTAACTTCCGAAACACGTATCAAAAAATTAATTTTATAAGTAGCTGCTAGCTATAGTCACCCTGGACCTTAGTTTTGTAAGGGTTATTGTAAAGTGAAACCGTTTTTCGCTAGTGTGTGCGATCATCTCAACAGCTAACTTCATAAACATGCCAAAGTTTTAGATATAACTTTTGAAGTGGTAATAAATTCATTAATTTTTTTATTACGCCAATACAGTGTTTCATTGACTGTACATCTGAGTACAAATAGTTTTTGTTTTCTTTTTAATTTATTAAAAAAATTCATGGGCATCTATCCCTATCGAAAAGGATAGTTGCTGATTTTTAGAGGTATAGGTTCCCCTTAGGACATCTAAACTAAAACCATATCTTCTTAGTAGATTTTCGATTCATTGTGTTATTTTGATTTTAAACTTGATTCCTGATAATTTTTGTAGAGACTTATTATTTAGTTAATTTATCATGAATGTGTGGAATAATGCTTCAGGGAATGCAACTTTTCGTTTAATATATGCTTTTGAAATTCAATTAAAAATGCACAATTGTTGTTAATTCGATCCATGTTACGTACATAAAGTTGTTGTTTTAAGCATAGAAAATCTCATTATATTTTTTTTTTCACACAGTATAGGTAAAGGTCATCTATTACTCCCAGTATTTTCATGATGGGGCAACTATCCATACTTGTAGGCAACTATCCTCAAAAAAAGGGTTCTACAAAAATCAAATTATGCGTAATTTGGGATTGTTATGTCAGAGAAAAGTCTCAGTATTCAAAATCAAATAATGGGGCTTCCTACACTCATACAAATTACACATATAAAATCTATATTTTCAAGAATATGAGGCCAATTCAAAAAATGGGGCATCTATCCGGGTTTTCCCCTATTCATGCAAACTTTCAAGAGGATCGCATCACCTGAGACAAAAAATTCATTTTTTTTTATTATTGAGTTTTAACATATTTCATTTTTTGAATAATTTCCGAAATATAATTCTGATCATGCAGAAATCTTGCATGCATACAAGTTGCATGAATTTCAAGTCTATACTCCGAGGAACACCATTTTTGCTCTACCAATGAACGAGCACTCAAAAGAACCTGTTCTTTGCTTTTCTTAAATTTTTTTTTCATTTCGCGTCAGTGCTTTCTCTGAGTTTCAATCAGTAAAACCGATCTGGGGGGCTACTGCTTCCATAAAACGCTCGGTTGGTAGCACCAGAAACTAATTCGAAAATTATTTTAATCGATGAGATGCATTACAAGCGCGTCAGTCATTCAGTGAAAAGCGATTCAAACTAAACAATCACACTAATTCAAAAGGCCATATTTATAAGTCATGGCATAAAGGAAGCTAACTAACCGATGTTCAGTTAGCGGTCTATTGATTCGATTTCGTGATTTGTTACACTCGATTGTTGTTCTTCGAAATAACAGAGGAACAACGCGGCGTATTTTCTTATGAAGCTTTTATTGAAGGAATGATTAAATTGATAAGACTTTGGTAGTTTATGAACGATCAGACAGAGGCGTAGTTAATATTCAGATAATAATGAATCAAATCAAAATCTGATGAAAAACAAATTAGGAAAATCCCTGAGCAGAAGCATTTGAGAGCTCGTTCTTTGGTGGACTCATAATACTATTACCTCAAATTTTATATGCGATTTGAGATTGATACCAAATATATAAATGCAGAATCTCAGCACGAACATTCAGTATAGATATCAGTCCTGATTCACAAAATAAATTTCATTTGAATCGATTATCTTGTTATGGAAATATAGAGATTCTTCTTTTCAATATTCCAATGTTGACTACTGTTTGGAATTTATTTTATTTTAGAGATAAATCCTATTCAAACACAGTACACAACAGTAATTGCCAATAAAAATGAGTAAATGAAAAGACAATTCAAAATTCCCGCGGAAATACTCAATTTTGTCACGTTATGATGATCACGTCATTATCCAGTAAACATACTTCATACTTTGTCTTCTGTCAAAGCGAACTGATTTTGCCCGATCCTTTGTGGAAAAGTTCAATCTAAGCCTTCAAAATGAATAGGTCGGTCTATAAATGCTGAAGAGGTGTTTCTTTTATTTGTAATAATAAATATGAGTTAAAAGTTTGCTACTTACAAAGACAATTTCACGTTTTTAAGCTCCACTGCACAAAAATACTTGTTTTCAGCAAAAAAACTTGAGACCATAAGGGAATCTATCTTCGGTAAGTTACTACTATTACTCTGGATGAATCCTATCTCCATATTATAAAGAAAATTGTACATTATCGTTCTTGTAACGAACTAGGTAGGTATTCTTTTCTTATTGAGCTTTCAACTTCGTAAGTTCGAATCATAGATATAGATATTATTTATTTACTATGGTTTAAGTCACAGAACCTTGGGTTTCACAAAGCTTGATTGGCAATCAAATCGTTTATATTGAAGTAAGTCGATGGTTTATGTCAAAAATGAACTGAAAATTGCAGAGAAATGATGACATTTCAATAATCAAGGTGATTGGAGTTTTGTGGAACCCGGCCTATGAATGTATTTTGTTGATCTGAGCACAGAACATTCGAATTTGCAATGACAATACCTGATGGTGACGTCAATTACCTTTGATTGGCGTTCGCAGTCACGTGATAGTTGATAATAAATAACATAATTTAAATCAGCTTTATTTAATTCAACGAGAATAATAATATCACTAAAATGGTTTTTTTAGATTGCAAAAACTCCATTCTATGAGGAAAACCCATAGAAATATATACATATTATGTATATATTTCTATGGGAAAACCTCAATTTATATGAATTCGAAACATGAGTCAACATCCCTATTGAGACCATCATTTCACATGATTTATCTTTTGTTTATTTTCTATTTCCAGAACTAATAAACTCATTCGAATCATTGAAAATACTTTCGTAAGTCATACAAAAACGATGTGTTAGCATTTGCAATCGATGTTTGTAGAGTAATAATTATTTATCAGTTCCCATTTTTGAGTAATCTTGAAATAAATAGGTACCGGGTTTTTCACTATAATTTGACCCCCCCCTTTAACTTTGTTACTAAAGGAGATACAAAAAATGTTTCGTATAAAAGTTTCACGAAATCAACTGAGGTTTTATGATATAAGTCCAGAAACTGAAATATATACAGGGTGGCTAACATATTGATGGCAACTTCATTTTTTCAAACGGAACACCCTATATATTTTGCCATGTTGGCTAGCTCTTTTTCCCCTGATTTCGAATATGTCACATATGTTGGTCTATCTTTTTTATTCTGAGAACCACAGAGTTTCAAATTTTAAGAACCACCTGCCAAGATCTGTAATCATTTTACAAGTGGCAGAGTGCGTTTACTGAAAATTCTCATTTTTAGAGTTATAATAACGTCAATGGGAAGATATACAGGGTGAACAACATTGAATGCAACTATATTTTTTCAAATGGGACACCCTGTCTTGTATATTCCTCCTTTTTTGATAGGCTATTTTGTCCTGATCTCGAATATAAATGCGTATGTGGACGTGTCTCTTCAATTTTCAGAGTTTGAAAGTTTTGAAATTATGACACCGAATAAAAACATATTTGAAATACCTACGAAATTCTTTATATCCAAACAATCTACTTAAAAGTATTATTTTAGAATGAATACTTCACAATTACTTAAACAATGAAAAATAATAACATCAACTAAAGAAATCGCTCAAAATGACCACCTTCATTCAATACACATAGTTCATATAGTTATCTCAAATTGTTTAAACTATTTTTGATAGCATTATTATGGCTCTGAGTCAAGTCAGAAATTAAAGTTTCAAAATTTGTTTCTAATCAATACAATATTATCATTATTCTTTGTGCGTTGACGGGATTAGTTCCGAATTATGGTTTAAATATTGGTTGATTTTATATCATTAATATTATTGTCCGCTTTCATTGATTGTTATTATTGCTGAAATAAATTTTTTCCCTCAGAAACGGCTATAAAAATGTGTCAAACGGTGTTAAATCGGGACTATTTGGTGGCCATAAAATGGGTGAGCCATTATCAATCCAAAGATCAAATTGGCCACTTAAATATCCACGAACTTCCAAAACGCTATGCCAGATGGTTATTGAAATTTGAAACTCTGTGGTGCTCTGAATAAGAAAGATAGGCCAACATATGTTACATATTCGAAATCAGGGGAAAAAGAGCTAGCCAAACATGGAAAAATATACAGGGTGTTCCATTTGAAAAAATGAAGTTGCCATCAATAATTTGGTCACCCTGTATATATTTCAGTTTCCGGACTCATTTCAAAAAACCTCAGTTGATTTCGTGAAACTTTTATACGAAACATTTTTTTGTATCTCCTTCAGTAACAAAATTAAAGGGGGGGTCAAATTATAGTGAAAAACCCGGTATACACTTTTCATACTGTTATCTACTGCAAGAACAGATATATTTCGTTCCATATTTCAAGTGTTAGGTATAATTGACCATCATCCATGTAGTCTTATTGATCCTTTCATAAGTGGATACCCACTGTAGATCTTCAAAAGTTTCCATCCTTCTTAGCTGTCAGTTATTCAAAATAGGAAAATAAAACAAAAAGACCGTAATGAGTTTCACCACCAGTATCAAAATGAGTAATTGAATAAATTCTGTGGCGGAGGTCTGACTAGATCTGACCTCTTATGTTAATATTAATTGAATGTGCCAATCACAATAATGAAAGGATGCATATTATTAACCTTAAACGGCCCGTTTGATAAAAGCCAATCTTCGTTGGCTTGGATATATTCTACTTTGGCTTCTGGCTGCTACAGTAATTGAATATGTATTCTTGTAAAAGAATTTGCTATCCGTATCCAGTACACTACATACAGTGTTATTCGTCAAAAGTGTGCATTGAATCAAACAAAATAGCAGTTTTAGGAACATGATGAAAAATTTCGCAGTTTATGAAGTTCATGTCTTAAGCCGGGCTTCACAAAACTCCAATTAGGTACTTAAATTATTGAAATGTCATCATTTCCGTGCAATTTACAGTTCATTTTTGACATAAACCATCGAATTAAACCAAAATAAACGTTTTGATTGCCTAATGAGGCTTTGTGAAACCCACGGTTACTCTCATTTGGGATAATAATAATAGCATGCTTTTCAAATGAAATTCAATTAAGAGTCCTACTTGCAAATGAGGAGAAGCAGAGGAGACAATAAAACATCTGATAAATAATTGTTCATATTTAAATTTCAGGGTGAGCTATACTCGAAGTTACCGAGTCGTTTTTCAATTGGGTTGTTAATTTCAAATCGATTTAAGAGTTTCAATCATTTTATTTTTCTGCTTCGATTTTTTGTTTCAGATTTAGAATTTTGGAGAGAGCTATGAGTTAGAATCAATGAAGAAGAAGTTCTTCATTATTCAAATAGTTTTTGAGTTTTATTTTTGTTAGAATGGCGAGACAAGGTTTTTCTACTGAGATATTTTTCTGAGCTGAGTACCATACTGAAAAATAGTATGGTACCCCTGTTTGCCATAACCTCAGCTAGGGATTTTTGTTTTTTGTTTAATGTATTGTATTATATTAATACACGGTGTCTCATTCAAAAGTGTCCTCTCTGAAAAACTCAGCAACGAATCAAAATTCGTGAAAACACTCAAACAGGTCTATTTCTGATGACAGAACATTATATAGAGTGCAACCTGTCAAATTAAGATGGCCAGCCTTCATATTCGACATGACGAAATGTTTGGGAACTATACTATCCCAAGCAACGAGTATAGAGTGTTTGGAGAATTTCTGTACCACTGCATAAATGCTAACTGTTTAAATAATCCTATGTTTCATCCACCCATATTATCGTAACAATAAAATATTTTCTCTGAGAACACCATAATAACTCTCATTCTGTATTTTCAATTGGAAATAATTCCGAAGAAGTATAATAGCATCACGAATTAGTGAATAATACCGTCTTATTAACCATCAATGAATGAACCAGGGTATAATTAATGGCAACCGTAGACAAAAATGTTCGTTAAAGGCGTCCTTTAAAGAGCACATCAACTTGATTTACGAGCTGTCTGCGGGTTAATTTGTCGATATTTCAGTCTTCAGAGTTGTAACAGAAGCTTTTCGAGTAGAAATTTTCCCACAAAATCTAAGTTTACAATGGAGATCTGTTGATTAGAAATAATATTTTGTTTTCTCTTTTCATTATTCGTATTTATTTTCGATCGGAAGAGTTTTTATGGAAATATAAGAATTTTTATTTCATATTATACGATAGACTTTTTTATGGTTCAACGTTCATTAACGTTACACACTGCTTTGAATTGGTTTTGAAGATTTTAATGCAAAATTTTAGCTAGATCAAACTGACAAATTCTAAATTATTCGAAAAAATGATCATTTGGATATAAAATAAATTCCACGATCCTGATTATGCGATCATATCAAAATTTTGCAATATTTCGAAATTGTATTCGATAGTTAGGATAAAATACCACTATTTGAATCTATGGGAGATGATTACCCTTCAGTAGGGTCCTGTAGCGGTCTTAGAAGAAAAGAAGATTCGAAAATCAACACTTGGAATGCCAGACCTGGTTCAAAACACCCTCCTGGCCCGAGAGCATGAATTAAGTATTTTGTATCTAAATTTTGAAGGAATTTATTCGAATAGTTTCAAGTTTCAATTTTGTAAACATGGCGAGACAGGGTTTTTTTTACTGAGTTTTTTCCCTGTGCTCTGGTATCATACGCCAGAATAGTATGGTACCCCGTTTTGCACCAACCACAGCTAGGGACTTTTTTTTTGTTTCATGTATTGTATTCTGTTAGCTCTCAATTCAAAAGAATATATATGAGAATCTTCACTTTTTACTAGTTTTTTTTTGTATTAAGTGCGTGAGATGAGTGTTTTTTTCATGTCACATGAGAGTAATTTTTGGCAGAGACCGCTGTTCGAGGCCAAAAATTCACTCATATGTGCCATAAAACACGAATTTTAAACGCACGAAATACTAATAACATTTTTGTACAACCGTGTGAATGTGAATTTACTTTATTTTAAATATAATTATTAAAGATAATATTCAAATACAATATCCAGATCCAGTGATCTTTCTGTGTCGTTACTATAGAAATTTACCTTTTTAACGGTGAAAAAAGTAAAATCTTCTTTTAACGGTGAAAAAATATTTTTCCAACAGTGAAAAAAATATTCAATATTTCATTGAATTTTCTATGCTTCTGTTTAAACTATGGACACGAGATTTTGGACTATCGATCTCAATTCTTTGAAAAAAATTCACTCGAAAATGGAAATATAAAGTTTATTTTTTTCAATATTCCAATTGAGTTTTCTATGGTTTTGTTCACACTATGGCCACAAAATTCTGTATGAGACTTGTTATCAACATCTTGCATTTGGCCGTAACATTTCATTCCGATTGGTTCCATATTGTATGAGATATTGAGGAACAAAAATTTTGAATGGCCATATTTTATGTACGATATTACATTAATAGATTACAATACAAAAGTAAGAAGTTTACTTCTTACACAGCGGTAGAAAAGCAAACCTATAATTCCATAACCAATTTTTTTCGCATGACTACTGCAAATGAAGCAAACATTCATCACAAAATGGCTCTCTTCTTATAGACCCCAAGTGGTAAATCATCAATATCGACTTAATGAGTTTCTTCCCGACCAACCATACAAAACAGCGTCAGAAATGGTCATCATTAAACGGCAATTGCAACATGCAACAACTCTAGCTCGGCAAACACGTCAGTTATTTCCAATTTTTGAAAACGTGGCGTGGCATCTGAAAAACTTAATATGCCACTCATCTCCATAATTAAATTAATTATGAGTAATTATCCCAGCAAAGTGCTATTTTCATTTGTTTTTGCGAAACGCGGTGTAGGACAGGAATGGGATCGACTTAATTTCATGAATTTGTCTGTACCGTTAGCCGCGGAGAAATGGCCGTTTCCTGAAACACTTGACCGGTTTCAGGCCGTGCAATCTGCGAAAATCTCTCATTTACGGTCGGTTTATTATCGATATCGAATATGGGTAAAATATGCGAAACATGAACTATTGATAATACGGTGGAAATGGTATGAAGATGTTCAATTTAAAACAAGCTCTGAGCAAATGCTTTTGAGCGCTTCTTCATTGGTAGAGCAGTAAGGCTATCACCTCAAAATCTTGTATAGGACTCGAGATTGATACTAAACATACAGGGTGTCCGTGAACAAATGCGAGGGACTTAATGAGATGATTCTTCGAAAATGAGCAGGGGTTGTTCATATATTTTTTTTTCGAAATCGACCTCCCTTCTAAGATACAGCCTTTGGAAGGCGAGTCCTGAAGAACAATGAGTCATAAAACTATACATAGTATGATGATGATATGATTGACTAGATGCTGCTCACACATATTTTGTCGATCCCATAAGTTGAAAATAACAACACCTTATGATTTTCCCGATTTTCCTTCGAAAAATCTTTTCTTGGGATATATTTTCGAAAAATAATATTCCCTTGTGGTTTCTCATTCTGTTCTGGGGAAAAAATCTCTTGCAAAATTTCAATACAGTCGATACTTTTCTCAGAAAAAATAAAAACTTACAAGCCGTTATCATCAAGGTCAATTCCATTTCATCGGATGTTCCAGAGAATTAATATTCCAAGATATTATTCATGCTCAAAATTGGTTTTGACAAAAGAAAAAAGATTTTCTATGATTCTTTCTACAATTTTTTCAATTTTCAGAAATGTTGGATTTAAAGAAAATACTTTGCAGTAATAAAATGAATTTATCAGTTATAAGTGGTAGTCTATTCGAATTTATGTACATTGAGCAGATAAGTACTTTTGCTTTTTTCCCCTGTCATAGACATTCAATATCTTATAATATTCATTCTTTGGAACACTTATAGGATGAAATGGAATAAACAGTGATCATAACTACTTGTGAGTTTTCATTTTTTCCGAGAAAAGTATCCACTGTATCGAAATATTTGAAAAATCGGACCATGTACCAGAAATGTACTGTCCCTATTTTATTCAAGATTATCCACTATTTTAAACCAATCTCCCGATGTCAGAGACCTCCCACGACCAATTCACCAGTTATACCGTAAGAAGTGAAGGCATCCGTTTTGCTTCCCATAACGCCGATAGGTGGCGAACTGAATTCATGTCTACAGATTTCTTACTTTCATTCTTACGATTCAGCGTAGTTCTTCTCGAGAAAGATAGGTAGCAAATGAGTGTAATTTCAGAAATATTTGAACCAACTTTCATCACTCGGCGCAAATTCAGGCGTTTTCCAAACAAATTCGGTCCAGAAAAATTTGAGAAATGCCCTGAGCAAAAGATTCTGAGCGCTCGTTCTTTGGCGGAGCAATAAGACTATAACGTCAAATTTTATACGCGATTTGAGATTGAAACCAAATATATAAATGCAGACTCTCGGCACAATCGGGATTATATTCTAGAAATCATTTAAAAAATTACCTATATGTAAAAAATAAATAATTTTCAGATGATGCGATACTCTTGAAATTTTGCACGAACATTCAGTATATCAGTCTTGATTTACAAAATAAATTTCACTTGAATCGGATCTGTTGTTATGGAAATAACTTTCTTATTCGAACCTTCAACCTACCATGAAAATCTGAAAAGTTTTCATTAGATGAGCAAAATGACATCGAGGAGGATGTAAAATGACGAATCAAATGATCATTCAAATTTTCAAAAGAACTTTGAAATCGGAACCACCAAATATTTCTTTGCATTTTCATTTTTTCGAATAATTTTCAGAATATACAGGGTGTCTCGACAAATGTAATTCAAATAGAACCTACCTACCTTTTCTTTAGCTCAATGTTCAAGGTTCCGAATTTGTTTTCTAGCACCTTATCATACAGGGTGTTAAAAGTGTAAGCATTAAAATGTACAACGCAGTCCTTCCCTGGTAAACTGAACAAGCTAATTTGAATTTGAGTGTGGTGATTTAAGAGGTCCTTAAAAGTATTAAGCATATCTATTTTTCATCAAATTATTTAGTAGTTTGGAACTTATTCCATAAAATGGATTTCCAGTGGCGTTATTTGGGACGTCATATCTTCGCAGGGAGGGCCGCTAGGAAAAAAAATTATGGAAACTTGTCATCTTAATTTTTTATGTTCTGAATCTGAATCCGAGAGATTTCACACATTTTCCGGGACACCCTGTATAATTCCGATCGAGTAGCGCTCAATTGCACCTGCTCAGTGCTTTTCTAGAAATTTTTATAGTAATCAGCGCAAAGCGTTTAGACAGAGCACAAAATTTAAATTATATACTTCAATATCGAATGAAAATTTGATGTCAAAAATTTTCACCTTTCTACATTCCGAAATAATAATATTTCAGGAGTGACAATTATTCATGAAAAAATTACAGGTACAGAAAAATCATTCTCAACATTCTTGAACTTCATCAAAATCGGGGACACTCGAAAGTATGTTTTAAATACCTACGAACTAATGACTCTATCAGGAATTCTCAATGAAATTATACGCAAATCTACATAATTTGAAATTGAAACCTGAATATAATACCCATCTAATACATTTATGAGCGAGTTCCTGAAAAGGCCAATCGAATATCCCATATAAAAATCACATTACATTACAGTCTCGACGCAATTTTTACATAATCGTTAGATAATTATGATAAAGATATAATGAAATCATTTATTGGTGTTGAAGCCACAGGGGAATTTGCGCTTATGCTATCAATATCGAGTCGAGAAAAGTGGATTTTTTCCTTAATGTTGTGGTTCTTAATGGTATACGCACTTGAATGTCATCTGAATAATTGGTGGAATATACTAATGCGGCAATTCAATGTTGCCATTTGAAGATAACGAAATGTCATATCACTAAATATAAAGTTGGATAGGAGACAAGTGTATTATGGAAATCAGAAACACAAAATTTAACCTAACAATCACAACATAGGTATATTTTATTTCAAATTGACAGATTTGTTGCAATATTTTCTTTTACTTCCGTCTTACTGATATATTAACTCATCAACCCTGGATTCCATTATTCCTCAGTCGAAATTCAAAATTTTGAAATTATACAGGGTGTTCCTAAATTGAACGTACAAACGAAAAGGGGACATTCCTTAAGTGAGTTTAAGAAAAAAAAGTCCCATAAACATGGGGTCGCTAACGTTTCGTTTTCGAGATACAGAGTGTTGAAGTTTAAATTTTTTTCAAGCTTTTTTCTCATAGTATCTACACTTCACAAGATATTCAACTGAAATTTGGCATAGATATTACATTTGAGAGTTCTCACCACGTGACATGGCAATTTCGATAGAAGATCTACAGGGTGATATTTTTTCTGGAACACTGCCACCTGTTCTTCTGCAGAACTTTTTTTTGGTGAGCAACTGTTAATTTGAAAAAATGTAAAAAGAAGCTTTGTTTTTATACTAAACTTTTCGGTCTCTTGTAGTTTTGTCGTATCTACTAACGATTTCGAGAAAAAAAATTTGAACGATTTTCTCGAAATCCTCGTGAAAATCCAAATTATGATGGGAAGGCCACTTTGTAAGCTGTGGTGAATGAATTCAGTGTCAGTTTTTATGGAAATTTTCCTGCTCTGTAGCGATGATTCATAAAGATTCGATAAACTCGTATAATCAACACATGTTTTTGATTGAAACTTTAACACCCTGTATCTCGAAAACGAAACGTTTGCGACCCCATGTTTATGGGACTTTTTCTCTTGAACTCCCCTTTTCGTTTGTACGTTCAATTCAGGAACACCCTGTATATTGTGTTTTGTTGGATTAAAGGGTGTGTACACCTAAACTTTTTGCGTTCTTGTTCCTTGGAAAACAACATATACTTTATTTTTTTTGCCCAAATGGGATTAGAAGGAAGGATTAGAACATTTTTCTTTAAAAATTGTCATTTTGTCATTCTATGGACCCTCCCCGAGATACATTCTCAATTTAAGGTTGATGTATATCGACAGCAGCCTACAGACCCAATTCGATAAACTAATCATCCAACAAACCTTCTTGCCTGAGTGATAATATTACAAAATATCAACATTTAAATCGAAAAGAAGAGTCTAGAGCTCCGGATCAATGAACTATTCATTGAGGCAGCTCACGTAAAAGTACTCAAGAATTGAAAGTTAACTGTTCAAGTCTCTTTAAGCCGAGCATCATTTGTATGTCGAAGCGCATCCGATGTTTTGTTAGCCGGAGAAATATGATCTGGTATGACTTTCATCCAATCATGGTTAAGTCATGGTTCAAATATAATTAGTATGGATATAAGAGATTCGTTGTTAGTCGGTTTTATAATTCACCATAGATATCGTGAATGGTCTATGGAACTTTTTTGTTGGATAACTAGAGGATAAAAGTAGAAATTATGATGATTTAATTACAATCTAATAAAGTGAAGACTGCGAACATATTGCAAGTGGACTTTAGAAAAGAAGTTGCTATCATTTGGACTTCGTTTTATTGCTTTTGAATTATTTAAAAATTTCTTGGTTGATTAGATGAACAACAACTGAATAGATGGAAATATTTTGGCATGTAATCGAACGTTTATGAAAAGAAATAGAGAAAAGTACTGAGCAGGTGTTCGTTCAGGGATGAAGCAATAAAGCTTTTACCTAAAAATTTTGTATAGGACTCGATATACAGGGTGTTCTGATTTGTTTCCGACAAACTGATATGGGTGATAGATCACATCATTTTAAGCAAAAAAGTTCCTATGAACATGGGTCCGGAAATGCTTCGTTTCCAAGATACAGGGTGTTAAAGTTGGAAAAATAATTCGCGTTTTCTTTGATATCTTTCGACTGATTCCAAATAATTGAATGAAAGTTGGTACATAGGGTTTTTCTGAGGTGAGAAATTCAAATTTGTGGCCGATTTGGTTGTTTATTCTAGAGGGCGCCACTGGCAATCATTTCGTCCCTTTTAAACCGCTTCAACTTTTTTGTGCTACTCTGTACGTCATTTTGGACCAGAAAAATCGATTCCCCCGACTTTTATAGTTAAAGAAGGTATATCTCATTTAAGTTGCTCGGAGCAGCCGTTTCAGAGAAAAACTCGTTTAAAGCCAAATCCATATTATTGTAATCTTTAAAACATGTAGAAACAAAGTGGAAATAATTTAAAATTTAATATTTTTTTGGATGTAACAATTAAGAACAAAACAAAATAACATAATAATTTTCAAAGAAGGTGTTTCAAATGTCCAAAATTGCATTGACTTAACTTAACTTTAACACCCTGTATTTCGGAAACGAAGCATTTCCAGACCCATGTTCATAGGAACTTTTCTGCTTGAAATGATGTGATCTATCACTTATTTTAGTTTGTCGGAAACAAATCAGAACACCCTGTAGATACTGAATATTTATATTCTGGAAAAAAATTCAAAAAATGAAATATGTGAAAAATCTATAATTAAATATATCAAAATTCTATGTTGATTTCACAAACCTTTTGAAAATTTGAATGATAATTCACTTCGTCAAATTACATCCTCAAACTCTTTATCATTTCAATCGAAGTGGAAATATAAGATTTTTTTCTCGATATCAACATAAACTTTTCTATGTTTGTTTTGACGCAACTCCCACGAATTTTCACGTACTGCTTTGAATTGGATTAAACATTTTACAGCTAAAGTGCAGCTCGATAGAAATAACAAACTATGAATTATTAGAAAAAATGAATAATCTAAAAAAAATTAAATTCTATTGTTCAGATCATGCGGTCTCTTTGTGATAACTACGAAACTGAAAATTTGATCATACTTCTAAAGAATACAAAATAATTGACATAACAACATTTGATAGACGTCTGCGGTTCAAATTCTGCAAAGAATGCGAATTGGGTTGGTCTCAGATTCTCTAGATGGTGCTAGCTGTATCATATATCTAGTGACCACCGATCACCGTACATTTATCGACTCCTTTATGGCAGATCATAGTGAATGTGAATTAGTATGATCACCAAATCTGAAACACCTCTTTCTGAAGAATATGAACATTTTTTCAAAAGTTCAAAACGCTGGTAGCAACAATGTATTCAATGTAATTTTATTGTTTTACACCCCTTTGACATAACTGGTTTTTTCTGCTTCCGAATCCCTTTGGTCCTTGGCAAACAGGACCTTGTTTCATTTATCTTCCTGGTTATAGATCAATTCTATTTGAAAACTGGGGGGATTTCAAGATAACAGATCGAATTTCTTGTAGTTTGTGGTGCGGAGGTGATATCTGTTATATTTATCATGGTTTTTTCTATTTATGTTTTCTTGACAGATCATTTTTGAAGATATTGAGCCAAAAAAGAAGGGGGGAAATTTATTTCAATTTAAAAGAATTCCTTTCGAATGCATATTTCAGCTCATTCTTCAAGCAAGTTCAATATCAAAGTCCTCAAATGGAGCTCATTATTTCTGTGCTCCTGTATCATACGTAGAAACGTATGGCGCTCCGTTTACATTTTTTTCTGTTTATACTCTGAAATTCACAAAATACAATGATTGGCATAGAAAAAAAATTTCATAAAGCTCTTTCTAAAAAAATATAAGTATTATACATTTTGTTATTCCACCGGAATCGAATCGGTATTGTATATATGGCTATTTTCTTCATTATAAAATTAATCCAGAAACAGAAAGAATTCATTTTTATTTGAAATTTCTAATAGCTTTCTTCAAGTTTATTATAGTTGTCTCAGAATACTGAATTCACGTTGATTCGATCCATTAGAGACTAATGCATTTGTTTAATTGTATATGCACTTGAAAGTACTGAATTATTCACCTCAGGAATGAAGAAGCCTAGCCTATTGCAGGCAGGTTATGAAGTAAGGAATATTGTTTACAATTTCAATAGACTTCGAATGGCTGAACGACAACAGCAATAATAAATAATCTCAAAAGATCACCTCACTGATTTTATTCACCACCAAACCCCTCCACCCCTGGGTACGCCCTTGTTGTAGCACAAATGTATACATGAATTCAGATTTGTATGAACCTGCACTTTGTGTTTCAGTGGATGTCACTGTACTGTACCATAATTCAATAGGGAACACCCTGATTTCCCTATTCAAATTCCTGATGGGGTTACAACCCTCTCTAGGGGGTTGATAGTAGAAAAAAGCTTCGTATTCCAGGTCATGACCCTGTCATAAAAAATTGACCTGTCTGGACGTTTTCACAAATTCTGATTCGTTGTTGAGTCATTGAGGGTGGTCACTTTCAAATGAGACTCCCTGTATTATCAACAAAAAGTTGAACTCCACATGCATTTTGGCGCCATTGCACTTTCTTGCAATATTTCCAGAACATTGTCCTCCTCATTCAAAAGATGTTTACCTGATTCCATACATTATTCCAACACTGTATAAGCGCGTATGTCATAGAAGCTTTCTGCTTCAAACCACAATGAATTCATTGTTGATGCCAGGATAATATACTTAATGAATAGAGAATTTTCTTTGCCTTTGGAAAACACACTTAGCAAGCAACTATTTGACTATAAATCAATTATAAAGGAGAACTGTACACAGGGTGTCCCGGAAAATGTGGAAAATCTCTCCGATTCAGATAGAACATAAAAAATAAGATGACAAGTTCCCATAATTTTTTTCCTAGCGGCCCTCCCTACGAAGATACGACCCCCTAAATGACGCCACTGGAAATTCATTTTAGTGGGATAAATTTCCATTACTTACTTCTCTCATTATTTTTTTTTTGTCGAAAACGGTTCATTTTATCGACACTGAACAAGAGTACCTTTTCTTTAGCTCAATGTTCAAGGTATCCAAATTGGTTTTTTAGCACCTTATCATACAGGGTGTTGAAAATGTAAGCATTAAAATGTACAACCCAGTCATCCCCTGGTAAACTGAACAAGCTAATTGAAATTTGAGCGCGTTTATTTAAGAGGTCCTTAATACTATTAATCATGTCAAATTTTCATCAAATAATATCGAGTACATAGGTAGTTTGAAACTTACTTCACTAAAGAGGATTTCCAGTGGCGTCATTTAGGAGGTCGTATCTTCGTTGGGAGAGCCGCTATGAAAAGAATTATGGGAACTTGTCATTTTAATTTTTGATATCTTATCTGAATTCCCGGGAAACCCTGTATAAGGACTCGAGAAATTGTTTTGAGGTCAAACTGATGTTTTTTGGCACATTCATAAATTGCCTTACATCTCGTGAAATTTGAATGATAGTGGTAGATACAAAAACATTTCCCTGAGGAACCTCTATGTGAGTCCTATGTTTTCATGAAACCAAATGCATTTGGTGTATCCGAACCAAAGTATCTGAAAAAATCTTCAAGAATGAAACTGTGATGAAGCTGATGAATCGAGTGATATAAGATAAATTCGGAATTCCTGGAACTTAGAAAAATGTGGAAAATACAAATACACAGAACTAAAAGAGATGCCACATCAAAGGTGACTAAGAAATATCTACTGGATATCCTTCCAACCTCTTCCAAGTATCCCAAACCGTGTCACCCATCCTTCAACCCCTATTCAGTGCACGGAAAACTCAGCTTTTCCAAGAAAACCGCTCTGCCCGACAACAGAATTGGCAATACCTCTTGAGCAGCGGCAGAAGTGACGTCGTTGGATGGTGGTCGCAAGAAGTAGGCCGAGTATAAAAACAGTAGGCGCCGGAGCGCAAGACCTGACTAGTAGTTTCAACAGTGTGGTGTTTAGTTTGTTATCGATGGCGTGCTTGAACAGTGCGTTACTCACGTTTCTTGCGTGTTGTGTCATCTGCGGTAAGTACCTACCATCCTACCTTACCATCAGGAGTATCTCTTTGGCTAAGAAAGAGATGAGCAGTTCGGTCACATGACTATTCGGCATGGTGCCAGAAAGGGAAAGGTGCGAGGAAGTGAACGGTCTCCTGGAGATATAAGTCAGGAAAGATTACGGAGACCTGAAGAGATTTTCTATTTTAATCAGTAATTTGAGTGAATTTGGATTAAATATATGACCTCAATTGGTTTTCAGTTTTAAATGCATTCTTCAAGGCTTTCATGATGGTGTGAGACAGCTTAACCTCGCACCATATTGGTTCTTCATGTCCAATATTATAAGATTGGAACAGCTGAGGCTAATTTCTTCATTTCTGATTTGAAATCCTCGAAAAATTCTTTTATGGAAGTTTTAATTACTGGTCTGGTTATCATCTTTTATTAAATCTTGGATTGATTCCTCAAGTTAGAATGGTTGTTTAGTTATATCATGAATTATGCAATGATTTATATTGGGAGTTCCACAGAAAGTTTGCGAATGAAGTGCATTCTATGAAATGAAACATTCGTGGTATTTACAAGGTTTCTTTAATGAAGTCTTCAGAACCTTTAATGATGGCTGCTGTAAAAGTTAGACATCATGTAAAATGATATCAATCATATTTCTTTCGGAAGCTATTATCATTCATAAAGCTATTTTCGTCACTGTTGACTCGACTTTTTATTTGGAAAATTGTTAAAGAAGATAAGATATACAAATTGAACTGATTCTGTAAGATAGCCATCGATACGAATTTATTCATTTTCTTAATTTCAATCTCACCAATGAAGAAATAATGTCATGATGAATTATTCAGAAACATTTTAAGGGTTGATTTGAGTTCGTGAAAGCCTAAGAATGAGCTCCTAGAATTACTTATCTACACATTTTGTCATTGCATGTCAATGTCAAGAACAACAATCGTTATATCTGAACGCTTGTTCTACTTAAACGAGTGCTATATCGTTTTGCCCAAATGTCTATAATTTTCGAATTTTGAACCAAAAATGGTCTCAAACGATAGGGTTCGACTTCCTGATGAGGAATCCGTGGTCAAAATCAATACTGTTCGTGAAGCCGTCCGTCCGTGAACACGATAACTCTCGAAATGATTGTTCTAAAGATTGAAAATTTTCTGGGTAGGTTCAGTTTCTAAATATCGTGCTTAATTTTATTAACCAGTCAAATCGCACAGGTTGTTTCATAAAATATGGCCATTCAAAATTTTTGTTATACAATATCTCAGACAAAACGAAACAGATTGTAACGAAATTTTTTGGCCACATACGAGAAGAAAAATCCTCTTATTTCCACAACAAGATATCTGATTCGAATGAAATTTATTTTCAGAAAGTACAATTATATCTAAAATATAGCAAATTTACAAGGCAGTAGTAGTTATCTGTAGGGAATATTTAGAATCAAATATTGTATTCCACGTCTTTTCAATATAATAACGGTATTTAATCAGAAAGTGAAAAAAAACTATTGACTCAGCATTCAGTTTATGATAAGGAAAAATAAACCAAAAGAAGGAGAATCTGAATGAATTCGCTGGGTTTCTAGAGTCCTTGGGTTCCATGACCTTATATGCAAGTGTATTCTGAGATTTCTCGAAGTTTTATTAGGATCCACATATCAAGGATAACAGGTTTTACGATTCCTTTCTCCTGTGGACAAAGCTGAATTTGCAAGGCGTAGGTGTGATTGTAAATTATATTACCACAAGAAATTCTACTACTTTATGCGAACGAGGAAAGAACACATGCTGAAGAATCGTTGATTAGGAGTTTCCTCTATTGAATAAGTGGTTTCTTTATGCCCACTTCGTCTCTTTATGATTTCCTCAATGTAGAGAATACAGTAAATGCATGCATAAATTACGAGAGTCTATTGGAGTTATATGCGTCATCTTTGAAGCGAATTAGATACTTGATTGATGCTCATTTTCATTTCTCCAAAGACAAAATTAATATACAGGGTGTCCGGGGAATAACTGTACATACTCATACCAGAGATAGAGTTGGACTAGCTGATTACAAATTGACTATAAAAAATTAATTTCTGGATTTCCCTAGAAAACTACAGGGTGTTTTTCGAACTTCATGGAAATACTTACATCATCATAAAATCCAAACTGATTGACGGATATTATTGAAACTTGGGAGATTATTGGCACATGCTGAGGTCGAGTCAGAAAGATATCAATGATTTCATCATTCCAGGGCCGGACTCATTAATCTTCATTTAAAGTGTTCAGGGTTGAAAAAACACTTTGTATTTCGAATTACAAATAATCGATTCGTTTTTCAGAAAGAAGCTAAATTATGCTTCAATTTGTGATATCGCTTAAAGTTGTCACATCAAAAGTTATTTTTTATGGATTTTTGAATTTGGATGAAGTTCGAAAAATTGAATTTATTTACCAGAACAGGACTTAGCCATCTTGTAGAGGTCGAAAAAAAAATTATAAATTTTCTTTAAAAAGTCGCTGAAGGTGAGAAAGATCATAAAAATTGGTTGATATACTGGGTGGCCACCCCAGACGCGGATCTCATTGCGATGGAGTAAATGAAGGTATTTTTTCGAAAAAGAAATTGGTGATTTGTATAGGGTATACATACAGTATATTTCAAAATAATTCGTATGTATACCGGGTGTTCGACAACAAAGATATAGACCAAAGTGACACTTCTTCCAATGAACACCCGGTATAAATACGAAATATTTTGAAATATGCTTATGTATTCCTCATACAAATCACCAATTTTTTTTTTCGAAATATACCTTCATTTACCCCATCGCAATGAGATCCGCGTCTGGGGTGGCCACCCAGTATATCAACGAATTATTATAATCTTTCTCACCTTAAGTGACTTTTTAAAGAAAATTTATAATTTTTTTCGACCTCTACAAGATGGCTAAGTCCTGTTCAGGTGAATAAATTCAATTTTTCGAACTTTATCCAAATTCAAATATTTATAAAGAAATAATTGTTGATGTGACAACTTTAAGCGATATCACAAATTGAAGCATAATTTAGCTTCTTTCTGAAAAACGAATCGATTATTTGTAATTCGAAATACAAAGTGTTTTTTTAACCCTGAACACTTTAAATGAAGATTCATGAGTCCGGTTCTGGAATGATGAAATCATTGAGATCTTTCTGACTCGACCTCAGCATGTGCCAATAATCTCCCAAGTTTCAATAATATCCGTCAATCAGTTTGGATTTTATGATGATGTAAGTATTTCCATGAAGTTCGAAAATCACCCTGTAGAATTCTAGGGAAATCCAGAAATTAATTTTTTATAGTAAATTCGTAATCAGCTAGTCCAACTCTATCTCTGGTATGAGTATGTACAGTTATTCCCCGGACACCCTGTATATCTATATTTCTGACTATCAATTTTATGATTCTGAAGAAAACTAATGAAATTTCCCTTATTTTATCTTCATGCAGTATATATACATTTCTCAAGTCTTCTTGATATTAGAAAATTCGATTCCTCTCGAAAGATATTGATTTAAATCCATTCATTTGTAAATATAACTTCGTTGTTTGAATCTTTAACCTCCTTCGAAAATTTGCAAATAAAATAATTCCTGTACCTACAGAAAATTAAGAGCATTGTTAATGAGTTTCTGCTGTTTATTTGGAAAAATATCTCTCTCAACTTTATATTGGCTTCAATATAGTTATATAAAGTAGAAAATGTGTAATTAATGTTCTCCTATTTTCAAAACAATTTTATCAGATTGAATTAATATGGGACATATTTTCATTTGAGGTGATTAGTGGTTTTGCACTAACATCAGTTGAAGATTTTTGTTTTTGTTTTATGTATTGTATTATTTTAGCTCTTGATTTCAAAAGAATGTGGGTATAAATAGATGGAATTCAACTTTTTCACTTTTTCCATTTATCTCTCGACTGCCTGCCATGAAAGTTGTAGATAAAATCATTAGAAAATTATCTCGAGCCAGAAGTATGGTTATAATTTGCATTTCATGTGGCAAATTTTTTCAATGAAGATTGAACCACACAGTTTTTTCCAAATACAGATTCATTCGTATCCACATACTCCATGAATTCATTGAATGTAGAAAGCTGAGTAAAATTTCATAATTAAATCTAGTCGTAAAAGAAGCTAATTGAAATAAACTACTGTTACTTCGTCATTGAAAATCCATTATTGGAAAATTGACATTCCTCATGTAGATGCGCGGATTGTCAGCTATGGCATGCAATTATTGTAATATCTCTATATACTTGTCCATCTGTACTCTTTGCATCGTGATTACTATAAAGGGTTAATATCAGAATTTTGATTTACTGGAAAAACTTTTGAACCTTCGGAGTTATTCATGTTATTTTCAAATAACTCTTGAGAAGAAGTTGATTGAGTTCGACTTAGAGACAAATATTTCATTACAACATTATTTTTTTTTCACAATAACTGATGAATTTTGTGCTCATCAAATGATAATAATCTCCAAAGGATCTATATGTGATTGTAAAAGTAATGGTATTGAAAATCTATCAGAAATCATTACATTAACTCAACTTTCATGGAGATTTGTCTCACAAATCAAAATAGCAATCACGGAATTTCTCTGGAACTAGAGAGTTCATAATATTGAATTTTCAGCCAATTTAGCTGATGTTAATTTTTTCATAGAATCAATAGGGTTGACCGGCACCTGCACCATTTTGCATTTTACAACAGAAGGGACGCTTATTTAATCATTTTCAATTATTAATTTGAGGTTTATCTACATACTTGAACATAATATTTCAATTTATCCTTTTGAATATTTGCATCACCATTCGCTTTATCAATTTACAACCTAGAGCTCGAATTCGTTTCAATTGAAAATTATTTATAGGAATATTAGAATTTTTGTCGATATTACGATAGAATAGACTTTTCTATGCTTGTATCGATGCGACTCAATCAAATTTTTGCGTACTGCAGTAATAGTATATTATTCGATGAGCGGTAATGTCAGGCGAGTGGTGTAATTCATCAAGTGTGTTTTGAGCATTACCGCGAATTGAATACTATACTTTATCCACGACTGCTTCAGTGAAATTCGAATTAATCTGCAACATTTCGTCCAACCGTCAAACCTCTGTACTCTGTAGTCGGGAATCAAATCAGAGCCTCTAACTAATCAAATCAAGTACTTTCGCAACTTCAAAAATTTACGTTTTCCAAAAATAAATCTGGAATGAATCGCTAGAACGTTATCTTGATGGCTGAAGTAGATTTCCGGATCGATCCTACTTTTATTCATTTTTTTTTTGTGAACAATTTCATTTTCCTAGGTATTTTTATTAGCGGGAGTTATGGGCGGGTGTTATTTTAACACTCGCTTTTCGGTTCATAGACATGTCTATGGTTGTGTTCTAGCTACTATTACACATAGAAATTAGTTTATAGGAGTGGATAAAGAATATTTACTGAATAGTGAATTCTAAATTATCAGGAAAAATGGATAATTGAAAAAAAATTAAGTCTATGGTTCTGATTTTGGGATCGTCTTAAAGTTTAGCATGAATATTCAGTACAAGAATCTTCACCCTCGCAATAACTTTTTTTGTGGATATGGATTTTTCTTTTCAATATTCAGATTAAGTTTCTATGGGTCTATCAACACAATGGCCACAAAATTCGTGTGAGTCTTCTATTGAGTATCTTGCATGTGGTGGCAAAATTCCATTTCGATCGATTCTGTTCTATCTGAGATATTGAGGAACAAAAATTTGGAATGGCCATATTTTATGGAATACTTTGAACGCTTCTGGCCAAAAACCGAACCTAGATACCTTGAAAATTTCAACCTTCTCGAAAATTGGGCACTAAATACAGAAATAATCGTTCAAAAATCATACAACATAAAATTTTAAAACTTTCTTCTCAATTCATTTATGAAATCCTATCATAGTCAAGTGTCAGATAGCCAATTAGTGAGGAGCCTGAAATGTACAAATATCCCAACAACCAATTATTATATAAATGTATTTGAGAACTCATAAAGAAATTTTGCTTAAGGTTATCGTACCGTGCATTAGTGTGAAAGTTGATAGCCTCCTATGATTCTACAAAGAAACAGGTGTCTATTTATAAACACGTAAATAACAGACATTTTCCTTAATTGAATATTGAGAGACTTATTCAATTTGATCGCTAATAGATAGGTTACAACCTGGAAATGAGGTAGCATATGTTTTTATCTGTAGAAACAGGAAAGAAGACATGAATGCATGGAAGAGTTTAATGACAGGTTTTTGTTCATTTCACTGCATAATAGAAGCCTTGAATATTATTTTTCTGTGAGAGTAATGTTTGTAAGTTTTGAAATATAAGCAGGGAGAAGTCTGAAATGACTCACTGATAAACAATACGAGGTCAAAAATCACTCTGTCCGTGAAATCTGTAACTTATTATTTCGAGGAATTTGCTGATCCAAAAGCTGTTCAACATACTTCTTGCTGAAACTCTGAAGTGTCATATAGTGTCAATAGAATCAGATGTACGAACTTCCACTAGCATGTTCGCAGTAAGAATATTCAGGTTTTAAGAAATGGTACATTTGATCAAAAAGAACAAAAAGATACTGAAAAAATAAAAAAACTCTCAAACTATGATTAACAACTAATTAACTCCATAATAGAAGTGAAAGAATAAATAATTTCAAGAACATATTTATAGTTTCCGTAGAATTATTAGTATTAACAGGAAAATAATTTACCAGGAAAATCGTACAGGGTGTTCCATAAAATATTACAACCCAAATTTTTGTTCCTCCTTATCTACGACAAAACGAAACCAATCGAAATGAAATTTTGCGGCCGTATGCAAGATACTCATAAGGAGCAAAAGTGTTAACAGAAAACCATACAAAATTCAATCGGAATATTATATTTCCACAAAAAATATCGGAAATGATTCATTTTGAGAGGTGATTCTTATACAAAACTTCAGTGCAAAATTTTAAAAGGATTTCATAATACATTTTTGCGAATAATTCAGGATTTGTCAATTCGATCGACCTGAAATTTTGAAGTCAACTGTTTAACATCAATTCAAAACAGTTCGCCAAAATTTGTAGGAGTTTCGTTGATACAGCCATAGAAAAGTCATTAATACATATTATTTTGGAAGCTATTGGTTTGATTCAATTATTTTTTCGTGAGTAATATCATAAGGGCATCTAATTTTTCCGAAAAGAATCGAAAAAACACGTTGCTAAGTAATATTCTGACAAGAAGCATGAGTGCTGGTGGCAACAAAAATCCGAGTCGAAGACGAGGATTTTTGCACCTGCACGAATGCTTTTTGTCAAAAAATATTACTTTGAAATGTGTTTTTTCGATTTTTTTCACAGGAAAAATTAGATGCCCGAATGGTATTTGACAAGACTATTTCCTGAGTGACAACAGCTGTCAAGTTTTGCTGCGGGTAAACGCGAATAAACTGCTGACAGGTCCTGCCAAACAGTTTTTCCACCCAGAAACCATTTGTAATTCAAAATTGCGCGTTTCTTATTGGTGCAAATTACGACGAGGAAAATAGTCAAATATATCATGTTACGATGTCACTTTTGCGAAGTTTATTGAATTTTATATGACAGAAATCTTGATTTCAAGTGAAAAACAGATTAATTACATTTCTATAAATCTTTCATCATCAGGTATTTCAAGTCAATACCTTATAATCCTTTTTTTGTCACCACACAAGTGACACTATTCTCTACATAAGACAATAACACTAATCAAAACGAAACTTCAAATCTATTATTCAATTGCTTCTCATTAACGTTTGTTGCTTATGACTTGTGACTTATGAAACACTGTCTTGACTCATTATGTAATAAACTTGAAAGATCAGATGAAAATATCACTGTGGTTTTATGGTCCCCAGATAAAATACTGTCATGTACTGAAGGATTGGTCATAATAGCTTCGGTTTT
Organism: Propylea japonica; assembly: GCA_013421045.1. Taxonomy (NCBI): domain Eukaryota; kingdom Metazoa; phylum Arthropoda; class Insecta; order Coleoptera; family Coccinellidae; genus Propylea; species Propylea japonica. The sequence goes on along the minus strand of CM024246.1, from coordinate 40,351,841 downwards.
TAAATTCTACGTTCCATTTGCCTACTTTTGGTATTTTAAAATGATGAATCATGTAATATTTCTGCAGATCGATTGAATCAAGCTTGAAATGGTGTTATTTCAGATAACTTCGTTCATGCAACGTTTTTGTTGAATGAAGAAATGCATTTTCGGTGAACAGTTGAAATAATTCGCTCAATGCAGATAATGATTTCATGCATTTGAGGTTTTGATTTGAATTATCCAAAACAATGTGTATTTGTCACTAACAAAGTAGGTTTCTTTCATTTCTTTAACTTTACATGACCAGAAACTCTTCAGCTCGCCCTCAAGTTCCAAAGCCAAATGATCTCAAGTATCTGAGAGGGCTTCAGGGAGGCTAGATCCGGGTTTTTCTTTAATTCTTCTGTCTTAGACATTTTTTGAACAGGCTTGCAAGGGCAAGGCATTTCGTAACTACTCTAATAGGTGTTTACTTCTCTACCGCACATAATCATACTCGTCAGTTTCTGTTGAGCCATTTCTCTACATAATGCTTTCTAAGGGGACATTATTTTGTTGAAAAGCTAGTGAGGAGGTGTAACTCATTCTTACTAAGATCCAAATAGATTTTGGTCCTTTCAGTTTTAAACTTCAAAAAGACCTTTTTGAATGATCATTCCAGGAATATTCGTCCATGTCATGGTATTTGTCTTTTAGTTTCTGCCTTCTCCAAAAAATGTTTGTTATAGATGCATCAGAGGAAGATTGTGGGCCAGTTAGTAGCGTTTATAATCCCTTTCTGTGTCTAGTGTATTAGCCTCTTAATTTCGTCTGATTTTTCAATACTTAGAAACCCATAATTATTTCAGAGATCTTGTTGTTCTTGCCAACTTACATAATTGAGTCTCATTTGACACTCCCATATTAGCTATGAGTCGATAACATTGCAGTTTAATATCAGCTAGACTATCAATATAGATAAAGAGTTTTCCAATAAGAGGTGTTATTTTGAATAGTTCACTATTTCGGTAGATGTCACGTTTGAAGCTGTCATTTTTTTACATTTGACAAGTAGAAACTACGCCATTAATAAAAATGGAACGATACACGCTTCAAGAACGCATTGAAGTTACCTATTAAAATTCACTATAAAATAGTGAAAATTTGGCAGAGACGGTTCGTAAAACTCGAACATTTTTGGGTCGTCGTGAAGCACCTTGTCGGACCGCAATAAAGAAATTGGTGGGAAAAATCGAGCTGTTGGGACAAGTTAGTGATGTGAAGAATAAAACCCGTGCACCTTGCTCAAGAACAGCCGAGAATATTTCTTCTGTAGCCGAAAGTGTTGAAGAAAACACAGGTTTGTCCATTACCCGTCGTTCTTTGGATTAAGGCATTCTTCAAACGTCATTACAACTTATTTTGAATGAAGATTTGGGTCTTGAGGCTTATGAAGTTCAGTGCTACGTTACGTGCCACACGAGCAACGAAACCATTGATCTTTTGCGGGAAAAGTTTCCGGACCGTGTTATCTCTCAAGGAGGTGATCACAATTGGCCACCGAGATTTTGTGATTTAACTCCTTGCGACTTCTTCCTTTAGGGCCACGTGAAAGAGAAGGTCTACGCCAATAGCCCAGCTTCGATTCAAGGCCTCAAAGATGGATTTTGTGAGGCTATCGAGGACATAGGGCAGCCACTTTGCGATTTGGTTATGGAAAATTTCATTAAAAGGATATGGTCTTGTAAGCATGGTCGTGGTGGTCATTTGCCTGATGTTATTTTCCACTATTAACGGCATAACTTCTTCTTTATAATGAAATGAATATCCGATCATTTATATTGAAAAATGACATTTTTCTTTGAATATCGAAATAACACTTCTTATTTGAAAACTCTTCCAGGTTTCTACCTTTATGCATCTTTCTACTGCTAGTATTTCTGCCCTAAAAAACACTCGAATAGACCGAACTGCTCATACTCGAGGTTGAAAATGAACTCACATGTTGGAAATAAGAAGTACATTTATTTTTCTTCACAGCATACGCCCAAGACGACGCTGCCCCAAAAAAAGAAGAAAGCTTCGAAGCTGAGCTGTGCAAAGACAAAGACGCAGGAGAGTGGTTCCGTTTGGTTGCAGGCGAGGGAGACAATTGCCGTGATGTCATCCAGTGCACATCTTCCGTAAGTTACATAAAATCATCGGTTTTTGCATCGCGCACCGTACCGTACAGCTGCAACACGTATTTAATTAAAGTTACGTAAGGACATCAGATGTGTGATTGATTAACTAACAATGCAAGCGTGGGACGAGGAATTATTCACCGTAATAATGATTTGTATTATTAATTCTTTAGGAGGATGTTGAGAATTTATTGTTTCGACTTCGCATTCCAACTGTGTCAATTCTTCCATCCGGATTTTTTTTCGAAAAACAATTTTAACCAATCGTATGCATTAGGTACAACAAACCGATGTAGTTTGATGATAGTGGAAATTACACAAATTTAGAAATTAAGAGAACCTAATACATAATGGAAAATTCATTTCCAATTAAACTTGAAATACTCAACTTCGCATATATCCACAAAAGAAATGCTACCAACCTCAAAATTTTTGATAGAACTTGAGATTGATACTATAGTCCGTTCACGAAAGGTTGAGCGCATAGTAGGCATTTGTTTATTTATCTGAAGTTGGCAGTATTTGCTGTCATAACGTAAAATAAAGTCAACGTTGCCGAATGTACCAGGCTTCGTCCGACGAGCTTGCGAGTTATAAGAAAACTCTATGCAATATTGACAACATTGCGTATCAATCTGACAAGAAAATGAACTACATAACCTAAAATTCGAATGTACACAGTGGAATATGTCAAATTTCCATGGCTAACCGACGGCTCAACCTTTCGTGAACGGACTATAAGTAAAGGGTTTTCCAATAAAAGGTGTAATTTTGAATAACTCGCTATATCGGTAGATGTCACGTTTGAAGCTATCATTTTTTGATATTTGACCAGTAGAAACTATGCCATTAGAAAAATGGAACGATACACGCTGCAAGAATGCATTGAAATTATTAAAATTCACTATAAAAATGGTGAGAATTTGGCAGAGACGGCTCGTAAAACTCGAACATTTTTGGGTCGTCGTGAAGCACCTTGTCGGACCGCAATAGAGAAATTGGTGGAAAAATTCGAGCTGTTGGGTCAAGTGATGTGAAGAATAAAACCCGTGCACGTCGCTCAAGAACAGCCGAGAATATTACTGCAACGAAACCATTTATCTTGCAACCTCTTTCTTTGAGACCACGTGAAAGAGAAGGTTTACGCCAATAGCCCAACGTCGATTCAAGACCTCAAAGATGGAATTCGTGAGGCTATCGAGGACATAGTGCAGCCACTTTGCGATTTGGTTATGGAAAATTTCATTAAAAGGATATGGTCCTGTAAGCGTGGTCGTGGTGGTTTTTTGCCTGATGTTATTTTCCACTATATTAACGGCATAGCTTCTTCTTTATAATGAAATAAACATCCGATCATTTATATTGAAAAAGGTCATTTTTCTTTTAATATGAAAATAATACCTCTCATTGGAAACCTCTTTATTTGCGTACTGCTTTGAATTGGTATTGAACATTTTACTGCAAAATTTCAGTTCGACTGATTCGTCATTAGGTAGTCGAACATAAAGTTTTGAGGCCATTTTCCACCCAGAATTTTTAAATTGTAGACATTTGGGCCAAACAATAAAGCAGTCGCTTAAGTAGAACGAGAGCTCGAAAACTGCTGGGAATTCTTCAATCGAAATATCTTCGAATCAAAATATGGATGGTTGTTTTCAAGGAAAAGTACCATAATATCAAATTCCCAATGTGTTCCAACATCTAATTCTCAAAACACAGCAAATCTGTTCTTCCTGGGTTTTGAAACGAACGACTGCGTTCAATTTCATACCAAATATTCATATCAACTCAATAACATATTCATTCTACGAAAAAAATTGAATTCAAAACATCACAATAAAAATAGAATCATTAGTATACAAATTGCTTCGAATATTTCAACAAACTGATGAACAAAACTTGAAACTAGCTTCAGTTGAGCGTGAAGAGAATCTTCAATCAGCTGTTGAATTGAATGTTAGTGAGAAACAAATACCGAAGATTTTCACCGAGCCATATAATGGAAAGTATGATAAAGCAGTTCTGTTTTTGTTGCACCTGTGAATACAGAAGACCTTGGACAGTTAACGCTTTCATTTCTTGGCCGGAAGAACGATTGACTGAATATCAAGGTGGAATAAATGCTTGAGGTTATCATTATGGATATTGATGGTTCATAACGATATGTTAACGTGATAATTACCTGTAAAAGTTATTTAGATGATGATATGATAAGACTAACTAAGTATATTCCAGTATTTCGTCAATGGCATTTATGCACTTATAGAGATTATTATCTCATTGAATACAAGCAATCTCTACTAAATCAAAATTTCGAGAAGATCGCATCAGAACTATAAAAAATTCAATTGGAATATTGAAAAGAAGACTTTCTTTATTTCCATAACCAAATATCCAATTCGAGTGACATTTATTTTGTGAATGAAGGCTGATATACTGGGTGTTCATGCAAAATTTCAAGAGGATCGTATCATCAGAACTAGAATAAATTTGTTTTATTGTCAAGTTTATATACAGGGTGTTCTGATTTGTTTCCGACAAACTGAAGTGAGTGATAGATCACATCATTTCAAGCAAAAAAGTTCCCATGAACATGGGTCCGGAAATGCTTCGTTTCCGAGATACAGGGTGTTAAAGCTTATCAACAAATACAGGAAAATGGTATTGGTTACCAAAGGCCCGGCCGAAGCATACAAAGAAGAAATCATCTACAGAGAAATAGGATTTTACAGACCTTCGCAGAAAATAAAAAACTCAGTATTCGTAAAGCATCCCAACAACTCAATATTTCAGGAAACAAAATATTCAGAATGGGAATAATTTTCGGAGAAGTTTTGGGACCCTTATGCCCGATTGCACCGTTCGTCTAAGCAACGTTTAAGCCCTTAAGTGACGTTTATTCCATTGATGAAACGTCATTTCAGGGCTTAAACGTTGCTTAGACGAACGGTGCAATCGGGCATTAGGCTTTAAATGCATTTTTCTCTGAAACGATTGCTCCTAGCGACTTCGATGAGGTATACCCTTTTTAAGTCAAAAGGATGAGAGAATCGATTTTTTAAGTCCAAAACGGTGTACAGGGTAGCACAAAGAAGTTGCAACGGTTTACATGGGTTGAAATGGTTGCCGGTGGCGCCCTCTAGAAAATACAACTAAATCGACCACAAATTTGAATTTATCGTCCCAAAAAAACCCTGTGTACGAAGTTTCATGGAAGGATTTCGAAGCAGTCAAAACATATTAAAGAAAACGCGAATGAATTATTCAACTTTAAAACCCTGTATCTCGGAAACGAAGCATTTCCGGACCCATGTTCATAGGAACTTTTTTCCTTAAAATGATGTGATCCATCACCTATTTCAGTTTGTCGGAAACAAATCAGAATACCCTGTATCTATCTTCATTTACAAAATACATTTTACTCGAATCGGATATCGTGTTATGAGAATGATTATATTTTTTTTCAATATTCCAATTGCTTTTTACATAGTTCTGTTCATATTATAAGTCATTTTGAGCTTCTACTAAGAATTTCTTGATCTGCTCCCGGGACAACACTGCTGATTTTTTGGGAACGGGTCCTTTATTTTTGTTCTTAACAAATACTTCCACTTCATCGAATAATTTAATATTCGTTTTTTTCCTTCAAATGTAGCATGGATCTAATCATAGATAATTTTGACCACAATGGGTTTGGTGAATATTCCTGCATCCTGCAACTGGAAATCGAATGAACTAATCATACATTGAAAAGAACAAGAACCAGAGCAACATACCAAATCTTCAAAATATGCTAGCAAAATATTTTCGCTGACACCGTCCACCAAACTTTTTCTTTTCCACTTGTGAAAGCCTTCCTACTCTTTACTATAGACAGTTTTAGATTTGGCCGGAATCAAAAATTCACGGCTTTCGCTCGCTTGAGTTTTGACGTAGTTCGACAATTTTTCAATAATTCTATTTCTGACAAGACGTCAAAATAAAATCAGTCAACCATGATTCTCACAAACACGGCCCATAGCAACGTTAAAAATCCAATGAAATCAAAAATTTACAATATAATATTAATTTTTCCATTTCAAGAACGATATTGTTTCGATCAGAAAAAACTATTGATTACAACACGAGAAATATGAATACATTTTCCACGGTTGTCCTATACATCCCTCAGGCTTCGACCTCGGGATTCAACTAGGACAACCTCGGGAAATATACTATTCATATTTCCCTAGTTGTAATAATAGCTATATTTCAACTACCCCATTCGAAACTTTCGTTATTGGTACACAAAATCCTTCCCCAATTAAAGGCAAATTTTTTTTTTCTAGGGTCTTCAAGCCATCCGTTGTCCAGCAGGTCTGTATTTCGACATCGACAAACAGACTTGCGATTGGAAAGACTCCGTGAAGAACTGTAAGACTAAGAACAAGGAAAGGAAGGTGAAACCTCTGTTGGTCACCGACGAGCCTCTTTGCCAAGATGGCTTCCTCGCTTGTGGAGACAGCAACTGCATTGAAAGAGGACTTTTCTGTAACGGAGAGAAAGATTGCACTGATGGATCTGATGAAAACAGTTGCGGTAAGTGAACATCACAATACATCAATGTTTAGAAGGGTTCATTAGATATGTCAACAGGAAGTAGAAGTCAGAATCCTATTCTTTATTTCCAGAAAAATATATTTTCCAACCCTTCAAGAATGAAAAATTCTGCCCACTAAATCTCTTGAAGTTAAGGCAAAAAAGTTGAGTTAAATTTCAGGACATTGCAAAGTATAATAGAGGATTGGAAACGGGATTACATCGGCTATAACCTCAGAGAAAATACCGTAAAATGGTATACAGATGGTTCCAAAACCTCTACAGGAGCAGGTGCTGGGATATACGGGCCAAGTACCAAGTGTGCACTGTCGCTAGTCTCCTGTATGAGCGTCTTTCAAGCTGAAATCTTAGCTATTGAAAGATGTCTACACCATTTCCAAGTGTATTTCAGAAAGCGTCAATTGTATTTCAGAAAGCGTCAATTGTATTTCAGAAAGCATCAATTGTATTTAAGAATAGTCAATTGTATTTCAGAAAGCGTCAATTGTATTTCAGATTAGTCAATTGTATTTCAGAAATCATCGATTGCATTTCAGAAAACATCACTTGTAATTCAGATCAGTCAATTCAATTTCAGAAATCGTCAATTGTATTTCGGAAATGGTCATCCGAAATTCAATTTATTGGTACACATTTACATATAGCAGAAATGTTCATTTTAAATACGGTTTATCCTCCTCAGTCCCAAGACCACACTGAAATCGAGATAATTGTGATATTTGGAAATTAAAATAATATTCCTATTCTGAATTACAAATGACGGGTTCTGAAATACATATGATATAATCTGAAATACAATTGACGCTTTCTGAAATACAATTGACTATTCTGAACTACAATTGACGCTTTCTGAAATACAATTGACTATTCTGAAATACAATTGACGCTTTCTGAAATACACTTGGAAATGGTGTAGATATAAATCTAGAAAGAAACTATCAGAAGTGCCATATCGCCATACACTCAGATAGTCAAGCTGCTATTAAAGCAATGAGCTCCTACGTCATCGCCTCTAAAATGATCTGGCAGTGCCGGAACAAACTTAATGAGGCAGGAAAGGAAAATAACGTCTTTTAAATTTGGGTTCCCGGTCACTCGGAAATCAATGGAAACGAAGAGGCCAATACACTTGCCCAAGAGGGCGCATGAATGTCACTCATTGGCCCAAAACCCTTCTGTAGTATAGGTAAATGTACCTATAAGAAGGAGTTCCTGGAGAAGGAGGAAGCCGAGAGGGAAAAACTCTGGCGAAATCTCCCAGGGATGGATCATTCCACTGAGTTCCTTCGGAACTTTGAGACAGCAAGATCCAAGAGATACCTGGATCTTGGTAAGAAGCAATTACACCTCCTTACTGGCTTTCTCACAGAACACTGTCGCCTCAGGAAGCATCTGTTGAGGATGGGATTATCGGAAACTGACGAGTGTAGGTTCTGTGGGGAGGAGGAAGAAACCCCCATGCACCTAGTCACGGAATGCCTTGGCATTGCGAGCCTAAGGAGAGAATGCCTTAGGCGAGAAACTTGTAAGAGTGAGGAACTAGCTACGTTGAAGCCTTCACAGATATTACATTTCATTAGATCTCTTAATGGAAGGCAAGCTGTGAATGGTTTGCCTAGAACTGGTCTGTGAGGGGAGACAATAGACCTTAAGGTCGCAGTGAACTGTAACCCCTCTTTAAACTAGACTTAAACTAATCTCTTCAAATTGTCTTGACAATAAGTATAATTCTACGGAAGAAGTCTGTAAATTCATACTAGACCAGAATCAAAAGAATCAGAAATTCATCACAATCTGCTAATTCAGTATAATATATTCTTCATCTATTTCAAAAAATAAAACTCAAAATCTAGAGATCTCAACTGATCACTTGATGGAGGTATATATTATAATGTGCCATAAAACTTCTTGAAAAACAAATTTTATATCGATGAAAATTTAATGTTTAAGTTGACATTGCCAACCTGTATAATGGTTCATTGCATTTGAATTTTTATGGCTTCTTCTGAAGACAATGGAAGGTCGAAGAAATGTCCATAATGAGCAAAAATTCAGAATTTTCTGAACCTGACTTATTGATCAATTTAGGTGCGGAAGGAACTCGCCATCAAGTGGACACGCACGCAAGTACTGACCTCTCCAAACATAATCGGGTTTCATAAAAAATACAGTATCACGAACTTGTTATGCTCATATGAATACCGGGAGGCCAATCGTAATAGAAATCACATCGAGAGAAAGACCGATACGTAAATATTGACACACACCGGAGAAATATTGAAATTTTCTCCGCCACTCATCATTACCTAACACTGAAGCAATTAATCAAATTATACAATGGTATAATAGGCTAAAACGGCCGATTTTAACCGGATGAATCGATGGTAGTAATTCGTGATTGGCTAATTGCCTATCGAAGTGGGCCGGTTTGATAGAAAGTGGGCCGTAAGGCAAAAACAGAGTTTCGACTAGCGAAATATCGAGACGCCTCTGGCCAGCCCTGTTCTGCTCATGCGTCTCCCGGTGTGTAGACGCCGTCTGAGAACCATCAGGGACAATGAAAGTTATTTCTTAATACCAACTTTCGCATAAATAAAGGTAACCTACCAAGGTCTCGACACAGCGGGATCTCTTGAAATATCACGCGAATGCGTCGATATCAATATGTATGGAAATTCTTAAATGCTATGGATTTGCGATTGGAACAATTGGTCGGTCATACAGTCTACTCGAAGGGTTTCATCATTGGCAAGTTAATATCTTTACTTCGAATGTATTGTTACCCTATAGTGTTTGAACCTGGGAAGAAACTAGTGATCCATTTTGGTAGGCAAGCTGCTATCAATCTACTATAACATCGATTCAAAGCTAATAAAGAAGTAGTAGGCAACCACAAAGTTTTCTCAGCCCGGGTTCCTGGTCACTCAAGAATTAAAGCAAATGAAGAGGTCAACACACTTAGTCAACTAGTTAAAAAAGGAGTTACAGTACACTGCGACCTCAAGATCTTATGTGCCCCCTTACAGAGCTGTTTTGACCACACCCTTCACAGCGCGCCTTCCAGTTCCAGAGATCTGATGAAACCCAATATCTGTGAAGGCTTCAACGAGGCTAGTTCCTCACTCTTAGCCTCGCAATAGCAAAGAATTCCGTGATTAGGTGAATGAGGGTTTCTTCCTGCTACCCACAGAACCTTCACTCGTCAGTGTCCCACAATCCCATCCTCAACAGGTGCTTCCTGAGGCGACAGTCTCCTGTAAAGAAGCCAGTAAGGAGGTGTAATTGTTTCTTACCAAGATCCAGATATCTTTTGGATCTTGCTGTTTCAAAGTTTCGAAGGAACTTATGTAGTATAAAGCCGGTCCCAGACAATGCGTGTATTTGACGAATGTTCGGCATTGGCGGTGCTTCGCGTAGTGTGTGGGAGCTCAACTTCGGGTATCATTCGGCATTGGCCTGTTATCCGAAGTCTTGTCGGTACGAACGGCACGAACCAAAGGAAGACGAAGTACATTCGCGCTCATTCGCGTTAGCTCCCAGACAGTGTGTTTATCTACGCGTAGCAGATTGCCTATTCTGTCTTCAGTCAGAGTCTTGCCAAATTAAGCGACGTGATTTCACGGTGTTTTAAAAAATACTACTGACTGCTCTCCGCTACTGTTCTATACTGAGGCCGTTTGGTGAACGTTTGTCAACAGAGAAACGAATGTCGATCATTTCGCGATTGCCGCAGTGTCTGGGAGGGTACCCGAAGGCGAACTACGAAGGCACATTCGCCGAATGCACGCATTGTCTGGGACCGGCTTAATGATCCTTCCCTGGGAGATTCCACCAAAGTTTTTCCCTCTCGGCTTTCTCCTTCTCCAGAAACACCTTCTTATAGGTACATTTACCTATACCACAGAAGGGTTTTGGGCCAATGAGTGACCTTCGTACGTCCTCTTTGGCAAGTGTATTAGCCCCTTCGTTTCCTTTGATTCCTGCATGGCCGGGAATCCAAACAACACACTTGCTAGAAAGGGAGGATAAACGCCACTAACTGACCCAGAGCTCTTCTATGGTATAGGTAAAAAAACCTACGAAAGAGAGTTTTTGGGAAAGGAAAAAACTGATAAATTAGAACTCTGGAGGAACTCCCCGTGAATGGATAATACCAAAAAAATCCTTTGGAACTTCAAAACTGCAAGGTCCAAAAAGTATTAAGATCTCAGCTCGAATAAGTTACATCAGCTCTCTTCCTTTATAGTAGGACATTGTCCTCTAGGAAGCATATGATGGGAATTGACTTGACATAAACTGTCAAGTTAAGATTCTGTGAAAAGATGAAGAAATTATTCGTCATTGTGAGCCTGCGCAACGAATGCCTTCGACAGGATCATTATAATAGGACAAACATGAATGTAGTTCTGAATTCCTCTTAGATACTGGAATTTATTGAGACTCTGGAACTCTCTGGAGTGCAAGCTGTGGTGTATTTGCGAAAATATCTCTGATGGGAGGCACAATAGATCTCAAGGTCGCAGTGAAATGTAAACCCCTTAATAATAACCCATAATGTATCGTTATTATCGTGGTCTCCGTTACTTGAGATTACATATCACTATCAAGTAGTTATTCCTCAAAATATAATAAGGCATTCAAGGCTTCTCTACTGAAGAGATATCATTGATTTTTGTCCTGCATAATATACTTGAGAAGGTGTAAATTGGTGCTCCCGCGTACAACTAAATGTGTCGATTACATTGAGATACTTTACAAGCTGATACTGAGCGAAATCAGAAGCGAGTGAATTAGCTTGTGAGATTGTGATGATTACACACAAAACTGTCTACTCGCTGAGTAGCTAACGATCTAGCGATCCACGTAGGGTTTTTGTTTGTATCGCTGTCAAGGATCTAAGATAAATGTCAATTACGTTTTCAAATTTAAGAACTAGTAACCACCGAGTAGATGAGAACTAACAGATTGTTTAGTAGCAACTATGATTACACACGGCTTGTTTACATGCCAAAAAGCCAAAACGCCAAAACGCCAGCGATTTAGCGTGTAAAGTAGCCCAGCTTTCAACTTCAGACACAGCTTTTATAATCAGATTGTTGGATTGTGAACACGATTACATTGAGCGAATTTACAATCAGCTACTAAATTCGCTTAGGAGCAGCTTGTAAAGTATCTCAACGTGGTCGACCCATAAGTTGATTCATATGGATCAATATGATTGTCTACTCTACTTGATTCAACAAATGACACAAGAAATCATTGTGTTGTGACCTTCTGAATATGTATAATTAACATTTGGCTTTGATGCTTCTAAGTTAGAGGACCCTTTTATTAGGAATAAAAACTGCTGAAATGAATTACTTATATCAACAAGACTTCGACAAAATAAACAACATTCCAGTACCGTGTCTCAAGTACCATACCACACAATGGTACAACCCCCACCAACCCTTGCCCACTCGAGACCAGAATACCAACCCACGTCAGTTCTTAATTTAGACCAAAAATTTGGCAACGCGGCCGGTCGCTCGTACCGCCATCGTGAAATAATCCGACTGCATTCCAGCAACCTGTTATACGAAAGGGAAAGTCGAGAATACGATTTATCGCCACACAACATTACTTGCGAGTATTGCGGATGCAACAAATACCAATTCTCGTCGATGACATTCACTGGCGAGACGCACCCGCTAGCATTCCGTTCACTTCATTAGAATCGGGATGTTACATCAATCTCGAGATTACCAAATAGGATACCTAATTCGAAATATCATCGCATCACGATGCTCTGGGGACCCCAACCCAGATTCTGAGGCGCTAGCCTAGAAGGAGTTCTGCCTCTGCTGATTCTAATATTGTTGGTATGCAATAGGAGTGTGGAAGGTTCAAGGAGATGAGACGATGTGATTGGTTATAATACCCTTTGTGTTGATTGGTAGATGGAAGATGTATGTTTCGATAAAGAGAATCAAGAGCTAACAAAATATAATACAAATAAAAACCCTAACTAGGGTTAGTGCTAAACTGGGTACCATACTATTATACGTATGATATCAGAGCTTAGGGAAAAACCTCAGTAGAAAAAATCGTGTTTCGCCGTTTTTCACCAAATTGAAACTTTCCTTTTGTTGAACATACAGGGTTTTTAGTAAAACATTAAATTTCGCTTGGGCTACAACAGTACGTCAACAGAATCAACCTAAAATTATGACCTAATGAAAATAAACTGAGAACTGAGTCAAAAACAAAACGTGTTTTCTGCCCAGACGCAGATAACAGGTGAAATTCGCCTCGGCATGTCCTCATTAAGATTTTGACTCAATTAGAGTATCACTGAGCTGCTGCAAATTTTAAGGAGTAAGCGCGAGATCGAATTTTCCTCCCAAGAACATCCAAACATGCCCAATTGGGTTCAAATCTAGGCTTAGAGCAGGCCAGTTGAATTCTTGGATATAAACCTCTGCTAAATACTCCCTGGCAATCCTAGCCATATGCGGTTGATGCGGTCGGGCATTATAAATAATTAACACGAAATCGTCTCAAATGAACGGTGCATACCGAACAACATATCAATCCAAAACTTCTCTTGTTTTATGTTTTCACTCAGTTTTCAGTATATTTCCATAAAGTTCGGATTTAGGGTTAAATCTGTGAAAGTACTTTCATAGCCATAGTGAAATTGTGGAGGTTAATATTGCTCTGAAAACCTTGTATCAAGGAGGAACACAACTGGAACATACCAGGGTAAAAAACAGATTTTGTATCACCCTGTATAAAATGACGTACCCTGAGTTTTCTTGAAATTCAAAACTGGTGTTTAATTAAGGATGAACATACCTACAATTGAAGAAAAAATCAATCAAATCGGACTTGAAATAACATCGTATTCATGAATTGAGAAACTTCATCGATTTTTTAAATGGATCGATTATTTCGCCGGTTAGTGTAGTTAACAAAAATCTGTGAGGTCTGTGGAGGTTCTTCGCGAAGTTAAATATTTTCCTAGGAGACTTCGTTCTTATGTCGGCTAGCATCAAGGTTGCGCCACCAAGTGGATTTAGTCTACTTTTTGTACATTGCATCGACAAATTTCTGCGGCCAATCCACAAAACCTATAGATATCGGTGTTTCCTTACCGGTCTTCCGCAGTTGATATCTCACAAAACAATAAAGTGTAAGAAGCCCAGTAAGGTAGCCTTAATTTGTTTTTGTCTACGATTTATCTTACTGTGAAACATTCGTTAAACATCTTTTTTTCTGATTTAATGAATATTGAGCAATTTCGCCTTAAGGTAAGCGTCCACCTATCGGCAGCGAACGAAGCGGACGGAGCGGACGAAGCGGATTTTAGAATCCTTTGTATAGAAACTAATGCAAGCGCGTCCACCTACCCGCGCCGAACGAATCGGATTCTATACAAAGAATTCTAAAATCCGCTTCGTCCGCTGCGTTCGCTGCCGATAGGTGGACGCTCTCCTTTAGTTACCATATGACTAACACATTGATATTGTCCCAAGGGAAATATGAAACGTCAAGTCATTTTCACTAAAAATAGTATTTGATGCAAATTTTCACCTAATACATCAGAAGAAATTCATTTGAAGCTTCTATCAAGAATTTCTTGATCTGCTCCCGGGACAACACTGCTGATTTTTTGGGAACGTACCCTTTATTTTTGTTCTTAACAATTGCTTCCACTTCATCGAATAATTTCACATTCTTTTTTTCCTTCGAATGTAGCATGGACCTTAACATAGATAATTTTGCCTATAACGTGTTTGGTGAATATTTCTGCGACTGGAGAACGAATGAATTAATCATACGTTGAAAATAACAAGAATCAGAGCAACATATCTTCAAAATATTTTCGCTGACACCGTTCCACTTCTGAAAGCCTGCATACTCTTTAGTAGAGACAGCTTTGTATTTGGTCGGAATCAAAAATTCTCGGGCTTTCGCCACTTGCGTTTCGACGTAGTTCGACATTATTTCAATTATTTTATTTCTGACAAGATGTCAAAATAAAACCAAACCAGTCAACCACGATTCTCACAAACACGGCCCATAGCAAGGTTAAAAATTCAATTAATTCAAAAATTACAATCTTATATTAATTTTTCCATTTTAGGAACGATATTGTTTCAATCAGAAAAAAACTATTGATTACAACACGAGAAATATGAATACATTTGCCACGGTTGACTATACATCCCTCGGGCTTCGCCCTCGGGATGTTACTAGGACAACCTCGGAAAATATACTATTCATATTTCTGTAGTTGTAATAATAGCTATAAAATTGATTTAGATTCTCTCTAAACATTTATCTTCTTTAATTTCCAGATCAGGACAGTGATCCTAACCGTGCCCCACCTTGCGACCCCGCCGTATGTACCCTTCCCGACTGTTTCTGCTCAGAAGACGGTACCACCATACCCGGCGACCTTCCAGCCAAAGACGTACCCCAGATGATAACAATCACCTTCGATGACGCCATTAACAACAACAACATCGACTTGTACAAGGAAATCTTCAACGGCCAAAGGAAAAATCCAAATGGTTGTGACATCAAAGCCACCTTCTTCATTTCGCACAAGTACACCAATTACTCTGCCGTGCAAGAGATGCATCGCAAAGGTCATGAGATAGCTGTGCATTCTATCACGTGAGTTTTTTTTCTGTTCATCTTATATTCGTCAATTGAAAAAAAAATAGATAGGAGTTCTCAATAAAAAATGTCATATGACAAAATTTTGTCTTGCCGATAATGGTAATTTACAAAACAAGTCAGGAAAATAGGGTGTTTTTGGACGAAAGACAAAATTGTAAGACTGTCAAAGCTTTCAAGCATACTTGTTAATGGATGATTTTTTTTATACGCATCTCTAGTGAAAAGACTGAGCTTATAACGCCCTTTCAAGCGCCCCGAGATGTATTTAGAAGAAATCGGTTTGTGCGTGTATTATACTGCTGTAAGTTGTAACCAAGGGGGAATACATCTTGAGGTATGGTATTCCATTGCCTTGCAGTTCGGTAAAGAAAAGCCTTCTGATACATCGATGTCCTAGCTGTAGAAAGATGCACGGCAAACTGGTGACTGTTATCGGCTAGCCTTGTTTGTCGATCAAATTGAGCCCCTGGTGGAATCATGGAGGCAATGGCAGCAGAACACCTTCCGTGGTAGTATCTGTAAAAAAGGCATAAGTCTCCAACCTTCCTACGGTGATAGAGACTATGAAGGTTGGCAGTTAACGTTGGATCGTCTATTAGGCGCACTGCTCTTTTTTGAATGGAATCAAGTAGGAGTAACGAGTGCTTAGGAGTTGAACCCCAAGTATGAGAGCAATATTCCATAGCTGGACGCACTTGAGCCTTGTGAAGTAATAAAAGCTGCTTTGGAGTAAACAATTTCCTCGCACGAAATAGATAGCTAAGCTTCTGTGCAGCTGACTTGGCAACTGAGCAGACGTGCTCATGCCAGGTTGCATTTGGACTGATATTGACCCCTAAAAGCTTAGGTCCATTGGTTGGTTTTATTGTCCATTATTAGTTGGGGTGCAACTGTCGATATTTTTCTTGTGAGCAGAGTCGCCTGGATCTTAGAGGCATTGAATTCAACCGGATTGTCAGAACCCCATTGTTGAATAACTTCTAGATCTTTGTTGATTGTCACAGCTTGAGCGATTCTTTGGGAACTGGATGTTGACGCTGATACTGGCTTCTTGTTTGACTGCTATTCAAAATTTAAATAATTTAATAGAATAACAATAAAGAAAATATTAATTTGTTTAAAAAAACGCGCAAAAAGATAGTAGTTCAACCCCCTGAGTTGATCTATTTGCCGAATAATCCAATGAATTCTTTACTTTCCTCTCAATAAACAACTGTCTCGAAGGTCATTTGTATATTAATTGATGTTGATCGCTTTCAGTTTCGAAATTTTGAATATTCACTAGACATGTGTTAAAAAACATGGTCGCAATTTGCGGAACTGACTTCATTTCCTCATCCACGCCTTTCTTCGTACCAAACTGGTTGGCACAGTTTTCGCAGTGATAAAACCTGATTTATCCTTTCAGCAACCTATTATTATCCCAAAATTCGTCATCAAGGAGATGGTACAGCTTTTTTTTACAGCGTGATTTCGAGGAGGTACGGTATAAATGTCGTTTCACGGCTACCGTCCTTTTACTTGGTATTTTCTATTCCACCTTGACTCGATCGAAAAGTCGGTTAATTTTATTTTGTTTTTGGCCATTCCGATAAGTCAAGGTGAGAAGATGTGCATTCGTTAATGATCTTACATTTTTCAGTCGAATTAATAATTAATTATATCGATTCATTTATGGTCGCTTAGTCATAATTATAACTAAATTTTTTCCAATTAAAGCAAATATTTTTTGATTGTCATGATACTGATTCGTAATTAAAAAATTAGAGAAGAGCCCTAAGCAGGTGTTCTGAGCGCTTGTTCATTTATGGAGCAATAATGCTATTACCTCAAAATTTTGTATGGGACTTGAGTAAATACATGCAAATCTCGATTAAATTATGGAAATTTTTGGAAAATAAAATATCGTAAAAGTCAATAATTAGGGAAAAATAAATTATATGGTTCTGATGATGCGATCCTTTTGAAATTTTGCAGGAATATTCAGTATATTAATCTTCATTCACAAAATAAATTTCACTCGAATCGGATATCTTGTTATGGAAATATGAATATTCTTTTTTTCGATATTCCAATTGAATTTTCTATGTTTCTGTTGATACTATGGCCACAAAATTTCGCATGAGGCTTACTCTAAGCATCCTGCATTCACCGCAAAATTTAATTTCAATTGTTTTCGTTTTGCCTGAGAAAAAAAATTTTGAATATTCATATTTTATGGTACACCCTTTACGATTTGGCTGATTAACGCGAACTTAACCGCGGCATTTGGAAACCGAACTCAACCTGAAAATCTCAAGTCTCTTAAAGGGCCCACTCACTAAGAGGGAAGCGCGAAGACTTGAATGCGCGTTGTACGGGGTACAGTTAAAACAGTGTGTGTATGGCGTAAATTTGGAATGCGCAATTATCTCCGTCGGAATCAAGATAGTTTTGATTTTTGCCATGTGCATTGTTCACCGTACGTGGAAGAATGACCAAAAACGACCGTGTATGGGCAACAAGTCTGTGCACGTTTCATATTTTTAGCAATACAGTGTCGGGTTCCCTATTTATACATTGGACATTTTTTCCTAAATAACAACACACGCCACTGCCATTAACATCAGATCTTTTTTCGACGTCATCTCACGCTTGTCGCACATCCAAACCAACACGCAAAAGTGTATGTGTGTGGAAAATATGAATGCACACGTTTGCTTTACAGCAAACGTGCAGATACTGAACTGCGCATTCTTCCTTCTTAGTGAGTGGACTCCTTAAGACAATCACTTGGAAAGATATCGTGCTCACAACCGTAGAGCCGTCCGACCGGCTGCCGAATGAATTGGCTAACCGTGCCATAACGACCCTAGTTCTAATAATAATAATAATATAAAGAGATCATTCTAACATTCGAAACCTCTTGTCCAGTAAATTGTACTACCTACTATTACCTGAGAGAATACTGAAACTCTCCTCTATACCGCTAAAGAATTTCGAAATCATGTATCTAGTTATTATGAGTTTGGACGTTCAAAATGCGTTGAGTTTGGCCATCTCAGTAAATAATTATTCTCATAGAACCGTTATTTTTGACTATTCAGTCTTGAATGCCTTTCAAATTGAAAAAATTCAACCATTAAGATCCAAAACAATCTCCAATGTTTCCGAAACTGATTTAGTTCTTTTTTCCAGACACAACGACGACGAGAAATTCTGGTCAAACGCAACAGTAGACGACTGGGCTAAAGAAATGGCCGGTATGAGGATCATCGTAGAAAAATACGCCAACCTCACAGATAACAGCGTGGTCGGTGTCAGAGCCCCATACCTCAGAGTCGGTGGCAACAACCAATTCACCATGATGGAAGAACAAGCCTTTTTGTACGACTCCACCATCACCGCACCACTCAGCAACCCACCGCTATGGCCTTACACCATGTACTTCCGTATGCCCCATCGTTGCCACGGAAACCTCCAAAACTGCCCCACCAGAAGTCACGCCGTATGGGAAATGGTCTTGAACGAACTCGACAGGAGGGAAGACCCCACCAGCGATGAAAGCATTCCTGGATGTTCAATGGTTGACTCATGTTCCAACTTGTTAACAGGAGATCAGTTCTACAACTTCTTGAACCACAACTTCGACAGGCATTACGAGGAAAACAGGGCACCTCTTGGTCTTTACTTCCACGCAGCTTGGTTGAAGAACAACCCAGAGTTCCTCGAAGCTTTCTTGTATTGGATCGATGAGATCCTGTCAAACCACAACGACGTTTACTTCACCACGATGACTCAGGTTATCCAATGGATCCAAAACCCAAGGCCAATTTCAGAAGTGAAGAACTTCGAGTCCTGGAGAGAAAAATGTAACGTTGAGGGAATTCCAGCATGTTGGGTACCACACTCCTGCAAACTCACCTCCAAGGAGGTACCCGGGGAGACCATCAACCTCCAAACTTGCGTACGTTGTCCCAACAACTACCCATGGTTAAACGACCCAACTGGAGATGGTTTCTTCTAGGTCGACGAATGAATACTTGCCCTGTTCGGGTTTTTAGTGATTTTTCCTACTACATCTTGTATTTATTGTTTTCGAAGGACTGTATGCGCGTATTTCCTATTGATTATTAAGAAAACGTCTCACTATTATTAGACTGTTAGGTAGAAGGCGTGTGGAGTGCCAGAAGTGATAAGGCAATGTACCATAACTCAATTGATAAGTTTAGACGAGAATTATTGTAATATTTGAATTTGTAATAAAAAACATGGTTTGAAATTATGTGACTTTTATTGTTTCGAGGAATCGTTGGTTTCAAGGTTTTCTACTTCGCGCTCATTAGTATTCTTGAGACTTGGTGAAGATTCCATTGGAATTTGAGTTGAATACGTGAAACAATTTTTCTGAAGAAGAGAATTGAGAAATGTTCATACGTGACACAAGGTTCTTGAGAAACATGGAAACTTTGATGATAGATTTGAACATAAATTTCGAGAAGGACGTGTGATTTTCAAATTAATGCTTTATTTTCATTCGTTCTGTTAAGTTGTCCAGAAGATATTGAAGGTGAAAAGTAACTTTTTTAGCGTTAACCTCAAACTAAAAGGTGGGTTTAATGTATACGAAATTGATCAATAATAAAAATTTCAAATGTATGTCTTTTGTAGAATGATAATGTAATTCCACCAAAAATTTATACCCAATTGATAATACGGTCGATGGAAAAATATTATTATCGATTCGTTTATATATCACCGTCATTAATAAACTAGTTGATAGAATAACTATTCCATTTCTCACTAGTTAACCTCATTTTACAGCTGATGTGAAAAAATTCTACAAAAAAATTAAAGATTTTCCTTTGGCAAGCAAAATTAAAAGACACAGATATACCTACAGGGTGTCCAGTAATTAGACCGACAAACTTCTAGTGGACATTATAGATCATATTTTAGACAGATTCGACCCAAATCATATTATGCAAAATTGCTTCATTAAGGAGCTAGTGCCCTTTGATGACGTCCTGTCCACACTTTTTGTCACAAATTCGCAAAACGGAGTCACATAAAGTGATGAAAGTTTACACATTGGCTAATATGAAAAATACGCATCGATTAGATTGAGTACATTTCTTTCATGTCAAGCACAATCGTATCATTTGGGAGGGGGGCGAAGAGTATCTCTTTTCAAGAAAAAACATCAGGGTTTATGAATATGACGTGAATCTCGCGAAATAATGAAAGTTAAAAAAATTTCAACTAAAAATACCTCTCTTTACTTGTCCAATGAACGGCCGACACATTCCGGTGGCGTCCGAATATAAACGGATCTTCTATGACGAAGGTTAGGCTAGAATTTCAATGAGTTCATACTTTGGTGAAATATAATACAGTAGTGTCTACTCGCTAACCATCTAGAAATCTAGATATATTTTTTGTAACTCCGGTGCAAAGAAAAAAGCCTGAACTGTAACTTTGTTGTAAACATTTTCGTCCTTTTCAAGAAAAAAATTGATTTTTTCACTCAGGAAGTCAGGAAATATTATAGCATTGGAATTCTGCGCCACACTTCAGATATTGCGTGAATTAAAAAGGTATCAGCGTTAGCAAGACATTAATTATTCTAGAATTCCAGGAATAGTTTCAAAGGTTGCCATTACGGAAGAGAAAGGAAGAAGGTGACAAGAACAATAAATCAAGGTCAATATACACCGAAACCTATCAAATTCTCGTGGAAATTCTACAGGTTTTTGATTTCTCTTTCTTGGGGGTTAAGCTTACTAAATTTGTTGGAACTTTACTTTCTAAATATGACGGTAGTTTTATTGGTTCAATTATTGTATATTTTTCCGAACTAAAAAGAAGTCCTTGGTCGAATTCAATTCTGTCATCGAGACGAGAAATTTT
This sequence comes from Propylea japonica, assembly GCA_013421045.1. Classification (NCBI taxonomy): domain Eukaryota; kingdom Metazoa; phylum Arthropoda; class Insecta; order Coleoptera; family Coccinellidae; genus Propylea; species Propylea japonica. Next base: position 40,330,539 of record CM024246.1, on the reverse strand, counting down.
GAGGGTAAATGCCGCAGTTCGTTAACCAACAGAATAGTTTCTAATGTTTCATGAAATATGGGAATTCGAAATTTTTGTTCCTCAATATCTCAGACTGAACGAAACCGATCGAAATGAAACTTTGCGGCTACGCAAGATACTCACAAGATGCCTCATACGAAATTTTACGCCCAAAGTGAATCATAGAAAATTCAATCGGAATATCGAAATGAAATCCGCAAAAAAAATTCGATTCGAGTGAAATTTAATTTTAGGGTAAAGATTCTTATACTGAAGATTCATGCAATTTCAAGAGTATCGAATAATCAGAGCCATAGAATTCAATTTTCCTTCCAAATCATACGTTTTTTCGAAAGATTTTATCAATTCAATGTAGCTGAAATTTTATAGTGAGATATTCAGTAACAATTCAAAGTAGTAAGCAAATTTTTGTGGGAGTTGTGTTAAATAGAAATTTCAAAAATGACTTTCTTTTTCTCGCCATGAATTTTTGAGGACCATATGGTTATAAATCATTCCTTAATTAATTCTGATAATTATGAATAAGTTAAACATCATTGCATTAAAATATCTATCAATAGAGCATTTCATGGAGAGAAAACAAGGTTTTGAAATACATGTTTCTCCGTGATATTATGCAGACTCAATACTGAAAGAACTGTCATTAATATTACACACAATTGCATCAAATTTGAAACAAAGGAAGATTTTCAGCGAACCTAATATCATATCATGATCAGTATTTCAGGTATAGATACGTATTTTACAATTCCATTGGTTACTTTGAAATATTTGAACTAATTTGATACTATTTTTTGTCTGTAATCTGAACTGTTACATTCTCTACTTCTATTGTTGTCTTTTTAAAAAATCGCCAATTAAATATTCATTTGTGAAAATGAAAAGTCATAATTTTATACTTTTGAATCTTAGTTTATATGAAAGCAAAAGCTTCTAAAGTCAGTAGAAACTTTTCTAAAATGTATTCAGTAACTATTCAGCAGCAAAAGCTACTGAAGTCAGTAGCAACTTTTCTAAAATGTATCCAGTAATTATTCACGGTTATGGGGAAAATTCAATAGTCTCTCAAATTAATTCTTGGAAAACCATAACAAGATCAAAACTGGTTCTTCTACGAAAACTGAATAGTTATCATATTTTTTTGATGTTATTACAAGGAAAGCAAGTGTCAATATTTTCGCGATCCTATGAATCTCAACTAATTTACACACATTTTATCATCTACAGAATGAGACAACTTTCACGAACAATTGTTTGGAAGAATGCTAATACATTTGGAGTTTCTCTTCAAGCAAAATGTTAAATCTAATTAGGTATTCACAGATAGCATATAGGAACATAAAGCGCAGTCACTGTGCATACTTCTGTTGTCGTCGACCTTCATGCATCGAAACCGCTTGCCTAAACCCAAGACAAAATGCCTCGAGCCGAAATTCAATTTAACCTATCATATTTTATCTTTTTCTATGATACATCAGGCGAGAAAAGGTCATAGTATTATGATTTATGCAAGCGATTTATTTTCGTTTGTGTCGAATGTCTCTGTCTTCGGTTAATTTCACGTAACTGCTATATTTTCATCTCATTATTTCAACAATATACAGGGAAATATCTCGGATTCAGATAGGACATAAAAAATGAAGATGACAAGTTTCCATAATTTTTTTTCCTAGCGGCCCTCCCTACGAAGATACGACCTCCTAATGACGCCACTGGAAATCCATTTCAGTGGAATAAGTTTCAAAATACTCGATATAATTCGATGAAAATTTGATAAAAATAATAGCATCAAGGACCTCTTAAATCACCGTACTCAAATTTCAATTAGCTTGTTCAGTTTACCAGGGGCGGACTGGGTTGTATATTTTAATGCTTACATTTTTAACACCCTGTTTAATAAAGTGCTAAAAAACAAATTTGGATACCTTGAACATTAAGCTAAAGAAAAGATACTCTTATTGATTTTCGATAAAATGAACCGTTTTCGAAAAAAAATAATGAAAGAAGTGAGTAATTGCAATTTTTTCAACACTGAAATAAATTTCTCTCAATTAATATATCGAAAATGAGCTAAAAATTAGGAATGCATAATTACTTTCTGAATTATCTCAAATATATTTCAAATCTGAGAACATGTTCAGCTTGAATACTTTCTTTGTTCATGAGAAATCGATAACTTTAGAACCAAGATAAATTCTTATCGTCAAAGATTTTATCGCTACTCAAAAAACCATAATGAAGAGAACCTATGATGAACTATACAACCACGTTATACATTAAAGATATATCCTGATTGTCTTCAAGTCCTGTTTGTACTCAAACTTCAATGATTCGAACAAGTATTCATATCATAAATACCATAGATTGTAGATATACCACGCAGATATCTTCAATCAGATTTCACTTGAGAATACCGAATTAGAATCAAAGATTCCTTTATCCAGCATACAGATGAGCTTGAAATTCTATTTCTGATGACTTCAAATTTCAATTTTGGATATTTCAAGCCATATCGTCCTTGGTAGCCATATTTTCCATAAACCAACTCCTGTCTTTGCAATACGACCACGATTTCCAAGAATTAACTGTTGCACACAATGCGTCATACCAATTGCAACGTTGCCAAAGTAATTAATGTACACCCTACGTGAAAACTCATATTCTCGGTATTCTTTTACCGGTTATTGGTGATGCAAACGTATATTGTAGACAGATTTCAAGGTTCTGCTCGATCCATCATAAGAATGGATCGAAAAAGAAGAGATATTTCTCGGATACAAGAAGTCATCAATAGAGGCGAATAAATATTATAACAGGACTATTTGAAGGAGGTGACAACTATTATTGTGGTCACCGAGAACGACTGGAATGTGAGATTAATCAGTGCATGGTATAAATTATTGAACCATTGAAATTCAAATGATTGTTTCGCCACCGAAAGCATATAAAATGAAGAAAGGAAAAATTCGAAAAAGTCTGTTTGCTGCTTGTAATGAATTATTGCCATTTGTACCTTTTTGGAGCGTTGATGACACAGGGAAGTTTTTCTCTACATTTGTACACCTAGTTCATAATACTTTTTTCGAGTAATTCTCAATTCTTTTATCAGGATTTCATGAGGAAAACAGGTGCAGCCATTTATGACCCTGTATACAGGGTGGTCCAGATCGTTAACAAGAAATTTTAACCACGTATTCTTCATCAAAAATAAGCCATAGTCTGTCATGAAAACATAATATGTCGAAAAATGTTTCCTCTCCGAGATACGGGGTGTTAAAATTATAGGAAATTAAAATGTTTTTTATTATTAACTTTCACATTTCTTAGAAACTTTATAGGTTTTCACTCCCAGTCTCTGAAACATAAATAATTAGAAAATGTTTGATTAAGGTGAATTGCTCCTGCGAGAATCTTTGCACTTATTTGCCAGGAGCAAATTGGTCTCGAAAAAAATTGTTGCCTAACAGTAAAAGTTTTTTTATAAAAACACTTTATGATAGGGCCTTTTTGATTTCATCTACACCTGAAATTAGAAATAATGAAATTCCCTTCATTAAAGAGTTTCTACTAGATAATCAATACCCACCAAATTTGATAGAAAGAACAATTTCAAATTTAGAACGAAAAATATCTAATCAAAATTCTAATGATGATCAGGTACAAACAGAAAACCGTCAAGAACAACCAAATTTGTTGAACGTCATTCCTTATATTCCTGGCCTTTCAGAGAAAATAAGAAGAATTGGTTCTAAATTCAACATAAGAACTGTTTTCAAAACACAAAATGATTTGAGATCCATTCTAACTAGAACGAAACCAATGAATGAGACACAAAAATCAAAAAAATGTGTTTACAATATTCCCTATATATGTGGAAAATCTTATACAGGGGAGAAAGCAAGCAAGACCTTTAGAAATAAGAAAACGGAAACATAAGAATAACATCAAAAAGAGAGACATAAAAAGATCACAAATCGCTGATCATGTATGTTTAAATAGCGGAGATCATATGATGAACTGGAACAACACAAAGATCCTCATGACGGAACCTGATAATTATAAAAGGAAAATTAAGGAATCTACATGTATTTTATTAGATGAAGTAAATAATTTGGCCAATTGTTCTGTTGGAATAGATCGTATTTGGATTGATTTATTGAAGAAAGCAAAGACATCAGGAAATTTTAAAATCAAATAAATCAACATCTCTATACATCGACAAATATCAATGTCAATCAGATTACAAGTGAGAAAATACACAATTCTGAAGATTTCAAGAGTTTGTCTGAAAAAGGTGTCTGATATAGCCACCGAAACGTTACAATATCCTTTTAATTTGTTTCATTTTTCAGTTTTACTGTTAGGCAACAAGTTTTTTCAAGACCAATTTGCTCCTGACAAATAAGTGCGAAGATTTTCGCAGGAGCACTTCACCTTAATCAAACATTTTTTAATTATTTATGTTTCAGAGACTGGGAGTGAAAACCTATAAAGTTTCTAAGAAATGCAGAATCCTCCCAGAATATATTTCAATCGATAATTTTCACATGGCTTGGAATATTTTCATGATATTCGAGACATAGGTTCTGAGCTTTAAGGAGAACTTTTGGCATAATATAATTCCTTTTCTATTCTACCAGTGGCGTCTGTACTGCAGCAAAACTGAATATTTTGAGATAAAATAATATGGCACTGGTTTTTCCGGCAATAGAAATTACTATTCAAATCCATATTTAATGTAGAGCAAATTTAATCTCTTGACTTTCTGCTGTACGAGGCACCGTTTCCGGTCGAAAAAATAAATAAATGAAGTCTAGTAGTTTTTACATAACCAATCCATTTCGATAACGAAGCAGAAAATTCCAAAAAAACTTCGTAACCATAGATTTTCAAACCATGCTTCGACGCAATTCACTGCAAATGACATCTAGTTTATCCCTTTCAAAGATTCACGTTAAATTACCAAACACCCTGTATAACTGAATCATTTCAATACTTCTGGTCAAGTGATTTTATGATCAAGCACTACCGAATATCCAAAATTATCAATTATCAACTTGAACAGAGCAGTGAAAGTGTTCTGGGTGAAAGTGAGCCTATATGACATGAACAGTAATGATCACTTCACCTACCTACCTCGCTCCTTGCCTGATAACATCTTCATAGGCCAAACTCATGAATAATATCAACTGTTATCTAACAAACCATCTAGTCAATTTCAAATTTATTGATATATTAATTTGTTAGGAGTGTATATGAGTATATCAAGCTTTCTAGCTAACAAAAGGATTCAGGCGTTTTATACATTATCAATTTCATTGAAATTCAATATATACTGATGGACAAAATTAGCGCACCACCTAAAATTACGTTAAATTTCAACAATTGATATCTTCCCAATCTTCAGTTCGATTTCAACGTTTTTTTCTTTCAATTGTTGCTTTGTTATTGTCGAATTTCCTCCATTAAACAATTAAGTCCAAAAAATAAAACCTTCATGTTGTAGAGGGCGTTTAAATAATGTCATGTTTTATAGTCAAATTTTAACGTCTTCTGTGGGCAATGTCAGGTTGCTGAGGCATATAAAAACAACAAAGCGTTGTAGCGTAGTATCTTTTGAGTATTCTGTTTTTTTAAGAACCAATTTATCTTGAAATCGTCCAGAGATATTCAACTTCTTATCAACTCTTGTACTTTATGCATTAGCCATGAATATTGCTTTTGAAAAAGCAAAATACTCATGAAACATCAGGCTACATCACTGTATAGTTTTTAGAAGACCCATATATCTGGTATTGCCCACAGAGGGCGTTAAACTGTAATGAAAAAAACCCGGAAATTTAAACGCCCTGTACAGCATGATGCATTTCTTTTTTTGAACATCTCATTGTAGTATGATATTCGCCAATAAAAGAGCTACAACTAAAAAAACATTCAAATTGGACAAATGGTTGCGAAGATATTCAAGGCTAATGCATAAAATACAAGAGTTGATAAAAAGTTGAATATCTCTGGATGATTTCAAGATAAGTTGGTTTATGAAAAAACAGAATACTCAAAAGATACTACGCTACAACGCTTCATAGTTTTTACATGCCCCAGCAACCTGACATTGCCCACATAAGACGTTAAAATTTGACTATAAAACATGACTTTTTTCAAACGCCCTGTACAACATGAAGGTTTTATTTTTTGGACTTCTGCTTATCGAAGGAAATTTGACAATAACAGAGCTACAATTGAAAGAAAAAAACGTTAAAATCCGACTGAAGATTGGGAAGATATCAATTGTTAAAATTTAACGAAATTTTAGGTGGTGCGCTAATTTTGTCCATCAGTATAATATGTATTACTTTGTTTTTGAATGATTATTTCAAATCGTGTGACTCACCTTACGATCAACCAGAAACAATGCTAGAGATGAACTGAAGATCTATCGAATGAAGAAAATCAAGACAATAAGATGCTTTGATGTGACCACAGAAATCTTCCGCTGCATAGTATTAATCCATATTCGAATATATAACTTTGTAGATTCTTTAGATTCTTAAATCAAATACAACTAATTCTTGATGCACTGAAAAAAGCTTTGATTACATAATTTAAAAACTCATTTTTTCTATATTTACCTCCAATCGAGAAAAATAAGTTAATATTGTACAATTTTTTGGTTACTGAAACTATGACATTTCTACAACTGAATCATAGACTACTATCCAATGGTTTGTGAAGCAAACTACGTTCAGATAATTGAATACGCTCTTAGGTAGCCATAGATATAAAACTAACAAAAATAATTCTATATTATTTTTATATAACCTCTATGTCAAAGATTGTAGAGTATTATAATGTGTAACATATATTATTATATATAACTATGTAAATTCTGTAGATTCTTGAGTCAAATATCAATCTGACAAAATAATTCTATATTATTTTATAAATACAATTGAGTTCGAATTGGTAATCTGCTGTCACATGCAAGATACTCATGTGAAATTTTGTGGCCATAGTGTCAACATCAGAAACATAGAAAATTCAATCGGAATATTGAAAATGAAAGTAGTAAAATTTCCACAACAAAAACATTCAAATTGAATATATTTTGAGGGTGGTAGTTGTGTAAATACAGCCGTAGAAAAGTCTATTGTAATATCGAAAGAATATCTAATATCTACATATTTCATTTTTTGAATCATTTCCAGAATATAATTCTGATCATGTGGAGATTTTGCATTTATATGTATATTTGATATCAATTTTCAGTCCTATAAAAATGTTTGAGGTAATAGCTTTATTGTTCCAATAATGAGCAAGCATTTTTGTAATTAAATTAATTCGGTTAAAGCCCATGAACCTATAATACTAACTGGACGTCGAACTTCCTTACTGTCACGTAGAAAAAAGTGAGGCAAGGGCCGCCATCTGCAGTTTGGGATGAAACTCGAATATTTCGATGTTCTGTACCATCTGTGCTCGAATTTAGATTGAAACATAGACGTTCCTTTGAAAGAAGTGATGAAAAACGAACTCTATATATTAGTGTTCTGTGAACTCTGACATTTCGGTCTATTAAAATTATAAATATTTTCGATTCTTCTGATTAGTTATTAAACAATATTAGTAATCCTATCATTTTAATTCGTTGAAATAAAATAAATAAAGGAATATTGGTAATTCTAATATTTCAATTCATAGAAAAAGTGACATCTCTCAAATTCACCCCAAACTGCAAATGGCAGCCGTTTGCCTCAGAATTTTTGACAGATTCGCCATCTAGTTAGTATTATAAATCTATGGTTATACCAACAGAATTCATAAAATATTATCACAGACGATTTTAATCAACTTTTCCGAAATTCAAAATCAAATTTGGGCCGAATTGTAATTACTTTTTCCGTCAATCTCACAATAAACGGTGATTTTAATATGTATAAAATTGACCATTAATGGCCCATTTTAATGTTCAATTTCTGCTATTATAATGTGCAATCCTCATGGCAACCGTTTACAAAGTATTCAGAAGCAGAAAAGTCAAGACTCTACTGGAACATAGATCCATAGAAGTTTTATTGTGTGTCTTCAATAACCTAGTTTATTAAATAACTTTTCCATTGAGAGTAACAAATCCACATGTTCTCTCAGCTTTCACATGAATCTTTTCCGTGAAAGTATATTTCGAATATTCGGTAAGTTTTAAAAACGAACTGAAAATCGTTTAATTCAACAATAATAAGGTGCATAAACATAAAAACCTGAATATCATGTACTACAACCACAGACTTTATTAATATTATTATTCAGACGCCTTGATGAAAAAGTTGGTAATTATAGCATACAGTTAAAAACACCTGAAACCGATAATACTCAATGCATAATTTCAAGGTATCATAACACTTTTTCAAATGTCATATCCTTTTGAATTCCCAAATAACAACGAGACGCAGAATTACGTATTCTAGGAACATTGCTCTTGGCAGCTACCAAGTAAATCACAAGGTGAAAATCGAAAAGATTCCTGTAAATTCAGGGAGTTCAAATTGTGGAGGGTCGTCCACATTTTTCCAGGCAATGTCATAGCTCAAGAATGCCGCAAAGAGCTCTTTCTCGTAATTACAGTTTTCTTGCTGAGGGTGTGGCGCGTAATAGTAGAAGAAAAAAATATTTTATTCAGTTATTCAAGACGCCAAGGCTAGTCAACAACCTTCAGAGCTCTAAGTACTGAATCAAAATGAGATATATTCTGGATTTATTCGAATTCATCATGCACCAGTTGATTGAATGCTGTACTTCCTCTTTCTGTTTTCTTGGTACTGGAAAGGAAGCACCATGAAATATACAGGGTGCGGTTGAACATTGATACAAAGTGTAACAGGTTTAAAATATTATTTAAAACAATCTTTTTTGAGCTATCGTTCTACTTGAACGAACATATCTAAATTACTAAATTACTTTTCAACTTCCCTCATTCGACATATTGTTCCTCCAGATATCAAATGAAAAACTGAGAATCTAAGAGATTTCATGGCTTCATATCTACAGGGTGTTCTGATTTGTTACCGACAAACTGAAATGGGTGATCACATCATTTTAAGCAAAAAAGTTTCTATGAACATGGGTCCGAAAATTATTCGTTTTCGAGATACAGGGTGTTATAGTTGAAAAAATTATTCGCGTTTTCTTTAATGTGCTTCGAAATCCTTTCAAGAAATTTTTTTATACAGGGGTTTTTTCGGACGATAAATTCGAATTTGTGGTCGATTTAATTGTATTTTCTAGAGGGCGCCAACGGCAACCATTTCAACCCATATAAACCGTTGCAACTTCTTTGTGCTACCCTGTACAACGATTCGGAATTGAAAAATCGATTCTCTCATCCTCTTCACTTAAAAAAGGTATACCTCATCGAAGTCGCTAGGAGCAATCGTTTCAGAGAAAAATGCATTTAAAACTAAAGGGTCCCAAAACTTCTCCGAAAATTATTTCGATTCAAATATTTAATTTAAATTCATTTTGAAAATTTCTATGGTGAAATGCATGCGGATTTTCCATTGTCCACCAATAAGTAGAAGTGATATGCTATGTAATTTTTGTTTTTAAATTTTCTGAATATACCGTTTCCTGAAATATTGAGTTGTTGGGATGCTTTACGAATACTGAGTTTTTTATTTTCTTCGAAGGTACCAACTTTCATGCAATTATTTGGAATCAGTCGAAAGATATTAAAGAAAACCCTGTTTTTCGGAAACGAAGCATTTCCGGATCCATGCTCATAGGAACTTTTTTGCTTAAAATGATGTGATCTATTACCAATTTCAGTTTGTCGAAAACAAATCAGAACACCCTGTATATAGTTTTGTCTCTTCAGCTGTTCAGTTTTTGAATGAAAACATAAAATAAATAAAAAATAATTGACCAAGAAAGGTACTCAAACTATACCAGAAAGAGCGTATTGGAATGAAATATAAAAATTCAAGAAAAGTCCTGAGCTGGAGCTAATAGCGCTCGTTCTTTGGTGGAGCAATCGCAATATTACCTATTAGTTAATAACTTCCCTTAATTTATAGATACATTTTGAGTATTCGACTTCTTCAGTCAAATCTCAATTTTTGAGACAATTCCTGACTATTGAAATTGGTTGAAAACACCCTCCTGGTCAAAGAGCAATCAATAGGGATGTTGACTCATGTTACGAATTCATATAAATTGAGGTTTTCCTCATAGAAGAGAGTTTTTGCAATCGTAAAAAACCATTTTAGTGATCTTATTATTCTCGTTGAATTAAATGAAGCTGATTTAAATTATGTTATTTATTATCAACTATCACGTGACTGCGAATGCCAATCAGAAGTAATTGACGTCACTCTCCAGGTATTGTCATTGCAAATTCGAAGGTTCGGTGCTCAGATCAACAAAATAACACATAGGCCGGGTTCCACAAAACTCCAAGCAGCTTGATTATTGAAATGTCATCATTTCTCTGCAATTTTCAGTTCATTTTTGACATAAACCATCGACTTACTTCAATATAAACGATTTGATGGCCAATCAAGCTTTGTGAAACCCACGGTTCTGTGACTTGAACCATAGTAAATATATAATTATATCATATCTATGATTCGAACTTACGAAGTTGAAAGCTGAAAGAGAACAGAATACCTAGTTCGTTACAAGAACAATAATCTACAATTTTCTTTACAATGGAGATAGGATTCATCAAGGGTAATAGTAGTAACTTACCGAAGATAGATTCCCTAATGGTCGCAAGTTTTTTTGCTGAAAACAAGGATTTTTCTGCAGCGGAGCTTAAAAACCTGAAATTGTCTTTGTAAGTAGCAAACTTTTAACTCATATTTATTATTATGAATGAAAGAAACACCTCATTCAGCATTTATATACCGACCTATTCATTTTGAAGGCTTAGATTGAACTTTTCCACAAGGGATCGGGCAAAATCAGTTCGTTTTGACAGAAGTCAAAGTATGTTCACTGAATAATAACGTAATCATCAGAACGTGACAAAATTGAGCGTTTCCGCAGGAATTTTGAATTGTCTTTTCATTTACTAATTTTTATTGGCAATTACTATATTTTCAAGAAAAAAGTATTTTTTTCGTGTTTGTATAGGGTTTATCTTTGAAATAAAATAAATTCCAAAAAGTAGTCAACATCACTTTTGAGTTCATTGAATAATATCATGATGAAGTCGATGCAGATATGATAAAAAATCATTAGGATCGCATCAATTGTGAACGCTCTCGCAACCGCGACTCAAATTTTCGGTTCTTTTCTCAGTTTACGTGTATAATTTCGAAATGAAATCTCTAGAATTGTTATTCAATTGTTGTTATTGTAGGCGGTTTAGTTCACGATATAAAAAAAGCATACGCTCATCTTATGTGACTTGAATGAAGTGAAAGGTGGTGAAATCCGGATATTCACATCTTCACAATCATGTAATAAAATATTTGTGGAACCATAGAGATTCATATTCACTCATAGACTCTGCTTTGTTGGAAAAGAGAGAACCATCGAGCTGGCATTGTTCTCTTGAGTGTGGTTAGAAAACAGCTGAAGAGAAGAACGTATGAAATACAAAAACATCTGGAATATACAGGGCGTTCCTAAATTGAACGTACAAACGAAAAGGGGAGATTCCTTAAGTGAGTTTAAGAAAAAAAAGTCCCATAAACATGGGGTCGCAAACGTTTCGTTTTCGAGATACAGAGTGTTGAAGTTTGAATTTTTTTCAAGTTTTTTCTCATAGTATCTACACTTCACAAGATATTCAACTGAAATTTGGCATATATATTACATTTGAGAGTTGTCATCACGTGACATGGCAATTTCGATAGAAGATCTACAGGGTGATATTTTTTCTGGAACACTGCCACCTGTTCTTCTGCAGAACTTGGTGAGCAACTGTTAATTTGAAAAAATGTAAAAAGAAGCTTTGTTCTTATACTAATCTTTTCTGTCTCTTGTAGTTTTGTCGTATCTACCAACAATTTAGAAAAAAAAATTTTGAACGATTCTCTCGAAATTCTCGTAACTATGATAGGAAGGCCAGTTTGTAATCTGTGGTGAATGAATTTAGTGCCAGTTTTGACACATCAAGTTATTGAACGTTTGTTTTTTTAAAAAGGGAAGATGCTTGCATTTGTGGCAATTTATTTTTTTGAATGTAGTTAGACTACTATTTTCCTTACGTTTTTTTATGACTGTCACAACAATATTTGATCAGAAATAAGAACTTCAACACTCTGTATCTCGAAAACGAAACGTTTGCGACCCCATGTTTATGGGACTTTTTCTTCTTAAACTCACTTAAGGAATCTCCCCTTTTCGTTTTTATGTTCAATTAGGAACACCCTGTATAGCTAATGGAGCATTAGCCTTTGTAATACTTTAGTCAAATCATTAAATCAGAATTCAACTAAAAGATGACGTAAAAATTCGATATACTCGTATCTTCGAGAGCATATAAAGCCATAATTAGGAGTATTACCAAAACGCCAACACTTTTTTCTTTTTTGGGATCCAGGTATCCAATAGTGGACTAGACCTTTTTCAATGGGTGTTATAATAAAGAATTTTCCAATAAGAGGTGTTAATTTGAATAGCCCGCTTTTCGGTAGATGTCACGTTTGAAGCTGTCATTTTTTGACATTTGGCAAGTAAAAACTACGTCATTAATAAAAATGGAACGATACACGCTTCAAGAACGCATTGAAATTATTAAAATTCACTATAAAATGGTGAAAATTTGGCAGAGAAGCTTCGTAAAACTCCAACATTTTTGAGTCGTCGTGGCTATCCAAGACATAGGGCAGCCACTTTGCGATTTGGTTATGGAATAGTTATTTAATAAACTAGGTTATTAAAGACAGCGACTAATGGTCAAGATATTTTAAAGCGTGAGCGGAGCGAACGCTTTAATAGTTCGAGACTATTAGTCGCTCGATTAATAACCGAGTTTATTACAAGATTTTTCCGACGATCTCGATATGATTTGTGTATGAATTCTTGATTGAAATACATTTTCATTCTGCACAACACATACATTTGTCATAATGAAATTTCTATGTAAGTATCTATGTTCCAGTAGAGTTTCGACATTTCTCTTAGTGCTTCTGAATACTTTGTGAACGGTTGCCATGAGGATTGCACATTAAAATAGCCAAAAAATTGAGCATTAAAATGGGTCATTAATGATCAATTTCGTACACATTAAAATCACCTTTTATTTCGAGGTCGGCGGAAAAATTTCATTAAAACGATATGGTCCTGTAAGCGTGATCGTGGTGGTCATTTACCTGATACTATTTTCCACTATTAACGGCATTGATCCTTCTTTATAATGAAATAAACATCCGATCATTTATATTGAAAAATCTCATTTTTCTTTGAATATCAAAATAACACCTCTTATTGGAAAACCCTTTACTTACGCGAGCCAACATGAGAGCGATTTATCCTAAGAAGATAGTCAACTTCGCGATAGCAAGGAAAAACGTAGGTGTAGTATGGTAAAGTCTGAGGGACCCCATTGGTCACAGTGCAGAAAGGTAGTCTTTGTTCCAATCGATCATAATCCGAGATTAGCTGGGTGAAGCACTTCTTTTCGGATTCAATTCTATTCTATGTAATTTTCAGAATAAAAATTATAATTCAATCATAAAATCCATCAATCTTTCACAATATTCCAAGAGATAAAGGCAGGGTACAGCACGATGTCAAATTATTCACAATCGAAATTGAATTATTCCAATATCATATTACCAACCTATCATCGAATTTTGTAACTTACAATCGATATCGAAATATCAACCAGGGATTATCTGCAATAAATTTCGACGAAACTGTGAAGACCGGAGAATGAGAGAAATCATTTCGCTTTCGTAGAACGATATATTCGTTGCATATACACCTTGACCCAGTTGGTCGCTTTCCTAGACGTCGATGCTTCGCGAGGATTAAAATCGAATATTAGGAGACTCGCCGATATTCTATCGTTTCACCCATAACACTGAACTTGACCGAGACATTTTTTTGTCTGTGGAAAAAGTTTTATGTTAGCTCAATCTAACAGGATTATCAGTGAGGAAATATCAATTAAAATTAAAATTATTAATTTTTATTGATTCTTTATGGAAATCATGATAAATAGTTGATTTTATTTCTGATTTCTACCCAAGAGAGCATAAACATATACAGGTTGTCCCGGAAAATCTCTCGGATTCAGATAGAACATAAAAAATGAAGTTGACAAGTTCCCATAATTTTTTTTCCAGCGGCCCTCCCTACGAAGATACGACCTCTTAAATGACGCCACTGGAAATCCATTTTAGTGAAATAAATTTCAATTATGTACTTACTTCTTTAATTGTTTTTTTTTCGAAAACGGTTCCTTTTATCGACACTGAACAAGAGAACCTTTTCGTTAGCTCAATGTTCAAGGTATTTAAATTTACTTTTTCAGCATCTTATCATACAGGGCATTAAAAAGCATTGAAATGTACAACCCAGTCCACTCCTGGTAAACTGAACAAGCTAATTGAATTTTTGAAACATAGATAAATTGAAAATAGTAATCATCGAAATGAATACAATCTTCAATTTATTGGCTCACAGAACCTTCTTCATGCGGACTGGGATGATTTATTCAAGATGTTGTCAATGGGGGAAGAGACAGACCGGTTTCGGCCTTATTAGGCCTCGTCAGTGTCCCATATCCCTCAGAGAATTTTTTGTTTGTCATTTTTTCTTTATCTTAAGCTAATTGAAATTTGAGTGCGGTGATTTAAGAGGTCCTTAATACCTACTATTAATCATTTCAAATTTTCATCAAATTATATCGAGAAGTTTGAAACTTATTCCACTAAAATGGATTTCCAGTGGCGTCATTTAGGAGGTCGGATCTTCGTAGGGAGGGCCGCTAGGAAAAAAATAATGGCAACTTGTCATCTTAATTTTTTATTTTCTATCTGAATCCGAGAGATTTCCCACAATTCTCAGTACACCCTGTATATTAGCTGGATTATAGGGCAACTCGTTATTCATTAAATTCATGACATTTTGTTCATTCGTTTCTTTCAATAGTTTTTCTTCTGAACTCTTTCAACTTAAAAGTCAAAATTTGTCACCAGGAAGAGACCAATGAATACAGCAAGAGATGTCGAAATTAATTCTTGATACAGAATTTTTCACACTAATATAATTGAAAAGATTTTTTCCATAATACACATAAATACTTATCAAGAAAATGCCAATACTGTTGACGAGCAGCGGACGAATTAAATATTCAATATTTAGAGTGTGATCTCAGTCTGACGTCATTCCACTTTCGGTATATAGTTCAAAGTTATTAATATTGATGAGTTTAAAAAATATTTTAATCGGAGAAATATTTGCATATTGGAAAGATCTGCAATCGAGTAATCCTTCAATTAGGTTATGTAATGAATTTCAATACTCCATTAAGTTTTCAGCTGAAACAGTATTGCTAAAGTTATGTGTGATTTTTTGAAATGGCTAAGTTCACCATCAGTGACTGTAATCATAATTAGTTATGCTGTACACGTATTAATCTTCTCTATGAGATATTCCGAATATCATTGCTTATTATTGGTTTCGATAAAATTATATGTATATTTATTCCATTATTCGGATTAGAGGCATCTTAGGAAATTTGTTTGTAACTTCATAATAGAACTTCAAAATATTAAAAAATATTTTGGAGTAATCAATCGAATCAAGAAGTAAGTATATGATGATTTATTATTACGAAATGAGTTTGAGTTGGTAAATAAAAATTCTAATCCATTTTGAAATAATCCCAACTACGATTTAGTTGTTGAAATTCAAATGTAATTCCTGAGTGAAATGGGTAAGAAGAAAAAAGTTAATTTCAGTTGGGTTAAAAAAATTCTATGTTCTAGGACGAGAGCTAGTTTTTCATGAGACTGCCCTAGAAAGGGATGCATCAATATACAGGGGTACTATATAAATTGAAAAAGTTTTACTCGGTATTTTAATTTTGGATATTTGTGCAATATAAAACAGAAAAGAACTTTGCTATAATTTTCGTAACTGGGCAAGAAAAACTATTTCAATTTATTGTCAAACTGTCATTTTTTAAAATCGATCGAATCATATGAGCAGTAATATGCTTTATTTGTTTACCGTTTTGTCTAATAGCTCGTGAGATAATATAGCTTTATTCTTATTTAGAATCTCATAAGAAAGTTTTATTGGATGAAGAAATATCAACATTATGTTACAAATGTGCACCGTGAGCATCTCTGAATACCTAATTAAATATTTTGAATATCGTATCGAATAGCTGATGGCTCCTTTCTAGATCAGGTATCGATTATTGGAATCAGTTCAAGTTCTTCAAGTCGATTAAGAGTAATCAACAATATTCGCATACCATGAATTCATAATGGTTTCCAGAATATGCACGACATGCAGGTTTTAATGGATATTTATTATATCGCACGATATAGGTACAATGTATAATTCTTGTTTTACTTACTATGGGTTATATCTATATGAAGAAAAAGAAAAATTAGAGTTAATGGTTATCTCGTTATTTTTCTTGATAACTGTCAAGTTTTTCTTCGAAATTTTCTGAAATTCACTTCTGCAAACTAATTTGAATCTAAATATGGTACAAATCACCATCTCATGACGTTTTTGAGCGCTCTTGCTATATCGTTTTGCCCAAATGTGTGTAGTTTTCGAATTTTAAACCAAAAATGGTCTTGAACAATAGGGTTAGACTCCCTGATGACGAATTCGTGGTCAAATTCAATTCTGTCCGTGGGGCCGTCCGTTAGCACAATAACTTTCGTAGGGATTATCCTAGAGACTTGAAATTTTCAGGATGAGTTCGGGTCCCAAATGACTCGGTTAAGTTCAACAGCCAAATTGTACAGGGTGTTCTATGAAATATGACCATTCAAAACTTTTGTTCCTCAATATCTCAGAAGATACGAAATCAATTGGAATGAAATGTTACAGCTAAATGCAAGATCCTGCAACCTCTTGCAAAATTTTGTGGCTATAGTGTGCACAGTACCATAGAAAGTTCAATTGGAATATTGAAAAAAAGGAACTCCATATTTCCATAAAAAGATATCCGATTAGAGTGGAATTTTTTTGTGAATGAAGATCGATATGTTCATCCAAAACTTCGTGGCTATGGTTTCAACATAACCATAGAAAATTCACTTAGAATAGTGAAAAGAAAAATCACAGGGTATCTGATTTCGTGAGCATAGTGTTAAGAGAACCATAGAAAATTCAATTGAAATACTGATAGAAGAACCTTTATATTTCCATAACAGAATATCCGATTCGAGTGAAATTTATTTTGAAAATGAAAACTGCTATAATGAATGTTCCTGCAAAATTTCAAGGGAATCGCATCAAGAGAACCATATAAGTAATTAAATTTTGTAATTATTTATTTTTTATATATTTAATTTTTCGAATAATTTTAAGAATATAATTCTGATTTTACTGAGATTCTGCATTAATACAGGGTGTAACTAAATAAGTGTAAAATATTGAAGGAGGTGATTCCTCATCGAAAAAAAGATAGGATCTTTCATATAAAGAAACTTCATTGGAGCATCCCTTGTTGAGATACAGCCCCTCAAAGGAAGTATATTAAATGTGTATAAAAATTTTTTTCACAAGCACCAAGAAAGTTACGATATTGAAATTAACCTGACGTTTCCTACTAGCAAAAAGACACTTATCCAGTTATTTATTTGGTTTACCACATGGTTGTAAGGGTGGGAAACGCAACCCCGTTTATTTCCAATGTAACTTTTTGTCTTATTATTTGTTTACCATTTAAAAATTTATTTCCGATAGCCTGTTTCATTCTAAACAAAAAATATCTCCTGAGTTTTTTGACCACAATAAACCAGTTCGCAGTAAAAAATTATTTTACGAACAACTACAGAGATAGATCGTCATAAATGCGAAACTAATCTATCTAGTAGGACACTTTTAACGATAGTGACAATTAAATTGGTATAACGCTGTCAGTTTATAAATTTTTTAATTGTAGTTGTTCGTAAAATATTTTTTTGCTGCGAACTGGTTTATTTTGGGCAAAAAACTCAAGAGACATTTTTTGTTTAGAATGAAACAGGCTATCGGAAATAAATTTTTAAATGGTAAACACATAATAAGACAAAAAGTTACATTGGAAATAAACTTTAGGGATTGCTCTTCCCACCCCTACAACCACGGAGTAAACCAAATAAATAACTGGATAAGTGTCTTTTTGCTAGTAGGAAATGTCAGGTTAATTTCAATATTGTAACTTTTTTGGTGCTTGTGAAAAAAATTGTTATACAAATTTTATGTACCCCCTTTGAGGGGTTGTATCTTAACAAGGGATGCTCCAATGAAGTTTCTTTATATAAAATATCCTATCTTCTTTTCGATGAGGAATCACCTCCTTGAATATTTTACACTTATTTAGTTACACCATGTATATTTGGTATCAATCTCAAATCCCATATAAAATTTTAAAGTACCTATCTCTGTAGATTCGAAGTGTGAATTCGTAGTATAGCGAGAAAGTGAAACCTCTCAACCTCAACTCATATTTTTTTGTTCGAAAGAAGCTAACAAATTTCCCGTCTTCTCTCCGATATAAAAATCTACAACCGGGAAGTTCTATAGCGTATCAATAGAATACCTACAGTAAGGACATCAAGTTGAATTGAACAATCATTTCTGTTATTTCGTACGTAATTACCTCACAATAAAACTTTCGTCTCCAATAATTCCTCATGGGACAGTCAGACAGAAAGGTCACGTGCCTTTGTGGGAGAAGAATACAGAATTTTAAGATTGTTTCTTAACTGAGTGTGCGGTTCTGAGGATGTTGCAACGCGCGAGCACACCCAATCATTCTTTATGAGATAATGAGATGATTATACGAATTCATTATCATGCAAATTACTATCACCGATTTTCTTCACCTCTGATACTTTGTAGAAATACCATCGAATGTTTCGAGGAACGATTGTCTTATCAGGAAAAATGTTCTGAAATGCTGGTCTTGAGTTCTGATGATTAAATTTTTTCAATAGAAAAATAATTAATTAAGTGCAGATTTGCTTGAGTTTTTCAATGATATTTGCCATCGTGCTGCACCTTGCCTTTATCTCTTGGAATATTGCGAAAGATTGATGGATTTTATGATTGAAATATCATTTTTATTCTAAAAATATCATAAAATAGAATTGAATCCGGAAAGAAGTGCTTCACCTAGCTAATCTCAGCAAGGCAGTCTCAGATTATGATCGACTGGCACAAAGACTACCTTTCTCCACTGTGACCAATGAGGTCCCTTAGACGTTACCATACTACATCTACGTTTTTCCTTGCTATCGCGAAGTTGACTAAAGGACTAAGAGATGTTATTTTGATATTCAAAGAAAAATGCCATGTTTTCAATAGAAAAATAATGAATTAATTGCAAAGGATCCCACACATTTTATATGGGAATTGCTCCCGGTGAATTTGGCTGAAAAATTGATATGATGATCTGATCAAATGTCTCCACAGTCATGAAGCTGAAAAATGCATATTTCTAGGAGTTTTTAGCGATTTTTTGTATCCATTATGGAATGTATTACCGTTCACATAGAAATGTTTGAAAATATTTCGAATTGACAGAATCTGCTTTCAATAATCACGAAATATTTTCAAACATTTCTGTGTGAACGGTATCTAATACGTAAGCCATAATGGATACAAAAAATCGCTCAAAACTCCTAGAAATATGCATTTTTCAGCTTCGTGACTGTAGAGACATTTGATCAGAAGGATTAGAGAACGTCATATCAAATTTTCAGCCAAATCCAAAGAGAGCCAATTCCCATGAGAAATGTGCGGGGTCCTTTGCTTGAGATTTTTAATGATGTATAGCTACGCCAACTATATTTTCCTACAATATTCATTGAGATAGCTCAAAATAGTGATATTTCAACTTCTATTTTGGAATAATTTCAAAAATTTGTTTCTGTTTTGATGCTTAAGTTTTTAAAGGGATCATTTTTCAGATAATTTCATGAAAAAAAGTTTCCATAAATGTAGATCTGGAAATGTATTGTTGCCAAAATACAGGGTGTTAAAATTTTACTCGAAAACTGGCTAGAAAAAGGTCCGCCACTGATATATTTTGAACTCGCAATGATTTTTGAATTTCCAGTTCAATTTGTGACAAAAATCTGCCTTTTCTCCTGTGGGGCGCCATTTATATGTAAGAAAATAAAACATATCGACGCTTCTCTACTACATAAAGGGTTGAAATAATAACAAATCAGCGATGTTTTTTTCCATATATGCAGAGTGTCCCGGAAAATGTCGAAATCGCTCGGATTCAGATAGAAAATGAAGATCCCCATAATGACGCCACTGAAAATCCATTTTAGTGGAATAAGTTTCCAACTACTCGATATAATTTGATGAAAATTTGATATGATTTATAGTATTGAGGACCTCTCAAATCACCGCATTCTAATTTCAATCAGCTTGTTCAGTTTACCAGGGGAGGACTGGGTTGTATATTTTCATCCCGCATTTTTAACACCCTGTATGAGAAGGTGTAAAGAAAAACAAATTTGGATACCTTGAAAATTAGGCTAAAGAAAAAATACTCCTGTTCAGTGTCGATAAAATGAACCGTTTTCGAAAAAAAAATAATGAAAGAAGTAAGTAATTGAAATTTATTCCACTAAAATTTCCAGTGGCGTCATTTAGGAGGTCGTATCTTCGTAGGGGGATCCACTAGGACAAAAATTATGGAATGGATCTGAATCCGAGAGATTTCCCACATTTTCCGGGACACCCTGTAGAAACGGCCCTCACACGAAAAAAAGGCAGGATATAATTTTTCCAACCAATTGAACGAAGAAATGATTGTTAGTTCAAAATATCTCACAGGCATACCACTTTCTCAAGTCCGTTTTTAGGTGGAACTTCTACACCCCATATCTTGGAAGCAATGCATTTTTAGACCTTCATTTAAGGGAATTTTCCTCATGAAAAGTCTCTAAGGATGAACCCCATTTAGGTAAACTTTGGCATCAATGCAGAAAAACCTAGAATGTCACTCAATCAAAAAAAATGAATATTGAATGATTCTCGATGAAATCAAAAAACCAAAAGTTAATAGATAAAACTGATTCAAGAAAAATGTGATTCTTGATAATTGAAGAGCAATGAAGTGACCGACGAAAAGTGGAATTTAGGAAGATATTTTTAAAAATTGGACAAGTTTGATTCCAGAAGTATCAAACCAAAATTCATTTCTTCCACTGGAAAACACTCTAAATCCAACATAAAAATCTAAAACTTGGGCATGACCAAAGGAATGCATGATCCAATCATTACATAAAATCAAGTATCTATAAGTCTATCCTAATATCACTCTGCTAAACCTCCATAAGCAATCGCCTTATATAACCTTTCAAAATCATAAGCATTGTTTTCTACTTCAAATATCTATAATGCGGTCCAATAAACTCGACACAATAAATCGAAATTTCGGAGAAACCCGCAGTTAACACTATACCAGTAGGGTCATCTAGCGGACAACGAAGAGTTAAAACACCTTCAAGAAGGAGCCCCTCAGTGAAAGTTCTTCAGTCTAGAAGAAACAGCAGGATTGGTCGCAGACTGCTGGTATCCCATGCGCAATTCTTGAAGAAAGTCAAGTATAAATATAAAGTTGCGCTCCTTCCACTTCTTGGCTAGTGCTCAAACCATAAGCATGGCTGCCAAAACTCTCTGGCTGTGTTTTTTTCTAATTGCTTTAGGTGAGTCCTAATTATTTTTTTTCATCCAAATTATTATTTTCGTGTCAGTTCCATCTCGTATAATGTTGTTCATACTAGATTTCTTCTTTGTTTTTGTTGATGTTTGCTTCACCAGCTGGATTATAAAGTGAAAGTGATTATGTTAACTCTGGCTCTCATTGAATTGAGCGCTCAACAACAACTTGAAAACTTTAAATTAAAACAGATTAATAACTAAACTTCAAACTTTTAAATGAAGTCGAATCAGAAACATCGCGAATAATTATGTTCTTTTTATCTTTTCTTTTATTGTAGTTACAAATGTTTTCCATTTTTAAATTTCATTGATTCTCTTGGTTATTATCATAGATTTATATGATTATATTCATTATCCTTTGTTCTCTGCCTTCAAGGCTTTAGTCTTCGGCTCTTAACAACAGTTCTTGAATCAATTTATATGCGATTTCATTGAACACTGGTTCAAGCAGGGGATTGGCTAAGATAAATTCGATTTCGAAACAAAGCTTAACTTTAAAGGATACGAATGAATGAACCAGTTCTTGCAAATTGTCAATTGACTCGATTTTATTCGCTGTTGATTCGTAGTTGCATAAGATGTGAGGATGAATCCCAACAAACTTTTTTATTTTCTATTGCTCAATCCATTCAGCGTTTGTGTAGGTGAATAAACTCTGATCATGAATAGTTAATATTTTTATTTTAATTTACATTTGATTGTCGTATGATATTGGGATTGCCACAGCTATCACTTTCTCGTTTAGAAAGGTTATAAATGCCTGAAATCCTTGACATTTAAGGCGGTGTTGCAGAAGTGTTTTTTTCCGCGAATTGATATTCATTTGGAGGATCACATGCTTCAAGGATTTCATCTTGTTTATACACTTAGGGTGTAGGGGATTCCAAGAATTGACTTCGTTATTTGCTGGAGATGGATTGTATTGTTTACACGATCTCTGAGAGATATTATAATGAATTCTTCTTGAAATGATGATTTCAATTGACAGTTTTACTATTATATCGCAATTCCAAAAAATATTGAAGAAACACATTCTTCTCATTCTCCGAAATGAAACATCAAACATATACATACAGGTGTCCCGGAAAATCTGGGAAATCTCTCGGACTCAGATAGAACATAAAAATGAATATGACAAGTTCCCATTATTTTTTTTTCCTAGCAGCCCTCCTTACGAAGATACGACCCCCTAAATGGCGCTACTGGAAATACATTTTAGTGGAATAAGTTTCAAACTTCTCGATATAATTTGATGAAAATTTGATATGATTAATAGTATTAAGGACCTTTTAAATCACCGCACTCAAATTTCAATTAGCTTGTTCAGTTTACCAGGGGCGAACTGGGTTGTACATTTTAATGCTTACATTTTTAACACCCTGTATGATGAGGTGCTAAAAAACGACTTTGGATACCTTGAACATTAAGTTAAAGAAAGGATTTTCTTGTTCAGTGTCGATAAAATGAACTGTTTTCGAAAAAAAAAATTATGAAAGAATTAAGTAATTGAAATTTATTCCACTAAAATTAATTTCCAGTGGCGTCATTTAGGAGGTCGTATCTTGGTAGGGAGGGCCGCTAGAAAAAAAATTTTTTTTGAATCCAAAGATTTCCCACATTTTCCGGGACACCCTGTATAAATTCCTATCATGTCTCCTTTCGATTGGGAATAGCTAGTTCGGAACTGTAATTCGAAATTCAGAGAAAAACTTATGCTCCAAGAAGAATTTTTGATTGGGTTTTTTACATCTTCTTTTCATTTTAGCTGCCTGAGCTTCAATTTTTTATTGTTTGTAATATTTCCATTCATGCGTTCTATTACTCAATACTAATTTGAGCGTTCGTTCTAGCTGCTAAATCGTTTTGCCCAAATATCTGTAATTAAGAATTTTGAGCCGAAAATGATCGACGATAAGGTTCGACTTAATGATGTTGATCAGCGGTCAAATTCAATTCTGTCCGTAGTGCCGTCCGTCCAGCCGTAAACACGATAACTCTCGAAAGGATTATTACACAGGGTATTCCATAAATTATGGCTATTCGGAATTTCGTTTTCTCAATGTGTCAGACAGAAAAAAACTGATTTCTTTTTTCGAATAATTCAGAAAATATCCATTCGATCAAGCTGAAATCCACTGAAGATATCAAATTCGTAAGCAAAAAAACTATCCTTGAAAAAATTTCAGATATTTATTTCGACCCAAACAATTTTGCGACAAATACAGGGTGTTCCTAAATTTATCGTACAAACGAAAAGGGGAGATTCATTAAGTGAGTTTAAGAAAAAAAGTCCCATAAACATGGGGTCGCAAACGTTTCGTTTTCGAGATACAGGGTGTTGAAGTTCTAATTTCTGATCAAATATTGTTGTGACAGTCATAAAAATCGTAATGAAAATAGAAGTCTAACTGCATTCAAAAAACTAAATAGCCACAAATGCAACCACCTTCACTTTTCAAAAAACAAACGTTCAATAATTTGATGTGTCAAAACTGGCACTGAATTCATTCACCACAGATTACAAACTGGCCTTCCTATCATAGCTACGAGAATTTCGATAGAATCGTACAAAATTTTTTTTCTCGATATCGTTGGTAGATACCATAAAACTGCAAGTGACCGAAAAGTTTAGTATAAGAACAAAGCTTCTTTTCACATTTCTTCAAATTAACAGTTGCTCGCCAAAAAAAAAGTTCTGCAAAAGAACAGGTGGCAGTGTTCCAGAAATAATATCACCCTGTAGATCTTTTATCGAAATTGCCATGTCACGTGGTGAGAACTCTCAAATATAATATCTATGCCAAATTCAGTTGCATATCTCGTGAAGTGTGGATACTATGAGAAAAAAACTTGAAAAAAAATCAAACTTCAACACTGTGTATCTCGAAAACGAAACGTTTGCGACCCCATGTTTATGGGACTTTTTTTCTTAAACTCACTTAAGGAATCTCCCCTTTTCGTTTGTTCGTTCAATTTAGGAACACCCTATATTTCTTGAAAAATATTGACAACATTTTTCAGCAGACTGCACAACAGATCAAAGCTTGAATCCATTAAGGAGATTGTTATATAAATAATAATAGGTGTTCGGATTTTGTTGCCATTTGCAAGTATACTTCTTATGAAGAGAAAGTGTGACACAAAAACATACTGCCAACTTCCATCACAGGCTTCACTGACTCCGAAGGGGCCATTAAATTTCTTGTAACTCGAGCAACAACCAGTTCAAAAAACAATAATCTTCAAGCTCTTCCATGATAGCTATCTAATTGATGTTTTGGCAGGTCATTAGTTTTTTTTGTGTAACATTTTTGTACCGAACGGTAGTCAATCTAAGAAATAATTTTCTATCGCTTCCTGTATGGGAAGTTGTCGTGTTTAGAGTACCATTTCAGTCGACGAAAATTAGTTGATATTCATGGTGTTAATGTTGGAGACACCAACGAGCGGGCAAGACAGAAAAGTGATTGCTTTACTGTTATAAAGGTAGAATACAAGTGATAACTTCCTGATGAATATGACTTACGTAATTTATATTCTACCTTTTATACCAAGGCCTAACAAAAACAATAAACTATGCTATCCTATTTGTACAGAGTGTTTTCAAAAAATGAATTTAAAAGACTCACCAGAAATCAATCCTTTAATTTCATGACATTCAAATTTAGTTTTTGAATGTTTCTTCGATATCAGATCAATCATGAATTCAGTAAACTCAACTGTATGGTACGTTAATTGTGAAGGGTTTTCCAATAAGAGGTGTTATATTGAATAGCCCGCTATTTCGGTAGATGCCACTTTTGAAGCTGTCATTATTTGAAAATTGACAAGTAGAAACTACGCCATTAATAAAAATAAAACGGTACATGCTTCAAGAACGCATTGAAATCATTTAAATTCGCTACAAAAATGGTGAAAATTTGGCAGAGACGGTTCGTAAAACTCGAACATTTTTGGTTCGTTGTGAAGCACCTTGTGGGACCTAAATAAAAAAATTGGTGGAAAAATTCAAGCTGTTGGGACAAGTTAGTGACGTGAAAAATAAAACCCGTGCACGTCGCTCAAGAACAGACGAGACTATTACTGTAGCCGGAAGTGTTGAAGAAAATCCAGGTTGTCCATTCCTCGTCGTTCTTTGGCAATAGGCATTCCACAAACGTCATTAGACATTACAGTATTGATCTGGATAACGTTTACTTTCAACAAGGCGGCACTAAGTGCCACACAAGCAACGAAACCATTGATATTTTGATGGAAGAGTTTCCGGACTGTGTTATCTCTCGAAGAGGTGTTTACA
Source organism: Propylea japonica (assembly GCA_013421045.1). Taxonomy (NCBI): domain Eukaryota; kingdom Metazoa; phylum Arthropoda; class Insecta; order Coleoptera; family Coccinellidae; genus Propylea; species Propylea japonica. Next base: position 40,304,348 of record CM024246.1, on the reverse strand, counting down.
ATTGGCCACCGAGATCTTGTGATTTGACACCTTGCGACTTCTTCCTTTAGGGCCACGTGAAAAAAAGGTCTACAACAAAAGCTGAGCGTCGATTTAAGACCTCAAAGATGGAATTCGTGAGGCTATCGAGGACATAGAGCAGCCACTTTGCGATTTGGTTATGGAAAATTTCATTAAAAGGATATGGTCCTGTAAGCGTGGTAGTGGTGGTCATTTGCCTGATGTTATTTTCCACTTTTAACGGCATAGCTTCTTCTTTATAATGAAATAAACATCCGATCATTTATATTGAAAAATGGCATTTTTCTTTGAATATCAAAATAACACCTCTTATAGGAAAATACTTTACGATACATTTCATTTTATTCCTGTAAATTTGCTGGTATAGTAAAATGAAGATATTTGCAATGGAAAATTATGAAATAAGTGTGAAAATGTTTGAAATCCAAGAATGACTTTTCAGAACAAATTATAGGAATATAGAATAGAAATTCAGGAATTTCAAGAGATATTTAGGCTTAGTTTATAGATGGTGGAACACAGTAACTTCTGATTCAGTAATTCAATTGAACAAACACTTATTCAAATATCGTTGAATATTATTGGCAGGGGGGACTAAATCAGGTGACTGTGCTTTTACATTCACAAGGTATCACTGTTTGGTGTGCACTACCGCGAATTGCGATAATAGACTCATATTTTTTCGTAGAAAACGAACAGCACGTTCGCCTAATTTAAGCCCCTGCGATTTTTTCAGGGATACATCTAAAATCACATATTTTTGACATTCGTCTCTAGACTTTGGCCCAATTGAAGAAAAGCATACCAAACGAAATGCTGGACAAAGTTGTTCGATAGTTCCGTAATCGATTAACTCAGTGTATTGGCAATAATGGACACTTTTCGCCAGATACGATCTTTATAACTGTCTTAACATAAACTTAATTAATCAATCAATTTAATCGATTTGTTCTTTGATTGAATTTCTAAACCAGTTCCTCTGGGCAACCCTGTATTTGAGAATGCTCTTCGTATGAATTGCTTCTTTTAGCAACTACCAAAAATCTAACGTATGTTTTTCTTTTAGCTTATGCACAAGACGAGGATCAAGTAGAAGGTGATCCAACAGCAGAAGAACTATGTGAAAACAGACCAGCAGATGAATACTTCAGATTATCAACAGATGGAGACTGTAGAGATGTTGTTAGGTAAGAAAAAACATACCTTGGACTAAGAGGAAAAACGTCAAAAGTCAACTGTCAAACTGTCACTCCAGTACAACGAAGCCCAAAAGGATTCATTTAGCTATCTTTATCTACACTACTGGAAAAAATTAAAGGATCAAAAAAAAATTCCAATTTTTTCGGCCATTTTCAACATGCCGTAACTTTGAGACGAATGATCGTACAAGGAATTTAAAAAAAGGAAATTGTAGCTCCAAGTGTCTAGTTCTTGGATTAGAACTTCAAAAATTTTAAATTTCAGTTGTTTTCGAGTACTGATAGAAAAATAAGCAACAAAAAAATTCTCGAAATTTTACCACTTTTTTTTTGTCTACGAGCGTGGAAATATTATTTTTGCATAATCGTTATAATGATGGGATACTTTGTTAATTCAGCTTCAATTTATTTTTTCATTGACCTCAATACGTCCAGATATAGGTTTTCAAATGGAAAAGGATTCATTTGTCTTTGATTATCGATTTCTCAGCAACAAATGATTGCACAGAAAATTGAAGGAGAGTTTCAAGACCTTAAATGAACTCCGATTAATGAACAACCATTGCTTATTCATAGAAATTTTTTTTCTTCATGTCGCATCAATATAAAAAATTAACAACAAAAGGGCTTTCGGTGGTTTCTTGGAAAATCTACCGCTGGATCGAGAATGTTGAGGAAACCAATAATGTTGAGTGTGACTTTCACAGTTCAATATGTTGATAAAATCCTTACGAAGAGTCAACTGAATCCAGCGAGCCGTTTTTTTGTTTGACTCGATTGAATTTTTGAAAAAACTAAGGATCACGTTTTTTGCTCTGAGAAGCTCATAATCTTCAAAAAAGGCAAAAAAGAATTTTCCACATTTTAATTGCATCAGATAGTGCATAAATTTAAAAAAAAGAAAAATAAAATAAACTAACAAATGAAATTTTCATTAATTTAATAACGGATAAAACATGGACCTTTTTCCATTTGAAGACCGATATCTCGGCGAGAAGTGGACGTATTGAGGTCAATAAAAAAATAAATTAAAGCTGAATTAACAAAGTATCCAATCATTATAACGATTATGCAAAAATAAAATTTCCACGCTCGTAGACAAGAAAAAAAAGTGGTGAAATTTTGAGAATTTTTCTGCTGCTGATTTTTTCACCATTACTCGAAAACCACTGACACTTAAAATTTTTGAAGTTATAATCCAAAAACTAGACACTTGGAGCTACAATTTCCTTTTTTAAAATTCCTTGTACGACCATTGCTCTCAAAGTTACGGCATGTTGAAAATGGCCGAAAAATTTGGAATTTTTTTTTGATCCTTTAATTTTTTCCAGTGGTGTATATTTCTACAATATTTTGAGACGATGTTGATCAATTTTTTCATCATATAGGTGTGATAAAAATAGTGATAACAATGGTGCCACAAGATTGGCGTCGGTGAAATGCCCAGCAGGTCTAGCATTCGACGTCGACAGGCAAACATGCGACTGGAAAACACATGTTAAAAATTGTGATAAATTAGAAAGTAAGTCAAGGAAGAATTGGCGATAATACCTAATTTGCTTTATCTTCGTTACACTTGAATTACTGAAGCTAAAATTGTCACAAATCTGGCATTTTTTTACCCTTTTGAAGCATTTTTAGTGGTGTCGCCAATTTTTCGGTAAAAACCACTTAGCAATAATGTCAATTTCAACGTGCAGGTGTACTAGATCCGGTCTAAAACAAATTACTTGTCCCAGTGGATTGGCGTTTGACATCGATAAGCAGACATGTGACTGGAAAGGCAAAGTCACGAACTGTGACAAGCTCGAGAGTAAGTCACGGCTCGAGGGTGTTGTAAAAAAATATGGTTTCAGGTGCACACTGGAAAAAATAAAATTTGAGCTGTAAAGAAAGTCAATTTGACAAGAAAAGTAGATACGCTACGCTCTTGACTGCTTTATTTGGTCAAGTAGAAATTTTGTGCACGATTGGTTGAAATAGAAAGTAGATGCTCATCTTTACTCACTGCTGTCTTTTATCACCATCAAATATGTGATCATTTTCTCTTTCAAAAACACAAAAATTGTGATGAATTTTCAAAGAATTTGATTACATATTTGAAACTTTGCATGTGCGCACTTACTAACATATATTGGTGGATTTTTTATTTGTGAATGCATATAACTTTCTTTGTATATTTTTCACGTCTTTTGTTTTTGCACGTATCTTTTATATGTATCTTTTCTTGGTTGTATTTCTTGATATGAACATATTTTTTCTGAAATCTTTAACAATTTTTTTCACAATTCAAATAATGAAGCATGGCTGAAACTCGTGAATTAATTTTCTTCTGAGAAATTATGTCTAGAAAACTATTCCTGATTGCTGCAAAATATTTTTCTTTCTCATCCAATATTCTTTCAGCACTGAAAATACTCGAACTTCATTGGACAAACATCTATCTTCAAAATTTTTCATTCTTTAATTTTCAAGAATATCTCATTTCCAATCTGAAAACATGAACATGTGACTAACGCAACCCTATTATCATTTATGTTAATGTTAGTTCTTCGTTTTCCATTTCATTTTTTTCTTTTATTTCATCTTGATATTTTAGTGATCTTCCTGATCCTTTTTTTCACTTTTGATACTTTTTAGTTCTTATCATATTTCATTCATGTGTTTATGTTCCTAGTGACTAAAAAACAAACCGTTTCATTGGTTTATCTACTTTCTATACAGCAACGACGATATTCGGGTACTGTAAATATTGTATATTGAAAACGCCAATCAACTAAGGTATTGTAGGTGGACTGTAAATATCTAGTAACGTATTCAAACGTATAAGGCAAGTTTTGTTATCTTATAACATTTCTGATCTTCTCATTGAATTTTAGAACCTAGAAAGGTACTACCCAACTTCAAAACAGATGAACCATTCTGTACAGAAGGAAAATTAGCATGTGGAGATGATGAATGTATTGACAAAGAACTTTTCTGTAATGGAAAACCAGACTGCAAAGATGGATCTGACGAGAACGCTTGCAGTAAGTACCTTGAAACATCATGTTCATAAAAGATTTTACTGTGTTTTTAAAATTAAAGGATCAAAAAAAAATTCCAAATTTTTCGGCAATTTTCAACATGCCGTTACTTTGAGAGGAATGGTCGTACGAGTACTTCAAAAAAAGAAAATTGTAGCTCCAAGTGTCTAGATTTTGGATTAAAACTTAAAACATTTCAAGTTTCAGTGGTTTTCGAGAAATGATAGGAAAATCAGCAACAAAAAAATTCTCAAAATTTTACCACTTTTTTTTTCTTGTCTACGAGCGTGGTAATTTTATTTTTGCATAATCGTTATAATGATGGGGAACTTTTTTAATTCAGCTTTAATTCATTTCTTATTGACCTCAATACTTCCACTTCTCGCCGAGATATCGGTCTTCAACTGGGTTAACATGGCTGAACGTTTGAGAGCCGTTATTGAAAATATGAGTGGCAATACCCGTTATTAAATTAATAAAAATTTTATTTGTTAGTTTATTCTATTTTTCTTTTTCTGAAATGTATGTACTATCTGCAATTAAAAAGTGGAAAAAGCTCGAGAACATTCTTTTTTGCCTTTTTTAAAGATTATGAGCTTCTCAGAGCAAAAAACGTGATCCTTATTTTTTTTCAAAAATTCAATCGAGTCGAACAAAAAAACGGCTCGTTGGATTGAGTTGGCTCTTCGTAAAGTTTTTATCAACATATTGAACTGGGAAAGGCACACTTAACATTATTGGTTTCCTTAACATTTTCGATCCAGCGGTAGATTTTCCAAGAAACCACCAAAAGCCCTTTTTGGTTAAATTTTTATATTGATGCGATATGAAGAAAAAAAATTCTATGAATAAGCAATGGTTGTTCATTAATGGGAGTTTATTTAAGGTCTTGAAACCCTCCTTCAATTTTCTGTGCGATCATTGGTTGCTGAGAAATCGATAATCAAAGACAAATGGATCTTTTTCCATTTGAAGACCGATATCTCGGCGAGAAGTGGAAGTATTGAGGTCAATAAAAAAATGAATTAAAGCTGAATTAACAAAGTAACCCATCATTATAACGATTATGCAAAAATAAAATTTCCACCCTCGTAGACAAGAAAAAAAAGTGGTAAAATTTTGAGAATTTTTTGTTGCTGATTTTTCTATCATTACTCGAAAACCACTGAAACTTAAAAATTTTGAAGTTCTGATCCAAAAACTAGACACTTGGAGCTACAATTTCCCTTTTTAAAATTCTTCGTACGACCATTCCTCTCAAAGTTACGGAATGTTGAAAATTGCCGAAAAATTCGGATTTTTTTTTATCCTTAAATTTTTTCCAGTAGTATAAATTTTTTCCTTAATTTTTATTTCTCTTCTAGCCGTTGACACTGATCCTAATAGAGCACCAGACTGTGACCAGTCTCAGTGCGTTCTACCAGACTGTTTCTGCTCAGCTGACGGAACTAGAATTCCAGGAGCTCTTGAACCAGCCAATGTACCTCAAATGATCACCATTACCTTCAACGGAGCTATCAACATCGACAACATTGATCTCTACGAAGAAATCTTCAACGGTCAACGTACCAACCCTAACGGTTGCCAGATTAAGGGAAGCTTCTTCGTATCCCACAAGTACACTAACTATTCTGCTGTTCAAGATTTACACAGACGTGGTCACGAGATCGGCGTCTTCTCCCTGACAGCCAAGGACGATCCAAACTACTGGTCCCAAGGAAGTTACGACGATTGGTTAGCTGAGATGGCTGGAGCAAGATTGATCATCGAACGTTTTGCTAATATTTCTGATGGTTCAATCATTGGTATGAGAGCACCTTTCTTGAGAGTAGGTGGCAACAAGCAATTCGAGATGATGGCTGATCAGTTCTTCGTATACGATGCTTCAATCACTGCGTCTCTTGGAAGAGTTCCAATCTGGCCTTACACCCTGTACTTCAGAATGCCACACAAGTGTAACGGAAACGCTCACAACTGTCCCAGTAGGAGCCACCCTGTATGGGAAATAGTTATGAACGAATTGGATAGACGTGACGATCCTACATTCGATGAATCTTTGCCTGGTTGTCACATGGTAGACTCCTGTTCTAACATTCAAACGGGAGAACAATTCGCCAGGTTGTTAAGACATAACTTCTTCCGTCATTTGAACAGCAACCGTGCTCCTTTGGGTCTCCACTTCGGTGCATCCTGGTTGAAGAGCAAGAAAGAACTTAAGGAAGAACTCATCAAGTTCATCGAAGAGATGCTTGCCAGAAACGATGTCTACTTCGTAACCAACCTTCAAGTTATCCAATGGATGCAGAATCCAACGGAAATCAACGGACTCAGGGATTTCGCTGAATGGAAGGAAAAATGTGATGTTAAGTCTCAACCCTACTGCTCTCTACCTAACTCCTGCGCCTTGCACACCAGAGAACTTCCTGGTGAAACTTTGAGGTTGTTCACTTGCATGGAATGCCCCAACAACTATCCATGGATTTTGGATCCCACCGGAGATGGTTTCTCCGTCAAAAAGTAATTTATTGTAGTTTTAGTGATAAGAAGAAAAACAGATGTTCTGTTACGAAAGACTTGTAAATAGACGTTCACACTTAATTTTAATTAAAAAAAACATGACAAAAGATCTATGAGTTTTTCTTTCATTATCCCCAATATCAAACAACTAGAGAATCATTATTTCGAAATTCAACTTACAGATTAACTTTGAACCAAGGAAAATATTCTATTGAATAGTACTTGAAATACTTAATTATACGCTGCAGAATTTATTTTTTTTTAATTAATAATTGCGCCAAGAAATGCCAATTTGAAAAACTATGTCAAATTCAACGTTCAATACTTTTCTATTCATAGCTACGAATTAAACCACTCAGAAAAGGTAAAACTAGGAGAAAACTAGTGATTAATGAGGAAAATATAATTTTATTGGACCAAGTAAATTTGTAGACATTATACGCTGCAGAATTTATTTTTTTTTAATTAATAATTGCGCCAAGAAATGGCAATTTGAAAAATTATGTCAAATTCAACGTTCAATACTTTTCTATTCATAGCTACGAATTAAACCACTCAGAAAAGGTAAAACTAGGAGAAAACTAGTGATTAATGAGGAAAATATAATTTTATTGGACCAAGTAAATTTGTAGACATTATACGCTGCAGAATTTATTTTTTTTTAATTAATAATTGCGCCAAGAAATGGCAATTTGAAAAATTATGTCAAATTCAACGTTCAATACTTTTCTATTCATAGCTACGAATTAAACCACTCAGAAAAGGTAAAACTAGGAGAAAACTAGTGATTAATGAGGAAAATATAATTTTATTGGACCAAGTAAATTTGTAGACATTATCTATAGTCTGTCACGAAAGTTTGAGCCGTCGGTTGGCCATGATAATTTGGCATATTCCACTGTGTATATGATAATTTTAGGTTATGTCGTTTATTTTTTGTCAGATTGATACGCAATGTTGTCAGTTTTGCTAATATTTCCGATGGTTCAATCATTGGTATGAGAGCACCTTTCTTGAGAGTAGGTGGTAACAAGCAATTTGAGATGATGGCTGATCAACTCTTCGTATACGATGCTTCAATCACTGCCTTTCTGGGACGAGTTCCAATCTGGCCTTACACCCTGTACTTCAGAATGCCACACAAGTGTAACGGTAACGCTCACAACTGTCCCAGTAGAAGCCACCCTGTATGGGAAATAGTTATGAACGAATTGGACAGACGTGACGATCCAACATTCGATGAATCTTTGCCAGGTTGTCACATGGTAGACTCCTGTTCTAACATTCAAACTGGAGAACAGTTCGCCAGGTTGTTAAGACACAACTTCTTCCGTCATTTGAACAGCAACCGTGCTCCTTTGGGTCTCCACTTCGGTGCATCCTGGTTGAAAAGCGAGAAAGAACTTAAGGAAGAACTCATCAAGTTCATCGAAGAGATGCTTGCCAGAAACGATGTCTACTTCGTAACCAACCTTCAAGTTATCCAATGGATGCAGAATCCAACAGAAATCAACGGACTCAGGGATTTCGCTGAATGGAAGGAAAAATGTGATGTAAAGTCTCAACCCTACTGCTCTCTACCAAACTCTTGCGCCTTGCACACCAGAGAACTTCCTGGTGAAACTTTGAGGTTGTTCACTTGCATGGAATGCCCCAACAACTATCCATGGATTTTGGATCCCACAGGAGATGGTTTCTCCGTCAAAAAGTAATTTATTGTAGTTTTAGTGATAAGAAGAAAAACAGATGTTCTGTTACGAAAGACTTGTAAATAGACGTTCTCACCTAATTTTAATTGAAAAAAACATGACAAAAGATCTATGAGTTTTTCTTTCATTATCCCCAATATCAAAGAATCAGTCAGTAAATGCTGAATGAGGTGTTCCTTTTATTTGTAATAATAAATTAAGTTGAAAGTTTGCTACTTACAAAGACAATTTCACGTTTTTAAGCTCCGCTGCACAAAAATCCTTGTTTTCAGCAAAGAAACTTGCGACCATTAGGGAATCTATCTTCGGTAATTACTACTATTATACCCTTGATGAATCCTATCTCCATTAAAAAGAAAATTGTAGATTATCGTTCTTGTAACGAACTAGGTATTCTGTTCTCTTTCAGCTTTCAACTTCGTAAGTTCGAATCATAGATATGATATTCTATATATTTACTATGGTTCAAGTCACAGAACCGTGGGTTTCACAAAGCTTGATTGGCCATCAAATCGTTTATATTGAAGTAAGTCGATGGTTTATGTCAAAAAGGAACTGAAAATTGCAGAGAAATGATGACATTTCAATAATCAAGCTGATTGGAGTTTTGTGGAACCCGGCCTTTGAATGTATTTTGTTGATCTGAGCACTGAACATTCTAATTTGCAATGACAATACCTGGAGAGTGACGTCAATTACCTTTGATTGGCGTTCGCAGTCACGTGATAGTTGATAATAAATAACATAATTCAAATCAGCTATATTTAATTCAACGAGAATAATAAGATCACTAAAACGGTTTTTTAGGATTGCAAAAACTCCCTTCTATGAGGAAAACCTCAATTTATATGAATTTGTAACATGAGTCAACATCCCTATTCAACGTTCAATATTTCTTTTTCATATCTACGAATTCAATCATTCAAAAAAGATTAAACTAGGAGAAGACTAGTGATTAATAAAAAAAGATAAGTATAATTTTATAAGACTAAGTGAATTTATAGACATTTGTACACGTAGTTTCATTTTATGAGTAGATTATGATAAAAAAGCAAAAGATTTTGCCTTCAAGATGGTGCATTTTCAAATACTTTGATTGAATTAGGTATAGGGTAACTTAGGTAAGATTTCATTGGATTAAGGTGAGGTAAAGTTGGATTACATTGAATTATAAGTAAGACGGACAGATCGAAATTCACTATTTAATTTGAGGAGAGTTTTTTTATGAAAGCCAAAGATGTTTGACTATAATATCATAAATATTTCCAGTTATATTTAAAAAAGGGAAGGAAGAATAAAAACCACAAATGAAATTTTCACATAATGATTTTATTAACTCTACTATATTCAGAAAATGAGGGTTTGATAAACCCCTGTTGTATGATCTAACGATCATCATCACATCATTAGTTTATTACTATTCCTAATTAAAAATAAACAATAATCAGTTTTCATGTCTATAAGACATATTGTGAACATAAGAGCCTGATGAAACGACTGATCAGAATGTAATTCATTTTGTGTTTCAAATATATTCGTTATTTTCCCATATTGATAGGTATGGCACACAAAAAGTAAATTTACAGGACTGAAAAGACTAAACAAGTATCATCCACTTCATCAGGGTCCAGTTCACACAACCCATCATCAGACATGTAGGAGGGCATCTGCTGAATCAAAATGACGAGAAACAGCCATCTTGATAGACTAATAATCAACAAGTTTCAAGGGAGTCCACAATATGGTCCCTCAAAAACCAAGAATTTAAATCCCCCTTACATGTCATTCTTTCATTCAATAATAAGGAGAATATTTTAGGATATAATGACAAAAAGTGGAAGTATTCATGCATATATTTTCATAGTTTTGTCACATATATGTTAAATAGTACCTTACTTAAATATTCATATATATTTATAATTCATATAATAATCTTTATACCTTTCGAAAAATAATTTGTCAATATTTCATTTCAAAATTTGTTCTCCTTATTTCTGAACAACCATGCCTTAAACAGGATTATTGTAGAAATTAAATTAAACCATTATATATAATTACAAAACCAGCTCATCTGCATGGGGAAATTATTATATTAACGAGGAACTTAGATGAAGTGATTTTTTCAACTGCCCAATCTATTATGTCTCAGAAAAAAAGACGATATACATAATACGAATGGGGGCTGGTCTGATATAAATTAGAAACTACTATTTGCTTCATGATGTGACTTGAATAAAATTACAAATATATCACAAATTGTTGTTGATAAAATGAAAGAAATAAGAACCCCTATGTTTACAATCGAAGATATATATTTATATATAATTACAAATATTCGTACTGAATGTCATCAAACGTACAAAAAATGTTCATATAACATGGCTCGCAAAAATTCATTCAGTTATTTCAGGTAATTTCTTTAGGTGTTTTAAATATTTTCATTAACAATCTAAGTTTAGGAATAGCCTGTTTCAACTACAGGCTAAACCCAAATTGCTCAAAAGTTCAGAGTAAGAAAATCCCACAGAACAACTATGTCGTTGAAAGTGACATATTAGAATATCAATGACGACTAACAATTTAACAAACAACTAAAAAGGACTAAGAAAGTTTCACTTTCATAGAAGAAACATAATAACAAACAGTAGAGGGGAAAATTCAAAACAAATTCGTTGCATCATATCACTTCCGTTTGCTTTGCAATTTGCATTTTAGAGCCATATATTGCAAAATATCAATGGACATTTTTTCGAAATTCATAATGCCAAATGGAAACCACAGTTATACCGTATGTAAAACATATCGTATAATGAAAAACATTTTAAAACTCAACATTCCAATATGTCATACAACATTTATTACAAAATAACAAAAATAATAAAAATCAACAAAATACATAAAAATATAAAAATATATTCAATTTCAAAACTACCTACACGATATTGACAGGCAACAGGTTTTATAATCAGTTATAAAATAACAATAGTCAAGAGATACTAGAACTTTAATTTCCTCTGTTGTAAGCGCAGAATATATGGACATCAGCAAAAAAGCAAATAGCACAAGAATTTGGAAGCGAAATGCTTTTTACAAGTGCATGAAGATTGTTGTATCAAATCTAGTTTTCTTCATGTCGAATCTTGAAATACGAAAACTATAAACTCTTTAACACTCAAATTTCTGCCGGATTTGAAAAAGCAAACAGAAAAAATTCACAACGCGTCATATCGATGTTAAGTCCGAATCAGACAAAGTAGTTTGAAGAATAACATCAAAAAAGCCGTTAGATATTCAACACAAAAGCCATGAAACAAAAACGTGATAGTATTGTCAGGATCATATGAAATTTCGATAGACTTGGTGTTTTTTCATTTTCCATTTGCAGCATATATGTCATAGCTATCATTCAAAAAATTAATATATATTTTATGTTTAACTGTGTAAAAGTTTTTCCGAAACTTGTTTGATTCAATTATCATCAACAACAACTATACAATAGATAATAAAAATTTAACCGAAATTTGGAGGAAAACGTTTTTATGATTTAAACAGTAGTAGTACAATATGGAAGCCAGAATGGATTAGAACGTCGTTTTCCTCTTCATTACTTCACTAACAGTTATAAACAATTTGTCATGATCTTAGAGTGATTGAAACAAGCTAAGCAGAAAAATGAAGCCGAGGGATTTCACGAAACGAAAAACTAACGACAACGTTATACTTATGATCAAATGAGTGTCACAAAACTGTGGGTCAATCTACAATTACATAAGGGTACAGGAGACACAATGCTTGATCTAGGGGCATGCAAGTTAATGTAACATTATATGTTAGAAGAAATTATTCTAGGTTATGCTAACTATGGACTACGAGTACAATGATAATATAGCAAGGGTTCACTTTAATTGTCTTTGAGATTGTACGACTTAACCAACTAGCACATTTTCATTCTATTCAGTCAGCTAGTAAGGGCAGATATTTAGGAATGAACAAACGTTCAGAAACTTAGATGTAACACCTGTCTAGACCAAATGGACTTATTTCAACTCCCAGCAAAGAATTGGGTCAGAATGGGTTCGACCTTATAGTGAACAAGTGGACAGAAACTTGACAGGTGATGATCCAACTCGAATATTTCTAAGAGCTGTTTAAGGTTTCTCTAGTCTCAATGCTTTACTTTTTCTTTTAGTTCTTTATATTTCTTTTCGTATCTATTATGAATGATATCCAACTTTCAGTCTAAGCTCACAGAGGGCGTAATCTATGGTTTATAGAGATCTTTTCTGAAAATGTTAAGTTGGGTAAACCGATAACCAGCGGGGTGTGGCAGGGGGTCAAGAACAGCGCAATCCAAAGAAGAGCTAATGCAGCAAAATGACGCAACTTATCTATACAAGCAGATCAGAGACCTGATGATTGTGCTCTGTCAGGTGAGATCTCTCACTATAACACATGGTATTAAGGGGAAAGATTCTGATAAATGCCAAAAGGTAGCCCAAGAACGGACGCTTATGAGATAACAGTGTTGAAGCTTCTTTTGATTGTCCAAGACAATTAATGTTCAACGGTTCCTAAGGCTACACATCATAAGAAATTACGGAATTTTATCAAAATAAGTGTATACTCCATACTATAAGTCTTCCTTGGGCTTGGCATTTACCATTATAATACTAGACAGACATTATTCACAACTCCTATATTTCGAGTGTTTGTAAATGTGTCAACATTACTTATGTACAATGTTTAAATATTTCAGCAGATCGACTAATATCACAACTTACATCTTGCCCGTTGATACCATTAACTTGAATTGTGGAACTTTTACTTATACGTTAAAGAGGAACATTTGACTCAATTTCAATACTCAAGTTTTCTATTCAAAACATCGAAAATAAATCGTTCGAAATAATAATATTTGTCGGCAAACGATAGCTCTGCATTCTGTCATTTCGTAAAGCCAAAGGCTCAGTTAACAGCAAGCAGTTAAAGCAATGTTGCATTCTCGTTACATTCATGTAACTATGAGCTCTTTTCTTTTTAGCATTTCAGCCATGTCGCATCGAGGTAACATTCATGCTGCAATGCGCTTTTTTTCCAAAACACATTTTCCCAATCACAGATGCAGTTTTGTGGGAAAAATGCCATCGCATTTGGTAGTTTTCGGAATGTATTGGCAATTTTTGGGTGGATTTTTTTGATCCCGATATGTCGAAGAGACCTAGCAAAGACTTTAATATGGTCACTGATTTTTCTGTGACTATATGACTTAATAGATTTTTGGCTTAAAAATGGATTGCTCAGTTCATATTATAAGTTCAAATTATGATGACAAGATCAAGAAATTTTGCTGTCAAAGTTGTGACAACGAAATTAAGATATTTTTCGATTATTTTGCGACAAATAGAATCATTTCGAATCGTTTATTTCTCAGCTATAAGCACTATCGTGAGCTGACATGACAGAAGATTTGAAAATTTGCGATTAACAAGAAAAAGTGTTACGTTGTTTGAAATCTGGACGTAGATTACTTAGTCTACAAACTTAAAGATATCGAACCGGTACCTTAGTAAAGTTTTATTCGATGAATACAATTTGAGTATTAAAATCTCTGTATATCCGATTGTCACGTTAAACGTGTAAAAATAACGTCACGACAACATTATCAGCTATGGACTGGCTGCTAAATTTAAGATTATGAAAAATGATAATTTTATTCCCGTAAAGGGAAACGCACCTATTATTCTGTAAATTTCCTAAGATTAATATTGAAGGGACACTACTTAAAAAAATCTACATACTTGATTTTGACTAGACCAATATCTATCATCAGCCCAAGGTTCGTGATATTACCGTTCTCTCCTAAAAAAACCATTCAGGCAATATAGTCCGGTCTATTAAGACATTCGAAGTTACATAAAATCCCAACAAGCTGAATTTCTGTGAAGTTGTTCAAAACATAATTATAAACAATGTCTAAGAGTTCCGCATCATTCCCCTGTAAGGAAAAAATTTAATTCAAGGTCAAAGGTCAAAAAATGAGTATTTCGCGATTTTCAGCAAAACGGTAAGTTTTATCATAAAAGTACCTCAGACAAAAATTGTAGATCATAGAATTATCTATAAAAAATGTATCAATACTTTTTTTCTTACGAGCCACCGTTTCTGAGATATAACGATTCAAAAAGTTATAACTACGCGCAAAGTACACTACCTCATAGGTGGCGTGGAAACGTGTGCATATTATGACGATAACGACTTTTATAACTTTTTGAATCGTTATATCTCAAAAACGGTGGCTCGTAAGAAAAAAAGTATTGATACATTTTTTATAGATAATTTTATGATCTACAATTTTTGTCTGAGGTACTTTTATGATAAAACTTACCGTTTTGCTGAAAATCGCAAAAAACTCATTTTTTTGACCTTTGACCTTGAATTAAATTTTTTCCTTACAGGGGAATGATGAGAAACTTCTAGACATTGTTTGTATTTATATTTTGAACAATTTCACTGAAATTCAGCTTGTTGGGACTTTATGTAACTTCACTCTCATTTTTTGGTCTAAATAGACCGGACTACAATATGATCGAAGTTTATACGTTAATTAAATATGTAGTTAGTAAAATATAAAATAATAATCTTTCAGATTTAGAATATGTCACACTTCAAAATATCCAACACCACTTTAATCACAGCAAATATAAAAACGTCAAAAAAAACAATTAACACAGTGAGTTTGATCACACTGGAACTGAAAAACAATTGAGTTCCAGATAAATCTTAGTCGACTATTTTCATGGCCCTCTGCCTCGGGTCGATTTCCGCGGTAGTTTAAGTTTAAAAAAACTTAGAACACTGAGGTGACTTGTACGAATGTGACGTCAGAAAATCATTGGATCAACGAAAAACACGGTTTTAATAACATTTCACTGAATTGATAGAAAAATATACAATATTCCCACGATTTGAAATTTTTTTCAATTCATGTTTTATTTTAATGCTTATCAACTTTCTTTTTATGTTTTTATTTTTCAGGATTACGTATGTGATGTAACATTAGAGGCATATTTAAAACTATGTATTCGTATTTTACGTACTTTAATTTATGTTTATTATTTTTATCTTTTCATTTTTCATTTTGTTCTTGAAATTATCTTTATTTCGTTTTCGAATTTTCTTGCATTCTGATAGTTATCCCTCTGGATATTACTAACGATTTTCTTCGTCACATAGGTTCACATTCACTTTAATATCTTAATTAATCGCTACAATATTAAAACGAAAACTTAATTAAAACAAATTTTTTCGTCATTTGATGACGGAACAATAATAGTATCAATATTAATATTTTCTTCAATATATCATACAAACTTGACATAAATAAATCGGTACGGTGTGTCGTTGTGACTTACTACAAGTAGGAGGCTAGGGCGGCCATGACAGGTGCGGGGGGTAACGCGACCGGTATGTGGTAGTATTTACAGACTGTCCGGGTACATTGGCCCTTGGCTGCGTCCCTACATACTGCCACTCTGTGATTCGCTACTTCCACCCCTTCTCCTGTAAACGAATACAACATTAGATCAGAGAAATTTGTGAAAAAACTCGAGAGCTCGATTAGCTATTATCAGTGCTGTGCCTATGATGAAGTAAGGTCACAATGATATAGCTAACCCAGGACACAATTGATTATCCAAATACGCATTAACAGGAAGCTTCGTAATAATGTAAACTGGCTTACGAATCGATCAAGTTTTCAATGTTAAGAAAAATGAAAAGATCAAACGAAATGAACCGAAAATTGAATAAAATAACAAGGAATGAGTAGATATACAGCAATTGTTAATTTTTTTTAAGCGTTTGTTGATAGATTTCATGTAGAACTATTAAAACTATTGAGTTCAGGTGATGAATTCATGCTTATTTTCTCAATAATTTTGAAAGAATGTTCATGACTGTTCATGTATATTGAGCTAAGAAATACAGGGTGCGGCAGCATACCTTCCTTTTTTTAGAACTCAATAAAACGCATTGTATGAATCAGAAATTTTTAATTCGTTTTTTATAATATAGGCACATACATAAAGTTTTGTTTTACCCAGTTTTCAAGATGAAATCAGGTAGGTGACGTCCCCCCATTCTCCATACACTGAGTAAACCGATTTCTGGCGTTTGTCATGACTCCAGCCAGCATAGCAGGCGTTATGTTGGCAATTTTTTCCTGGATGCTGTTCTTCAAATCTTGTAGGGTCCTTGGACGGTTCACATAAACACGAGATTTCAAAAAATCCCATAGAAAAGGTCACAAGGGGTCAAATCGACAATTGCATCAAAGGCCTTTGCATTCACCTAAAGTCAGAGTGTGGTGTGCAATTTCCTCAAGTGGATTTATTGGTCCCTGGTTCTTTGAGGAAAATGAAGTCACAGTGACAGTGAATTCGGACCGGTATCTAAACATGTTACAGGATTTTTTTCCCACACCCAAGAAGAAATTGCCAACATAACGCCTGCTATACTGGCTGGAGTCATGACAAACGCCAGAAATCGGTTTACTCAGTGTATGGAGAATGGGGGACGTCGCCTACCTGATTTTATCTTCAAAACTGGGTGAAACAAAACTTTATGTATGTGCCTATATTATAAAAAACGAATAAAAATTTTCTGATTCATACAATGCGTTTTATAAAGTTTTAATAAAAAAAAATTATGCTGCCGCACCCTGTAGTAGCCAAATTCTAGAATTAAATTTAGCATTGAAAAACCCGAAAACAATTCAAACACCAGTGAAAACTTAACTGAGGATAATTCTTTCTTCTTGCTCGATATGAGCATATACATGGTGTTTCTGAATTGATCTGAATAATATAAGACGGTGATTCCTCAGAGCATTTTATAAAAAAAAATCCCATAAATTCAGGTACAGAAATGTATGTTTCCAAAATACAGAATGTTGAAGTTCCTCTTAAAATCTAACTAAAAAAAAGTACTACTCCACCGAGATATTCAAAACTAACAATTTTTATCGAATTCTTCGTTTAACAAAAATCTCTTGTGCCTTCTTTTCGTGTGGGGCACCGTTTTCATGTAAAAAAATGAAATATCTTAGCGAGTATTTTTCGTTACTTTATTAACACATTATGTGGTTGCGAAGCTACGTTAACATATTTTATTTTTTCACACAGAAACAGAGCCTCACACAGAATAAAAGCCGAAAAGTTTTTTGTCACAAATTAAACAAAGAATTAAAAAATATTGTTAGATTGAACAGTCCGAAAATAATCCTGGTGGGCATTTTTCAATAAACTTGATATAATCCTATGAAGAAGTGAGAAGAAAATGTATTAATTTCTGCTTTCAATTCATGTTGAGAATTTTTTGGATTGTATCACAACGAAAGAAATTCATCAGATGATAAGAACACCCTTTTTTTCGGCTGATATAGACAGGATACAATTTAAGGGAAAGAAAAAAACATACATGAATATGGTTTTCCACTAACCTTCCTGTAGATGTACAAATTTGCAGGCTTGCCGGTTACACTGGCCACGATTAAAATCTTGGCACACCGGGAGGGTGTCCAGTAACTGAAATTATCAAGAGAAATTCATCAATATTCAGTCAAAATAGACACACATTCGAATATATATCATTTAAAAATTTTGAATAAATATACACTTTCTCAACTGAAGAATAGCAGACAGAAAAGCACTACTAAAAATCTATCGAATAATTGGGTATTTCATCCAAAAATTTCTTCGATGCACATGCCAATCGTTAAATTACTAAATGGTCAGTGTTATTAGTTCAATTTTTAAATAGATGTTCAATCATTCTGCACTCCGCAAACTGCAATTTAAACTTCCGTAAAAAGTCGTTTACGCCTTCGGTAACTGTAAATATTGAGGTAAAATTATATAAAGAGAAAATTATCCACATTTCAGTTCATACTACTCGGAAGCAACAAATAAAAATAAACTCAGGCGACATAAATAACATAATTCTTAAATAAAAACAGCTGGTACTGCTAAAAGCTAAGGCATTATACCGAAATTTGACACAATTTTGAATGGCCATACTTCCTCACAGGAAATTAATGATAGTCTAAGAGCCCGTGAACCCCAGACCTTCATTATTTTATAAAAGCTGCAAATATGTCTACGCATGCTCCCAACACAGGTAAGAACGATGGACCATTATGAAATTTGGGTTACCCTGGCTTTGGCAGGTAAACGGTATTAAAGGGGTGTAAAATACTGATCTAATTTCGTCAAATTATGAAGTGTGATTTTTTGACATTACTTTCAGAATTTCATTAAAAATCACGTCATTAATTGCCAGACACTTACTATAGTGGTAACCCCTTGCCAGACACCCTTAATGTTCATAAAATTATATGTATACTATACTTACGTTATAGTATAAAAGCTGATTTTTATATATGATACTTGGGTAATAATAAGATACATAATGTTTCCTCATTAGACAGACATTTTTGATAGTGCCAACCCTTTGCCAGACAAGCTTGTAGTTTAGCTGCAGGTGTGAGCGCGAGACAGTATTTATGAGTGGGTGCGAGTGAGACGGCATGATTATAATGACTTATGCAAATACATTTTTTGCTACAGATTTATATAACTAATCATTTAAATCTCAAAAACATCTGAAGGAAAAACATTCGATGCTACAACTAAATTAAATTATAATAGAATAAATTTAAATTTAAAAACAATTTTATTCAGTTGTAGCATCGGATGTCTTTTCTTCAGATGTTTTTGAGATTCACTTAAATGATTAGTTATATAAATCTGTACCAAAAAATTTATTTGCATAATTCATTATAATCATGCCGTCTCACTCGCACCCACTCATAAATACTGTCTCGCGCTCGCACCTGCAGCTAAACTACAAGCTTGTCTGGCAAAGGGTTGGCACTATCAAAAATGTCTGGCTAATGAGGAAACATTATCTTATTATTGCCCAAGTATCCTATATAAAAATCAGCTTTTGTACTATAACGTAAGTAGAATTACATATAATTTTATGAACATTAAGGGTGTCTGGCAAGGGGTTGCCACTATAGTAAGTGTCTGGCAATTAATGACGTGATTTTTAATGATATTCTGAAGGTAATATAAAAAATCACACTTTATAATTGGACGAAATCGGATCAGTAGTTTACACCCCTTTAATACATTTTACCTGCCAAAGCCAGGGTAACCCAAACTTCATAATGGTCCATCGTTCTTACCTATGTTGGGAGCATGTGTAGACAATTTTCAGCTTTTATAAAATAACGAAGGTCTGGCGTTCACGGGCTCTTGCTCTATGATATTTCTAATCGAATATCAGCAGACAAACATAAGCCAATTGCAGCAAGAGGTCAAAAACCAAAAAGCAGTGTTAATAACAAAGGTTGTGTGTAATCTTACATGCAGAATGTTTGAAAATCTAATAGTCTTTCCGTTCGAAAAGCCATGAAATTTCATTAATTGCACGCAATTGAAGAGTAAAGCAAAATCTCTAATTTAGTTCATGAATAAGGTACCATTTATCCAAGAAAAGGCAGCTCGAAAAATGTAAGCATAAAATCTCGAGGAAATATGCTTACATAAGAAATGAAAGGTAAATAAGTTACAATGTTAAAATATCTATTAAAATAAAAAACAAATATCCAAAAGTGTAACGAGTTTTTTATTAAAATAAACAACATATATCTGAAAACATCGGTTAAGATATTATTTTAGGTTAAAATATTAGTATTATGTTCAAACAACATTGTAACTTATCGAATTGTCTGGTCATGCATGCTGTTCCACATAAGCTTCAACTTTATGATTTCGAAAAATAAGGGTTCAAATACAAACACATAAGCACACAATTCGTTGGATTCACAAGGGCCACTAGAAAGTTGCAAAATAGTGGGCCGACGCGAAAATACTTTTTTTCAGGAAAATTTTACCGTTTTTTTCGCAATATCTTTTCTCTCCTTCATTATTTTATTCATACTTTTAAGAAATCATACACTACTGGAAAAAATTAAAGGATCAAAAAAAAATTCCAAATTTTTCGGCCATTTTCAACATGCCGTAACTTTGAGAGGAATGGTCGTACAAGGAATTTAAAAAAAAGAAATTGTAGCTCCAAGTATCTAGTTTGTGGATTAGAACTTCAAAAATTTTAAGTTTCAGTGGTTTCCGGGTAATGATAGAAAAATCAGCAACAAAAAAATTCTCAAAATTTTACCACTTTTTTTTTCTTGTCTACGAGCGTGGAAATTTTATTTTTGCATAATCGTTATAATGATGCGATACTTTGTTAATTCAGCTTCAATTTATTTTTTTATTGACCTCAATAGTCAATACGTCCACTTCTCGCCGCGATATCGGTCTTAAAATGGAAAAGGGTCCATTTGTCTTTGATTATCGATTTCTCAGCAACCAATGATCGCGCAGAGAATTGAGGTAGGGTTTCAAGACCTTAAATGAAATCCCATTAATGAACAACAATTGCTTATTCATAGAAATTTTTTTTTCTTCATGTCGCATCAATATAAAAATTTAACAAAAAAAGGCTTTTAGTGGTTTCTTGGAAAATCTACCGCTGGATCGAAAATGTTGAGGAAACCAATAATGTTAAGTGTGGCTTTCACAGTTCAATATGTTGATAAAAACCGTACGAAGAGCCAACTCAATCCAGCGAGCCGTTTTTTTGTTTGAGTCGATTGAATTTTTGAAAAAAAATAAGGATCACGTTTTTTGCTCAAAATCTTTAAAAAAGGCAAAAAAAAATTTTCTGGAGCTTTTTACACATTTTAATTGCAGATAGTACATAAATTTCAAAAAAGAAAAATAAAATAAACTAACAAATAAAATTTTTATTAATTTAATAACGGATAAAAAATGGATCATTTTCCATTTGAAGACCGATATCTCGGCGAGAAGTGGACGTATTGAGGTGAATAAAAAAATAAATTAACAAAGTATCCTATCATTATAACGATTATGCAAAAATAAAATTTCCACACTAGTAGACAAGAAAAAAAAAGTGGTAAAATTTTGAGAATTTTTTTGTTGTTCATTTTTCTATCATTACTCGAAAACCACTGAAACTTAAAATTTTTGAAGTTCTGATCCAAAAACTAGACACTTGGAGCTACAATTCCCTTTTTTAAATTTCTTGTACGACCATTCCTCTCAGAGTTACGGCATGTTGAAAATTGCCGAAAAATTTGGAATTTTTTTTTGATCCCTTAATTTTTTCCAGTAGTGTATTAGCCTTTTCCAAGGCCACAGAAAGCCTCAGGTCCAGCAGGTGTTATCCTTGAAGCAATTTTTGCAAGTTTATCGGCCACAATTCCCTGGCACCCATTTTAGTGTTATTTTATTGCCTCTTGCCAAAAGCTTTATGGTGTTACGGCAATCCCAGGTCAGAAGAGACCCTCTGTTGAAAATTTTGGGACAAATTCCTTGCTGCGAAAAGGCATATTCAATTCCAACAAGATCATGACTCAATTTAACAAGTTCCTAGCGCCATGGCTCGACCAACTCTAAAAGAACTGACTAGTTCTCACATCCAACAATAAACTTAATTAATGACTGTATGAAGTTTACTGAATAAAAACAGCACAAATGCTTGCAAACAAAAAATGAACAGAATATTCTAAAGTTGATATACGATAAACAAGAAAAATAAAAAGATTACAACATGGATTGCAATAGCGAAGGGTATAGAAATGTGTTATGTGTTTTATTCGCTTGAACCCTTCTTGACTTTACCCCTTATTTTGGGCTAGCTATGTAGTACAGCTTACATGAAGTAAAACATACGTGAATACCTGTCCTTGTTCATCAGTGTAGATCACAAACGGGGCATTTTGGGGTACAGACCCACCATTGTCTATGACGGCGACATGCAGTAGTGCAGCAAGCCAGCAAAGTTATCGCAGCCAATCAGCAATACGATAACATAACAGCCATTACGTCACCCACCATACACCAGAGCCGTGATTGTGTTTTGTTTTTCGGAATGGAGTGTGTAGTATTTATACGGGTAGAAAGATTGCGAGAGTTGCAAAAAGACACGGTGCACGGTCCATGAGATGGAGAAGGTTTTAATATTTGTTTTAATGGTGTCCGGTGGGCCCCCATAACCATATTGACGTACAGGTTGTCAGTGTGTACGCAAAATTATTCGGTTTAGGAAGGACAAATTCGTTTTTATTGGGTAATAGGAGAAGAAAAAGATCCAGGCAAAATTCAGACAACGAAAGCATGAAACAGAATTAAGCAAAATAATCAATAATTAAACAGATGCAAAAAGATATAAAGGTGCAATTTCTCATTCCAATTTTCCAAATCATAAAATGAATATGAATATTTTTGTAGGAAATTTGAAATTGCACTTAATTAGAAACAAGTAAAATAATCGAATATGTCAAGCACAATATTCTCTTCTATGAGAATAAAATATAAGGTGCCTATTTTAAAAGTCGCCATCCTTAACAACTCAATACAATTTAATAAGTCAGAATTTGTGAAAACCCTCAGGCAAGTCGATATTTGATGAAAGGGAGGCATGATCTGGGATACAAACCTTGCTTTTACAGCAACCCCTGGAGAGTGTTGTAACCTCATCAGGGTAGTTTTATAGCACAAATGTATACACAGATTCAAATTTGAAAGAACCTTCAGTTTGTGTTCTGACTTTTCTGGAAGCATGGACCTAAAATACTAACTGGACGTCGAACTTTCTTACTGTCACGTAGAAAAAGTGAGGCAAATGGCCGCCATTTGCAGTTTGGGGTGAACCACAAATATTTTGATGTTTTATGCCATTTGTGCTCGAATTTTGATTGAAACATAAACGTTCCTTTGAAAGAAGTGATGAAAAACGAACTCTATATATTAGTGTTCTGTGACCTCTGACATTTCGGTCTATTAAAATTATAAATATTTTCGATTCTTGTGATTAGTTATTAAACAATATTGGTAATCCTATCATTTTAATTCGTTGAAATAAAATAAATGAAGGAATATTGGTAATTCTAATATTTATTTATTTTATTTCAATTCATAGAAAAAGTGGCAACTCTCAAATTCACCCCAAACTGCAAATGGCCGCCGTTTGCCTCAAAATTTTTGACAGGTTCGCCATCTAGTAAGTATTATAAATCTGTGTCTGGAAGGTGAATATTCATAGAGTTACAAGGGTTTTTCATTCATAGAACACAAACTGCAGGTTCATACAAATTTTAATCCATGCATGCATTTGTGCTATAAAACGACCCACTATTCACCTATTCAAATTCCTGATGGGGTTGCATGCCTCTGAAAGGAATTGTGGTAGAAACAAGCTTTGGATCCCAGATAATGTCCATCGTTATTATAATTCTACCTGTCTGAGTATTTTTACACATTTCTGATTCGTTGTTGAGTAATTGAAGGTAAACACTTTCAAATGAAACACCCTGTATACTGATATCGTGAAAATATTTCAGGAAATGATTGAAATAGGAAGAAACCCTCATATAAACCTCAACAGTGCTAGAACACTCGCAACAATATCCTCAAAAACCTAGAATTTTGCTTTAATATTTCGTAATTTGGTAGATTCGAAAGAAATCCAGTGGAGATGAGCGTATTGTAACGAAATATTGGATAATTCTCACTAGTCACAAGAATACTTGATATCAAAAGCAATTTTATATTGAATCGGCAATTATCTCCGCCACTATTGAAATTTTGGGAATTTTTTGTCCAGATGAAAGAGTTCATTCAAATCGAATGTATTTGAGGACATGATGAAGTATAATTTCGATGTATTCTAGCACACAAGTTGATATGAAGTCTTCTTGGTATTCTGATGAGTAGAAGCATCTCCTGCAAAATATTCAGACACCCTGTATATGTTAGCTTTTTTCAGAAAGTATCTGAAAGGATCAAATATCAACCAGAAAGTAATGGTGTACAGATTATAAAGTATAAAATATTTGAGCTATGTGCTTTGATCACAAATAATCATTCCGAGAATATTGTGCATGGAAAACTTGTTAGTAAAAAACGACTGAAAAATTAAGAAAATAGTAGAAATGAGAAAACTAAAAACTTACTTACAATGTAGTATTGCTAAATACCTAACGTTTAAGCAATAAAGCAAAATATGTTAAAATATAAAATGGTCAAAAAGCTGTTAAGTGTAGAACAGATTCGGCGATGCTACAATTAGTCTATGCTGCTGGGTTCTGCAAAACAACATATTGAGTATGAACTTGAAATATACTATTTTTATAAATAATCAACACAGTATAGTATCAGAAATATGAAGAATCTACTTTGGTTTACTTACTACAAAGCTAGACAGACTTATAATGTATGGGACAAATGGAGAAGGGTTTACTCTAGCTTTCCAAGAAACACTCATAGCGATACACGAATCATAGAGGTGTAACTTTTTATCCCCCACTCCTTTTCAATTCTATGCATTGTTTGAAATTGGTGCATTCAATTGCAGAAACCTTTTGTGCAGAAGGAATGAGTTTAGTTATTCTTTTTGATTTCAGACTATTTTTCTTTTATATCTTTGTTCACTTTGGAAGACCAAATATGCTGAGTAAGATCTATTCAACAACACCATATCAAATAGTGTTAAGTGAATTTTAAAATGTATGTAAAATGCTGCTATCTACCACATGAAGTCGAAAAGTTTCAACTAGGACACTGATGAACATTTTAAAATTGAAATGGCAAAACAAAAACAATAAAAAGCGAGATTCTGATGAATCCTACTCAACATATAAGGTCTTATAGTCCTGTACAGTTATTGCTTGTGTTCAGAGGAGAAAGGATAGCTTGCCTGTAACAGATTATTTTTTGTGTTCAATTTCTAGTTTTTTATCGAGAAAACATATTTTGATCTCGAAGTTATTCTCACTTGGAAAATTACGAAGATTAGCTCAAGTAAATGAAGATTTTTCTCGTGTGCAATTTCGAAAAGCAAGTGTTAGTCTTTCGAAGCATCTCATAGAAGAGTGACTTGATAGAAAGAAAATACAAAAAATAAAATGTGTGGCAAGCGAAGGGAGTTCTACAGCCTTTATAGAACCTTTGAATAAATAGTAAGCTCAATAGGAGGTTCATAAAAGCATTGTTCTAGCCTCAGCAAGTTTTTCTTTGAAAAAATATAGAATTGAAAATTCCTCGAAATATTTTTCAAACTGTTTGTGTAGCTTTTTTACGACTCTTTGGAGATATTTTCGAACGATATAATGATTCTAGAATTTTTGTTTGATTTGTAACTGATAATGATAAAAACAAAAATGAACCTAATGAGAAATACTGCTGATTGGCTAAGATTGAAGGAAATACAGGATATTTTCGGAAATAAAATATAAGCAAATGATTAATAAAACAAAGATCATGCATTTTCAAGCATTATTATTACAAATAGTGGCGTGATCATAATTTTCATACACCTCAGGATTAGAACGAGTACATTACACAATAAAATAATACAAATATGGAAACAGTTGTCACACCATGTGGTGAAAATAACCCACACCTCTGCGAAGCGTGATCAGCAGCCCAAAAAGGCACTACATTATTGTAAGTTAAGTTCATAATGGTTGGCAGCTGATAACGCAAGTTATATGAAGACAGAGAAAAGTTAATTTAGGTTTGTACTCGGTCAGCACTATAAGAAATAGTGAAAATACTGATAACAAAAAGCAGCATGTATTAGGCCGTGATGCATATGATGTGCCAGCACGAAGAACTTTCATCTATAAAGTTTCAGATTCCTGCATTTATTCAAAGCGTTGTACTAAAGCTATTTTACTTCTATGAAGAAAGAACAGGTCAACTGTTCACCGAGAAGTTAAATCGGACTTGTTTCCCTGCCCTCACATAACTTAATATTCTTCTTATCAAAAGTACTACTGCAAATGGGGACTTTTCTAACCTGTCTCTTACAGTTAAAACCTACTCAAAAATGCAAATAATTCCATTAAAGTATTTAACACTTAATGGATTTGAATAGTCACTAAGACGAACATGCATCACATTTCCGTACAAGTCTGAATAGTATACAATTTCTGTGAAATATTTAAATTTTACTAATAAGTAGTAAGACACATTTTATATCCATACTATATGTAAATATGTGAATATTCAAATTTTATTTGTTACATCACAAAACTAACTAGCCTACACTTTATAATTACACTTACTATTCTCAAAGATACTCTACGAAATTCATTAAACTTGACATGAAAAATATTCACATTAAAATATTCGTTGAATCTTCAGAACTTTAAATTCTACCTTTTTCCTGACTGAATATAAAAAAATATTCTTTCTATTAATGTGAGAATTTCCCACAAGTCAAATATGTCAACGATATTTGTGCTTCGAGATCAAAACCAGGAAGACAAAAACAACCTCTCTGAGGCGAATTTACTGTAACCTAAGAAGTAGCCTTTGGAAACTAAGTGATTTATATTGGGAATATACAGAGGATTCGCCAACCCAAAAAGAAGTTATTCCGAAAAAACCTTGCAACATGCAAACATGTACTAAATATTAACCCCATGCAATATGGTCTTCCATCTTGGGAATCAGTTATAGGCAACACGAATTTTGGATAGAATCATTACTACATCATTTCCAAGTGTATTTCAGAAAGCTTCAATTGTATTTCAGAATAGTCAATTGTATTTAAGAAAGCGTCAATTGTATTTCAGATTAGTCAATTGTATTTCAGAAAGCGTCACTTGTATTTCAGATTAGTCAATTGTATTTCAGAAAGCGTCAATTGTATTTCAGATTAGTCAATTGTATTTCAGAAAACGTCACTTGTATTTCAGATTAGTCAATTGTATTTCAGAAAGCGTCAATTGTATTTCAGAAAGCGTCAATTGTATTTCAGATTATATCATATGTATTTCAGAACCCGTCATTTGTAATTCAGAATAGGAGTATTATTTTAATTTCCAAATATCACAATCATCTCAATTTCAGTGTGGTCTTGGGATTGAGGAGGATAAACCGTATTCAAAATGAACAATTCTGCTATATTTAAATGTGTGTACATATAAATTGAATTTCGAATGACCATTTCCGAAATACAATTGACGATTTCTGAAATTTAATTGACTGATCTGAATTACAAGTGATATTTTCTGAAATGCAATTGATGATTTCTGATATACAATTGACTAATCTGAAATACAATTGACGCTTTCTGAAATACAATTGACTAATCTGAAATAAAATTGACTCTTCCTGAAATACAATTGACTATTCTGAAATACAATTGACGCTTTCTGAAATACACTTGGAAATGGTGTAGACTGAGGTAATAAAAGTGTGGAATCTCACGAGCTAGGTTGGGAGCTTATTGAAATCGTTGAGACAAAAATATATTATTTGTGCAGAGAAGGTAAGTTAGTCGAAATGAAATCCTTTTGGGTAGGCTCACAAACCAATAAGTTTTATCCTACAACGAATGGCACTTCTAAAGGAAAAACGGTAATGAAATAAACTACCATGCGGTTTAAAAAGGTACCCAAGAGGAGATATAATACGATTGTGTCCATGCAGTAATTCTAACAAGTACAAAATATTATGAAACCATATAATATAAAAATACATATTACTAACTCGTTACATAGCAATAGACAGTATTCTAAATGTAAATAATATGACCAGAGTGTTAGGATGGGTCTTTTTAGGCGCAATGCGAGATAGCAAATGTGAGGATATCACAGTTAGGAGGCACTCGCTTCAAAGGTCGCTCTAAGCCTCTTCTGATAACTCTGATTGTATGTATAAAGGATTATTATTATTATTATGACATAAAAAATGACATCCACTTGGGGCAAACGATGCTCACAGGGGCAAATAGACTTCTGAATGATAAAATCGCAAAAATTTCTATAACAACTACTGCTGACTAGAATGAGAATAGGAAAAATCAAATCGACCTCTAATTCAAAAATTTAATGGGGGCTAATATACAATTTAAAATTATTATTACACAAAACGATCTAAATATAATATTAGTAAAATTTCGACGAAAACAAATTTATACAAATTTCAACTATAACACAAATCAACAAAACAATGACAACAATGATTTCGAATGGATTAAGTAGTCTTCAATTTTTTGTACGGCTGTAGGACGACGTTGTTGTTGTTGTTTTGGGCCGCCGCCACTGGAATATTGCTGGGCGTCGAGACGATTGGGGCGGCGGAAACGGGCACCTGGTACTGGGTGGCGCCCATCAGTCCCGTGTTCATAATGGGAGTAGTACCAGTTGGGTAGGCGGCCCTGACAAGGGAATACGGGTTTATGAATTGTGGCGGGGGACGCGCAAAGTTTAGTAAATTAGTCTGATGGTGGTTTAGGGCAGCGTAAGGGTTTGTTAAGCCCAAGTTTAACCCAGCGGCGGCGGCATTATGCGCCCCAAAGCCCAAGGGAAGACTGGAATACCTGGCGGCGATCGCAGGCGGCGGCACACTCAGCGCCTGCTTGTTCAAACTTATTCCCGTATAATTCATGGGATTCAGAGAAAGCGGTATCGCGCTTGCGTAAGTCGGCGTTGCCAAAGTGGCGGCGTAAGACTGCGTCGCCGCAACTGCTGCCGCGTAGTTGGAATTCGCCTGAGCCTGCGCCAACTTGACCGCCTTCGCGTAGTTTTGCTGAGCGACCTCCTTGGCAAGCGTGGCGGGATCGGGAACCATGGATTGGTGGGTAAGAGCGGAAACTGTAAGGGGAGCTGAGGCTGAGGTTACGGTGGACGTAGAAGCAACGGGTGGATTGTCGCTTTCTTTGGAAAGTTGATGGCTGGCGATAGTAGAGGTAGTAGCGGGTGGTAGTTGATGATCTGTGGAAGGGATAGAGGAAGCTGCGGGAGAAGCGCAGGCTGCGGGGGCGGGGGATGTAGAATACTCACATGATACGGGCACGAACGGCTGTTGAAGTTGCATGAGTTGTTGGTAGGTTGTTGCGTTCGGCTGGTACACTGGCACGCCTGATTTGTCTGTGGCCGGTCGTTTGTATGGCATCATGCCCGGGAAAGGCTAAAATTTCACCAATATTATTTTCTATTGAGTACTTTTTCTTTCTTTCAATACGCTGTTACTTCCTATGTGACGTTTGATTAAAAACAAACTAATGAATCTCGTTAACA
Source organism: Propylea japonica (assembly GCA_013421045.1). NCBI lineage: Eukaryota > Metazoa > Arthropoda > Insecta > Coleoptera > Coccinellidae > Propylea > Propylea japonica. The sequence goes on along the minus strand of CM024246.1, from coordinate 40,274,689 downwards.
TTCGAATTGGAAAAGGTTTTTGGCATATCACAAACGCGTTCAAGATAGAGGTTACAAAATTGATATCCTCAAATCGTGTTCTCACAAGCAGAAGTTACATAATCAAAGTCTGTTTTGAGTGGCACTGAAATACATTTTCAAATCTTCATGTGAAAGTTAATAGCATTAAGAAATACTGAACGCACTTTTGTTATTTTTCTGTCTACCTAAAAAGAAGGTATCAGTTCAATGTACACGAAATTTATCAATAAAAACCCATTTTTTTTCGACCTCAAAATAAAAGGTGGGTTCAACGTAAACTGAAAGAACCAATAATGACAGATTTTGGCTGTTCAATTTCTACAATTTCAATGTACATGGCAACTAGACATGAAGTATTTTAAAGCAGTACGAGTAATGTTACAACTCTACTGAAACATAGAAATTCATATTGGGTCAAATGTATGTCTTCTGTAAAAAAAGAATGTTTTTCAATTGAGAATTTAAATTGAATTCAAAATGCGGTCGGTCGGAGCTTAGATCCGAAGTTCTTAAAGCCTTTTGTTAGAGAGCCCCCTACATTAAGGTTTGAATTAAAGCCAATATTAAAATTGAACTCAAATACGATTGATTAAAAAATCAGGGTGATGTATTCGTGGGAACAACCTAAACTTTTAAGTGACATATAAAACATAATATAGTTTATTCGAAATGCATGTATAAAAATAGTAGGTACTTACGAAATTTTCGTAATAAAAAGAACCGACAGATTTCATATCCATCTGAAAGAAACACAAAGAAACAATTAAATAAAATCGAACATTATTACCAAATAACAATTATTACAAGATTATTGTCAATTAAAAAGACGTGACAGTTCACATATTCATCTTTATTGTTAATGAAACTTTGACGGCAGTTATGTTGTTATTGTAGTTGCTAGAATGTTGCGAGATGTAAAACAAACGCAAAACATAATTTAATAAAAATGATGTTCACGAGAATTCATGCATATACAAACACCATATAATAAAAGCAGAAGCCCAAAACAGACGAAAGCTGACCAACTGAAAATGGTCTATAATTTTTAAGCTGAAATTCGTTAGCCCTCACAACATGCTAACAACTTGATGGGGTAGAGGTTTTCATTCTACCTTATTATCTAATTTTTGTTTTTTTAATTGGAGATTTCGACATGAAAGAGTTTAGATATAGAGCTGCTACTGAGCTAAATACCTACGACGCAATAGCAAATATGCAAGTAATGATTTAGTGGAATAAACAAGATAAAAGAGCGAATAATAAATGATAATTCAAAATTTCACAATTTCATGAAGCTTCTCACATGCTTATTCGCCAAATTATACTGTTACGTTATGTTTTTAGGTTTTATTGATATATGATCATTTGAATGACTAGAAAATTTTTAATTTTCAATCCTTCAGGATTTCGACAATTTTTTTTCGGTAATTTTCCATGATTGTTGCAAGCATTGTATGGTTCTATCAACAAATGGAATGACAATTGAATCAGATAAAACATTGCGCAAAGATAAAGAAAATAATAAAAAAGGAAAGGCAGCGAGACAGTTGTACACAGATAAAAAATAGAATAAGTGATAATAAAATAGGGTGAAGTCCATTCAGAGTGGATAAAGTGGTTCAAATCGCTCAACGAAAAATAGTGTAATAAGAATCTCTGATTCCGGATCTGTATTATTTTTTATGTTATTTTTGAAGTAGTATCAAATTCATTCAATAGGCAATCCTAATTTCTGTCAATGATTTCAGAAATTCCTCGACGCTCGAACCTCCTTAGGAAAATTGTAAATAGTGAGTAAAAGTTGCAGGGAAAGCATTTGAAAGTGGCACGAAGCTGAACGAATAAGAATAAATAATAAGTTACAATGCAAAACCCCTACCCTCTGTTTCTTGATTTGCTCTAAGTAAACCCGTTAAAGTTACAAATTGCATACACAATATTTTGATTGTAACTTCTGTAACAAATTTCCCTCAATTATTTTCACCCCTTCATATAAATCTGAAGAAAACTCTTATAGGTATTGTAAATTCGGAAATTCCCTTTCAAAGGAATTGTGTGTTCTGCGTTCTATCATATCCTTTCGATACATTTTATATTGTATTTTCTTCATAACGAATACGCAGTAAATGGAATTTTTTGTTACCATGAGCAGAAAAAAGCATTTCGATTTTCAATATCAAATGGTCGATGTATCATAATTATATTGCTATTTGCATAAGTTTCTGTTCAACCAAATTACTAAATCAGCAAGTTTCTCTGTCCCATCCTGTATATTATTCAGCAGTTCTTTGATTGATGTGATTGAATTCTTTTTAATAAAACTAAGTAAGGTTAGACCTAATAGAATTTTGTTAACTCATGGTTGAGTAGGTATGTAAATTCTTTTTCCGTCGATCTCAAAATAAGAGGGGATTTCAATGTGTACGAAATTGATCATTAATGACCCATTTTAATGCTCAATTTATGCTATTTCCATGTGCAATGCTCATGGCAACTGTATTCAGATGCACGAGAAATGTCAAAACTCAACTGGAACATATACAGGTGTCCCAAAACTCGACGTCAACCCGGAAACGGGTGAAAAGGCATGTAATGCTGGTTGTCAGAAAAAACAAATCTAAGTTGCATAATTTTAAAATAATGGTCATTAAAAAAAACACGCAAAATTCCACACCCTGTGACAGTCTTTTCGCTCCTGTTGCCACAAATATCAACTTTTTCCAACTTTTTTTTTTGCTGTGTAACCTTGAATAATGCTTGTCTAAACTGTAATCAAAATTTGGATACCAGCTGCTCTAGATTTCATAAAAATAAGGCTTGCTTCTCAGAAAAATAATTCAAAATGAACAATGTATAATAATCATTATTTGTTTAGGCAATTGTTCATTTTGAATTTTTTTTCTGACAACCAGCATTACTTGCCTTTTCACCCGAATCCGGGTTGACGTCGAGTTTTGGGACATCCTGTATACATAGAAGCTTTATTATGTCAAATGTATGTCTTGTACAAAATGAGAATGTTTTCAATCAATAATTCATACACAATTCATATTGAGACGTCGGAAAAATCTTGTAATCAACTCGGTTACTAATCGAGCGTCTAATAGTCTCTAACTATTAACGCGTGAGCGGGGCGAACACGTTAAAATATCTGAACCATTAGTCGCTGCTTTTAATAACCTAGTTGATTAAATAACTATTACCTTGTGTGCCACAGACCGTTTCATTAGTATTTATTACATAATCTCCTTCAATAAACAAGGTAAAGTAATATTTATGATGAAATTGTCGTTAGAAATAGGTATAAGGGGGATGCAATAAACTTTCATACTAATTTTCATTTTAATACGGGTTAAAGTATGTAGATTGCAATTCCATCGAGAACTGAAAGATTTCTGCCAGGGAAAAAGCGTGTGTATAAAAAACAAGAAGTCGCCAATCAAAATATTGTGTTTGCAAAATGTAGGTATACACAAACAGGGTGGAGAGAGTACTTTAGTGACATGCAAAGCAAGGCGCATGATGGTACCAGTAATAAATCAGCGTCAGCGGCCGAGGGCTCTCGAGGCCTCTTCTTCCCTATTTCGAGGGCGGCAGCTGCGGCCTGATGAGGGGCCAACAAGGGCGAAACGGCGGCAGGCTATTAGTAGTAGAGCAGCACAAGACCAAGCCAAGGCCAATCCGCCGGAGCCAGGGTAAATAAAACAAATTGGCATAAAATTAATTCTCTGTACATTATGCGTGTGTGTGTTATTGTGGTGAGTTGGTGATACTAGATAAAGCTTTTTTAACTACGTCTGAGTGGCGAAAATCATAATTTATTATTACAAATTGAACGATATGGGTCGATATAGAACAGCGAAATCAAATTTAATTCTGCGTAGTGCAACTATTATGTAAATATGGTTTGGGCTGTTTTCACCATTTCATTTTCTCTATTTATTAACTTGTTGGCAGCATGAAGAATTTGCAAATTGAAAAGTTTGAAACATTTCTACAAGGAATGGAAAAAAATGTGGAATTGTCAGACAATGTCAAAACAGTTGGTCAAAATACATAGGGTGTTTCTGAATTGATGCAAAAGGTTTTAGCGGGTTGTTCTTCAGTTGATTTCATGAAAAAAGTTTTCATAAATGTAGGTCCGGTAGAGCATAATTTTCAAGATGCAGGGTGAAAAATTTTTTACCTAGAAACTAACTGAAGAAAATGGTACGCCACTGAGATATTCTAAACCTACAATTATTTTCGAGTTCTTCGTTCAATCTGTGACGAAAACTCACCTTATTTTCGTGTGAGGCGCCTTTTTTACGTAATCGTCGTTACTTTATTACAATGTAAGTATTAGAAACGCAACGTAGAATGTGTTTTCCAACATATAAAGAAGACGAAAGAGATTTTTTGTCATTTATTGAACGAAGAATTCAAAAATTATTGTTTGTTTGATATATTTCAGTGGTGCACCCCTTTTATTGGTAAGTTTTAGAATAAAACTTCAACACCCTGTATCTTGAAAACAATACATTTCCGGACCAACATATACAGGTTTGGAAATTCACATCTGAAACATACGATATACAATGCATCAGACAGAGAATTCTTCCGTCCAGTTGCACAGATGAATAGTAGAGACAATCACGTGCTGTAACACACTGAATTCCGTTGTCTTATTGCAATATTCTAGAGTCTTGTCTCTCTTTTATCGTTGGGAGGACTGGGAGGAGCATAATTCATTTAGTATGGTAGGCAACAGTAAATTTTTGAATCGAGTATTACGGTCAGCCTGACAAATTAAATAATTCTATACGTGTACTGCAGGTTCCCTACCATACTGCGATAAGAGAGACAAGACTAAGTTATTGCAATAATCAACGGAATTCATTCAGTTACAGCACGTGATTATCTCGACTATTCATCTGTGCAACTAGACGGAAGAATTCTCTGTCTGATGCATTATATATCGCATGTTTCAGATGTGAATTTCCAAATCTGTATATAGGACATTTTTTTTCATGAATGATCTGAGGAATAACCCTCTAATCTTCCGCATCCATTTATAAGCACTCTGTCTAAAAGGACATCGAAATAAAGCACGAAAAGCAGAATTTATAGTTGGCAAAACGTACTCTGAACGAAGACAATGTGACTAAATAGAGATGAAGCTTCACAATATTGAAAAAAGAAAACAAAAAAGTCGAAAATTGAAGGAAACAGCTTTCATTTCAACTGCCGAAAGCACCATTACTAAACCATCTGTTGATCACAAGAATTTCTGGGCTCCAATTGTAAGATCATGTATGAAAATATCATCTAAATTCTGATGAAAGTAACGAGAGTTGCCTTGTTGAAACTTTCAAGTGTGAAGAGTAATTCCTGATGATGTTTGAAAAATGCAGGACGACACGATGATTAGATAAGGAGAAAATGGTGGAAATTGTTTGAATAATAATTCTGATGAATTTTTCATCATTAGGAATTTCACGTCAACAACTTCGAAATATTTGTGACTCACTATTTCCTTGGTAGTATTTTCCACCAATTAAAAACTAGCAATTTTGGGTAACTAATGGTTTCTAGATAGAAAAACTGTATAGAAGCAGCTGTCGAAAGTTTTTTCGAGTTAACTCGCAGAAAAAATTGACAGTTTTTGTCAAATTTATATCGACACATAGGGCATGTCACTCATGGAATAGTCTTGTGAAATACTAACATTTAAAATCGAAAAAACACAATGAAAAGTAATATTTTTTTCCACAAAAAGCATTCGTGCTATTGCAAAATTCTTCGTTTTCGACTCGGATTTCTGATGTTGCCAGCACTCAAGTCTCTTGTTGAAATATTACTCAGCAACGTGCTTGTTCCAATAAATAACACATATTTTCTAAATAATTCCGATAAACGATACAGTGTATTGACCCTGAAAAACGATTATTTTTGATTTGAGAGAAACAAATTTTTTCTTTCACCCATATGTGAATTTACGCCGCCATAAAATACAAAAATAATGGTATTTCGCAAGAAAACAATAAAAACCACTTGTGATCGGCAAAAAACTATAAAACCACTCAGACACTAACTAGATAAACATTTAGAAGCACCAAATAATTATCGTATCGACAATATCGATCAAGAAAAAAATATCAGTAGCACTTGTGTGGAATGAAACGCCCCATGTATAAACCTGAAAAATAAGCTTACACTAGTGAGACTAATATATCAGATTTTATGATACTTGAAAAGTCGAAAGTTTCGGACCCCGCACTGATCTTTCGTGTGTCCCGTTGTTATACACGAACTTTCGAATGGCCGTATTAAGTTGAAACGTCTGTTTTATGGACGTTCGAACCGGGCTGGTATTCTCTTGATAAATTCAATATCGGCATTGGGGAGACATTACTGGATGGGGTATATGGATCAGCTAGTTTCAGAATGGACAGAATTGAGCCTCACATGAATGAAAAAGTGATAAAAATATCTAGCGTATCCCCGCATATTTGGAGGTTTCGAATACGTTAACTCCATGTGAGGGGATATTCAAGGTGAGTTTTTATACTGTACAGGGTATCCTAAATTGGTTGTCTAGTGAGGGTATCTCAAAAAACCGATGAAATAGTGCACAATGAGTGGCACATTTACGGTTCGATTTTAGAAAGAATTCATTTGGTAAAACCGCAATCTTCTAAGTCAAACCGTTTTCGAGCTATTAGAGAAAATTGGAAAATGAAAAGTTCTCATAACTTCTTGATTAGTGAAGTTATAAATGAGACTAATACATTATACAGGCACTCTTTTCAGTAGAATTCATTGCAGAAATCAATTTTTCTTTATTGCATCTTGTTCTAGCTCATCCCCTCTCTAGACATTGAATTTAGAACCAAATGGTTGATCCCGAAACTTCTACTCAACACTGTGAGATGAATGATACATTGCGGTGTTTTTTTTTCTAGAAACTTGAGAGTCTAATGCCCTATCTTCTTTTGATTCCATCAGAGTTCAATGTAGGATGCAAATCAAAAAGTTCCTACGAGGAGGTTATGCCATCGAGAGAATCTGATAGCTGTTTCGAGTTTTTGGCACTCTTCAGTGCAGAAAAAACTGTGAATAACTCAAGGTATTCTAGACTGATTCATTGTCCACAAATTCAGTGCCTAATCGTTGAAATTACAATCAGAGAATACGTCAAGTCGTTCGCAGTTCTCTCTGCACTGAGGAGAATTTGAAGTGATAAACAAAAGAAGATAGGGAAATCCAGTTGAGAGCATGTTCGGAAAAAAACATCGTTATTTCATTAATTCTTTTCAATCTCTTATAATTTTTATGTTAAACTTCAGGGATCAGCTATTTGGACATCCTATGAATTAATTTTTCCTATCAATAATCAATTGAACATTTTTCTCGTTCACCATTTTTCTTTTATCGGTTGAGTGTTAAGGCGGAAACACATTCTTAAAACGCGACGCGGCGCGCCACTATGAAGTTATGAACATCAAGAATAGTTTGCAATGAACATATATTCATATTCATATATTTTCTTTAGAAAATCACTATTTTTGATAATGATAGACAATGAAAAATAAAAAATTCTTCATAATTTTCAAACAATCATTCTTGAACAATGATAGATTGCACAATTTTCTATCAATTTGTCAATTATTTCTGTTTCTTTTATGTTTTGCGCCTGAATATTTCAAAATCATCGCATACAATTCAATGTCAAAAATACTGATAGTATTTATACATGATGTTTTTGAATTGACCCAAGAAATTTACGGAGGGATTTCTCAGATCTTTTTATGGAGAAAATACCATAAATGAATGTGCTGAAATACATAATTTCAAAAAAAGGTTGTAGAAGTGGTACACAACTTGGATATTTCGAAATAACTTTTATTGTTCAATTCTTCATTCAATCTACAGGGTGTAACTAAATAAGTGTAAAATTTTTGAGGAGGTGATTCCTCATCGAAAAAATGATAGGATCTTTCATATAAAGAAACTTCATTGGAGCATCCCTTGTTAAGATACAGCCCCTCGAAGGGAGTACATAAAATTTGTATAACAATTTTTTTCACCAAAAAAGTTACAATATTGAAATTGACCTGACGTTTCCTACTAGCAGAAAGACACTTATCCAGTTATTTATTTGGTTTACCCCATGGTTGTAAGGGTGGGAAACGCAACCCCTAAAGTTTATTTCCAATGTAACTTTTTGTCTTATTATTTGTTTACCATTTAAAAATTTATTTCCGATAGCCTGTTTCATTCTAAACAAAAAATGTCTCTTGAGTTTTTTGCCCAAAATAAACCTGTTCGCAGTAAAAAATTATTTTACGAACAACTACAGAGATAGATCGTCATAAATGCGAAACTAATCTATCTAGTAGGACACTTTAGGCGATAGTGACAATTAAATTGGTATAACGCTGTCAGTTCATAACTGTATGAAATAGACTTAATACTTATTTTGTGTTGTTATTCTGTTCTTAATTTGTTACTTTAATAATTTGAATTTTATGTACTCTCTTTGAGGGGCTGTATCTTAACAAGGGATGCTCCAATGAAGTTTCTTTATATGAAAGATCCTATCTTTTTTTCGATGAGGAATCACCTCCTTAAATACTTTACACTTATTTAGCTACAGCCTGTATGACGAACAATGGGGTCATGGACTCTTAACAAGATGGACAGTAGGCGAAATAACCACTCATCAACTATATGAATCATTCATGACATATTCTAAAAATTTGTGTAATTGCTATCGTAACCACAATCAGAAACAGATGAAATGTTTCATCAATTCCCATAAAATCTGATATATTATTTGAATATTATATACATGACTAGTGCGTAGATTAATCATTTTTAATAAGCTGGTCGGTGAATGCTGAAGCTTTGTTCAGAAGATCATGCAGTATTGGACGACTGGCTGAAAGAAAATCAAATTTAAGCCAATATTTCTACAATAGGTTATATTTACACTCATTGGTTGCCTCTGGAGAAATACTTAGAAAACGACAAATTTTGTTTTTTCGAGAGGATAAAGTTATTTCATATGGATCAAAATGTATGGAATATATGGAATTAAATTCTCTCAAAATTAAGTACATTTTGAAATTATTATAATAAACCCAACAAAAAAGAACACTTCGATTTTCTATGAATTTTCAATATCTTCTCGATTAAGAATAAGTTTCAATTCACAGTATCGTTGCAAATTATACAGCTAAATACGAACACATCTACAATGAGAATGGGGTTAACATTGACATGCAAGAAAAGTTGACAGAAACAATCGAAAGCATTCTCACGGAAAACACGTTCAAGGTAATGCGCATTCTTGATATATCATATTATTATTAATAATTCAAAATAGATTGCGAAACCGTCAAAAATTGATTCTACTCCTTGAGAAAATTAAAATGGTTCGATCACATAGTAAACAGTTATTTCGTATATCTATCAATACGATCTTTCAGAAACTCCAGTTGAAATACACTACTGGAAAAAATTCAAGGATCAAAAAAAAATTCCAAATTTTTCGGCAATTTTCAACATGCCGTAACTTTGAGAGGAATTGTCGTACAAGGAATTTATAAAGAAGAAATTGTAGCTCCAAGTGTCTAGCTTTTGGATTAGAACTTCAAAAATTTAAAGTTTCAGTGGTTTTCGAGTAATGATAGGAAAATCAGCAACAAAAAAATTCTCAAAATTTCACTAATTTTTTTTTCTCGTGTACGAGCGTGGAAATTTTATATTTGCATAATCGTTATAATGATGGGATACTTTGTTAATTCAGCTTTAATTTATTTTTTTATTGACCTCAATACGTCCACTTCTCGCCGAGAAATCGGTCTTCAAATTACCGCCTGCATTAACATGGCTGAACGTTTGAGAGCCGTTATTGAAAACAGGGGTGGCAATACCCGTTATTAAATTAATAAAAATTTTATTTGTTAGTTTATTTTATTTTTCTTATTTTGAAATTTATGTACTATCTGCAATTAAAATGTGGAAAAAGCACGAGAAAATTATATTTGCCTTTTTTGAAGATCATGAGCTTCTCAAGGCAAAAAACGTGATCCTTATTTTTTTCAAAAATTCAATCGAGTAAAACAAAAAAACGAAGAGTTGGCTCTTCGTAAGGTTTTTATCAACATTATGAACTGTGAAAGTCACACTTAACATTATTGGTTTCCTCAACATTTTCGATCCAGCGGTAGATTTTCCAAGAAACCACCAAAACCCCTTTTTTGTTAAATTTTTATATTGCTGCGACATGAAGAAAAAAAAATTTCTATGAATAAGCAATGGTTGTTCATTAATGGCAGTTCATTTAAGGTCTTGAAACCCTCCTTCAATTTTCTGTGCGATTATTGGTTGCTGAGGAATTGATAATCAAAGACAAATGGATCCTTTTCCATAATATGAAGACCGCTATCTCGGCGAGAAGTGGACGTATTGAGGTCAATAAAAAAATAAATTGAAGCTGAATTAACAAAGTATCCCATCATTATAACGATTATGCAAAAATGAAATTTCCACGCTCGTAGACAAAAAAAAGTGGTAAAATTTTGAAAATTTTTTTGTTGCTGATTTTTTTACCATTACTCGAAAACCACTGAAACTTAAACTTTTTGAAGTTCTAATCCAGAAACTAAACACTTGGAGCTATAATACAATTTCCTTTTTTTAGATTCCTTGTACGACTATTCCTCTCAAAGTTACGGCATGTTGAAAATTGCCGAAAAATTTGTAATTTTTTTTTGATCCTTATATATCTGAGGTCTTTGCCCCATAAGGCCAAGCCCACCTAAAAGAAGCAGAATCTGTCTCAAGATGATAACAAGTGGGGTTTTCGTGACTTGAATTCATTTTCGTGGTTGTTTATCTGATTTGCGTGTTGTTAGTTTTATAATGACAAGACATTAAAACATGAGGAATGGGGCTACGTGATCCTCATTCCAGATGCTGATTTCGTTTTCGAGAACTGGATGAAAATTGTTTTATTTATTCGGTTGGTACGAAAATAAAACATGCTCGTTGATAATGCGTTGAAAAATGAAACGTTTAAATGTATTATTTTATTTCATTTTCAGGTAGAAAAAGAGGAATAATGAGGATGAAAATCTACATCTTTCATTGCATTGATAATTTACTCTCTCTAACATATTTTGAGAGATTTTCTATATATTCTGGCAAAATGATATTTGGAAAAATTTTCAGTCAGATTGAGGCTCAAAATTATTATTATACTAAGCAAGAAAGCGAAAGATTTGAGAGGGTTATACCCCAGATCATTTTATGAAAAAAGGTTCCCATGAATGTTGATCTGGAAGTGCATTGTATCCAAGATACAGTTTTTCAAGTTTAAAAACAAAAACTGACTGAAAATGGGGCCGCCACTGAGATATTTTGAACTAACAATTATTTTCGAATTTTCCTTTCAGTTTATGACAAAAAACTGCTCCTTTATAACCCGAGGGGCGTCGGCTTGATGTAAAAAATTTTCTTTCATTTTCTCCCATGAAAACGGCACTCACGACAAAAAGGAAAAGATATTTTTTGTCATAAAAAAAAAAATTCAGAAATAATTGTTAGTTTAAAATATATCATTGGCGTACCACTTTTCTAAGTCCGTTTTCGATTAAAAATTCCCTGTGTTTGGAAACAAAACATTTTCCGGAGCCTCTATTCATGAGAATTTTTTTGCATAAAATGAAGAATTACCCCCTAGAATCTTTCGCATCAATTACTAAGCACCATGTAAACTGCTCAATATAACAACAATTTTTAACCTGAATATTTCGATAAGTTTTCTGATTTCTACATTTGCTTGATTGAAATATAATGTATTGACATTCTGAAAAAAAATATTCTTCCAAGAAATTTTTGCAACTATAGGAAAAAATTGTCTATAATTAAAGTTCCTTTCGATATAAAGTATTATCTTCGAAAAATAAGATGAATATTAGAAGCAAAAATTATTACATAATAATATATAATATATGCAATTCGATAAACTATCATTTGTATTCTGTACTACAATGAATATGCCGATATAAAATTGATACACAGTCGCAATTATTGTTTTCAGTATTTCAAAATAATCGAATACATCGAAATATTGAAACAAGTTTCCTAAAATTGTAGTACCTAATTATTTTCGATTCAACAATCTACCCCGTATCGTTGAATATAGGTTAATGATGTATCCGCACACGTAACAATAATTAAATTCAATAAATTCGAAATTTGTGTCATCTGTGTATGCTTGTTGCAAATTGCAGGGTTCATAGCAGGGGCTGTTTGGCAGGGCGCATGCTACTCGAAAGCTACTGCAGTCCAGTATTTTCATTTTTTTTCACCCCAAATCGTCCCTGTAATATTCCGAATATTTTTATCGATGTTATCCATTTTTTGTTCAACCTATCAGTCATTCCAATAACATCTACACATAAAACGTTTAGCATAACATAACTTGTCGAACTGGACTACCAAGCTACGAGCAAAATACTAAAGTCACGCACTTTTATGCAGGCTCTACATTGATATAGCATTTGAGAAAAAATATATGTCTTTTATAAGACATTAAGTAGATATCTATAGTTTGGTAAACAACTATAGGAGAAATCGTTCTTCTTCGTCTGATTTTCAGAATTTTCGAAGTTTTTGTTGATAAAATCGATGGAATTTGAATAATTCAGAACAGTTTTTTGATAGTTCTTGAAATATTCACGTTGAGTGTTCTCCATTTTTTCAATTTAAAGAATCAATAGTTTCTTCTGCGAATCAAAGAACAAAATTGTGTATCACGGAGATTAAACATTTCAAGACACATGTTTTTTGACATAGCATAAAAATCTAATGAAAATCTTGAGTATCTCGAAAACTCAAAACATTTTACAAATGGATGTTGAATAATTCGAGTTTTTTAATTTCGATTCGTGCTTTCGTTTTTCGTCCATCGAAATATTAATTTTAGAAAAAACTTGTTAGAAATCTGGAACACGGATGTTATTGGTTTATTCGAAACAAAATAACAAAAGCAATTAGCTGAGCTCTTAACATCAAAAACCGAAATTGTGAGAAGTTCGATTTATTTTTAAAACACTATGAATTTCGATGGTTCTCTCAGAAATATCATGCAAAAACGAATTTAGTCATCCTCTAAACAACATCTATAAATATTGAAATTATTAAGAAAGAACATCGAATAGTTTTGGGGTTATAGGAAGGGGTTGCTAATGGCACTTTACTTGCGATACATTTTTTATATCGATTTTATTTAATGATATAAGTTTAGAAATATTTTCATGATGAATTATTCGCACTATCATTATACAATCAAAGATAATCGTTTATTTATCGGAGAAACACGTCTTCGAAGGACGTAAAAAAATGTGAAGGGGCTAATTTGAAAAAAAATTGTGATTGATTAAGAGTACATACAGCATGTACCAAGATATCTCATAGTGCTAACACCTCGACCCTCATACATGGAAGATAGTTTGAAAATTACTATTTTGAATGATAGAAAAAAAATTTCAGAATTCATCGTTTAAATTTTATTTTCGACAACCATCCTTGAAAAACTATCCCATGAAAAAACATTTTCCTTGGGCAATTTCACAGTATGAAAGAAATGTATTTTAACAATTTTCATAATTTTCCGTAGATGCAACCTTCAAAATTATGATAATTGATAGTGGCATATCCACTTTGTTTGATTTTGACATATCATTGAATTTAATGGTTTTAATTATCGAGTTATTTTATTGTTTCAAGTTGTTTTTTGTGTTCATTTCTGTTTATTGTCAGCATTGAATATCTTGGACGCCAAAAATATTTCACCATGAATAGCAAAATGGTAAATGCATAACAATTTATAGCTATTAATTTGAAGAAATCGTTTTACGTAAAAAAAATGTTGGAACAAATTTTTTGTTAGTGACTAATCGTTCGAAGGAAAAAAAATATAAGAGTGATTTAAAAAAATATACTAACGGGTGAATTTTTGGCTGTGGTAATCGGAAACAAGAATAAACAGTTTATGGTGTCATTCGAAACACTTTTTTAGCTCTTTTCCTCTTGTCTTAGAGTCGTGATATTTGCTACATGTTTCACATCTTGGAAAACGATGTAATGTGAATTCCATATTGGATAATTTCACAAAAAAACAATTCAGGTTAATATATTTCTTTGAAATTCCTCTTTTTCACATGTTTACTAACATAAAATTTGTCTTACTTTCGTTGACTCATCAGAATGGATATTTTTCTTTGTTTTTGTGATCCATTTAAATTGAATATGTTGAATTTCAGTTGTATGAATGTCCAGTAAAACTTTTTTTTCGGCAACCGTCCGGGAAGTACCCACTTTCCGGACGCTTTTTCTTTGAGAAAGAAGCCTTTCCCGGCCTAGTCCGGGAAGTAGTACTTCCCGGACTAGGCCGGGAAAGGCTTCTTTCTCAAAGAAAAAGCGTCCGGAAAGTGGGTACTTCAATATCAGTAATTGCTCGAATTTTAATATAAATATTAATATAAATAAGAATTAGAATGTTTCTGTTAATATGTGATATTTTCTGTTCTGTTTAATTTAAATAAGAATTAAAATATATAAAAAAGAAATGTGTCGTCTCATTGATTTGTTATTCTAGACGGTTGCCGAAAAAATATTGTACGCAACACGCCCGAAAATGGTTTTTTTGGACTCATAGACTTCTAGGACTCGCTTGCGCTCGTCCTAGAATTTTGTCTATTCGTCCAAAAAAACCCTATTTTCCGGACTTGTTACGTAAATTACTATTCTGCTTCGAGCAATGAAATTTGAAAAACTGGCCCAGAATTAATTGCTTGGGTGCTTTGTTTTGGAAACCTTTTAATAAAATTATTTGTATTCGAAATATCCATGACACCAATGAAATTTACTGATCTCGTTTGCAAGAGAGAATGTTATAAATTAGATTGGATTGTGGTCGAGTGGCACCGCGACTACCTTTCTGCAATGTGACCAATGAGGTCTTTTGCGCGTTACTATGAGGTTATAGGAGCGTTAAGTACCAAAAGTTTGAACCCTCCATATAGCACCCTTGTCTAAAAAGAAGCCTTAAAATTGGTAGCAGCGTGCGTAGCCCTAAAATTGCGTAGCATACCGCGCTAGCCGCGACTGTGCGGCCTTGATTTGGGCTTGGAGGTGCAGAGGGGGGTGGAAATAGCGGCAGGGGTCGCGGTTGCAACGGCCCTTGACTGCGTCCATGCAGACAGTGACAGTGCCGTCCTCGTTGGCAGTTACTGAGTCGGCGGGATGCGCAAAGCGGCATTCCGACTCGGCCCTTTTGCACGCCCCGCGCTGGAACTCGCGGCACACCTATATTGACAAACAGGACGCACGATTGGATTGGAGATTCCAAGTACTTTCATTTAAACAGCACCAGCCACCGCTGCCTAAAAACTATGCGTTAGACGCTACACCGTATGCGAATCTGGTCGGATTCGCGGCCACGCGCTCCATTTCTTACCGACTATTGGGGGTGCTGCTTGCTCTTGTTTTGCTGAGACATATTCTGACTTCCTAGCATGTCTAATCAAGCGTTCTGTCTGTTCTCTTAAACTTATCTTCATTACTTGCAACTGAATCACTTGACATCTATCATTAGTATTACAATTAGGTTTGAGAAGCAATAGAGCTATCGAAAGGTCGATTTCGTGACAAAAATACCACCTGAAATCTGACTGTGCAGTCATGCAATAGGTAGTTTCTACATGTTTTTCAGGATAAATTCCACTCCTGCATCGTCTTAGGTTTTTTTTGAAAAGCGAAAAATAGCCAAAATATCCAAAATTTTGCTTTTTCGCTTATAAAACGTGAGGTATTGATCTGATCGAAAAGCTGTTACAGCACTTTTTGTAGAGAATTCAAAAACAAAAAAAATGAGAGGTGACACGTCTCAAGCGGGTAATTAGTTTCCGAGAAAAGTACAAAAAACTGGAAAGAAACATCAATTTTTCGAAAATTCATAACTTAGTCAATTTCTGAGATGAAGCGTAGTTGCTCTGAATTTAAGTAGTTATTAACATAAACTTTATTGGTGCACAGTTACAAAGCTGTCGGATAAATAGTTTTTGCACAATCGCAGTTTTCCCAATTCGACGTACTTTTTTCGAGAAGGTCGTGATACTCGGCTACTTGTCGGATTTGAATTTTACAAAAAGTATTTTGAAGAAGAAATAAAATTCTTCAACTCGTTTATTCTCTCGATACCGACCGATAATGTTTAAAGGGTGAAAAACGGCGTCAAACAGGAGCAAAAGGCTCGAATGCATCAAACTAGTCGCGGAGTGGAAGTCGTCCGCTACGCGAGGGGAAAACTCTATACCTTGTATCTTTAGGCCTGGTTTCGGTAGGCATGCAGCAGCTGCAAGCAGCCGCTGCTTGCATCCGCTGCTACGTCGGAGTGGTTTCGCTTGTGCAGCCGCTGCATGCAGCCGAACCAAACTATCGGCAGTCGCAGTGAGAATTCGACAGTCATGGAGTATGTACTTGCGCTCCATATTTTGGAAGAAGAGCAGAGTGAAATAGGAGGCTTTGCTAATGCAGATGGTTTCTTAGTTCGAGATAATTTCAAAGAATATTTTGTTTCTGAGGGTCAAATTGCTTGGCAAGAAAAAATGGTAACAAAAACGTAAGGACGGTTCGAAATTTTGTATATTAAATTATAAAAAAATGTTTCGTATTCGCATACTGAATTAAAATTAAAAATATCAAAAATAAAAAGCGTTTTACCTGTTTTTCCCTCCATTTTCGAGGCGATCTTTTGCCATATATTATCCTTTATGAAATTATTTTTATAATCATTGTGAGAAGCATCATATATGCTTCTATTCATAGACACAAATTCTATTAGCATCATTTCCTCGTCCCGCGAAAATCGATCTACACTCTGAACATTCATTTTTCACCCAACGTATGCTGCAGGGACGTCGCACAGACTGGTACCCCGAGCAGTCGGCAGTCGGGACGTTGCAGCTGCTGCTGCGATCGTGGCTCAAGCGAAACCACTTCTTCCTAGTTCCGAAGAAGCAGTGTATTTCAGAGCTGCAACGGCTACTTTCAGCTGCAGCTGCATGCAGCGGCTGCACAAGCGAAACCAGGCCTTTTCGCGCGTCGCGTTGCGGGCGACTCCCACTCCGCGACTAGTTTGATGCATTCGAGCCTTTTTGCTCCTGTTTGACGCCGTTTTTCACCCTTTAAACATTATCGGTCGGTATCGAGTGAATAAACGAGTTGAAGAATATCATTTCTTCTTTAAAATGCTTTTTGTGAAATTCAATTCATTTTTTTTGTTTTTGAATTCTCTACAAAAAGTGCCTTGACAGCTTTTCGATCAGATCAATACTTCACGTTTTATAAGCGAAAAAGCAAAATTTTGGATTTTTTTGGCTATATTTCGCTTCTCAAAAAAAAACTAAGCCGATTCAGGAGTGGAATTCATCATGAAAACATGTAGAAACTACCTATTGCATGACTGCACAGTCAGATTTCAGGTAGTATTTTTGTCACGTAAAAAACCTCTATTGCTTGGCCTATACGTAGATTTTCGTTCTCTATCCAACTCAATCATGAAAACACAAGGAAGTCGTCAATGACGTCGATAAAACCGACAACCTTCTTGTCTTGGGTTACCTCTTGGGTATCCATACCGGTTTTTCCATATGAGTTGTTTTTAGGGAAGCCAGCTCTGGACACCATACTATGTGTTCAGCTGTTGCTGCTTTTGACGCACAGGACCTGAAAATCTCTTCTGCTGACTTTCTCATACGGTACAAATGATATTTGCTCCGTTAGCAGTTCAATCATCACCTGAAGCTGAACTCGTGAAAGCTTCCGGAGCTTTCTGGTATAGATGGGTGAGATCATCACGAATTTTTTGGACTGAGTAAGATCAGGACTGTTTCTCCAGAATGTCATTCTGTTATTTAACTCACAATGCAAGAGCGCTACCTTATATCTTATATCTTTTTCGAGCTCACAAAAAGGCTTAGATCCAGCACTTTTTTCAAGTTCATCAGCTTTTTCATTTTCTTCAAAAACTCAATTCCTTGGCACCCATAGTTTCTTGATCAACGTACTTCTACCAAAATGCTGGGAATCAGTTAACCCTCGATTAGCTAATCGAAAAGGTACTTGACTGGAAGAAATAAAGGGTTTTCCAATAAGAGGTGTTATTTTGAATAGACAGCTATTTCAGTATATGTCGCGTTTGAAGCTTTCATTTTTTGACGCATTGAAATTATTAAAATTCATTATAAAATGGTGAAAATCTGGCAGAGCCAGTTCGTGAAACTCGAACATTTTTGGGTCGTCGTGAAGCACCTTATCGGACCGCAATAAAGAAATTGGTGGAAAAATTCCACCTGTTGGGACAAGTAAGTGATATGAAGAATGAACCCAGTGAACGTCGCTCAAGTATCGCCGAGAATATTGCTACTGCAGCCCTTAAACACCCAGGTTTGTCCATTCCTCGTCGTCTTAGGAATCGAGAGATAATTAATGATTTTTTGTGGCCGAAAATGGATAGTATTGATCTGCACAACGTCTACTTTTAACGATAACGGCGCTACGTGCCACACAAGCAACGAAACCATTGATCTTTTGCAGGAAAACTTTCCGGACCGTGTTATCTCTAGAATCACAATTGGCAACTGAGATCATGTGGTTTAACACCTTGCGACTTCTTCCTTTGGGAACACGTGAAAGAGAAGATTTTAGCCAATAGCTCAACGTACATTCAAGATCTCAAAGATGGAATTCGTGAGGCTATCGAGGACATAGGGCACTTTGCGATTTGGTTTTGGAAAATTTCATCAAAAGGATGTGGTCCTGTAAGCGTGGTCGTGGTGGTTATTTGCCTGAAGTTATTTTCCACTATTAACGGCATATCTTCTTTTTTATAATAAAATGAACATACGATCATTTATAATGAAAAATGGTATTATTCTTTGAATATCAAAATAACACCTTTTATTTACACCTTTTATTCTAGTATACCTAATTCCATTTGGCTCGTTAATTTTCTAAGTTTAAAAACGGAAACCAAAAAGCTTAAATTTTTTACCACACTATTTTTACGAAGTCTATCAGCTCTCCAATACATCTACCTCGCTGACTTTCTTTACATCTTGTAGTCTGCACTGCCTAACTCAAAGAAAACCTCGCAGATGTCGTCACAACAGCAACATTACAACGTTGCCATATCAGCATCGCAAACAATCGTATATACTCTCAAAGCATCCACTCCCTTTCCACCGAATATGGCTCTAGATTCAAAACAAAGAGTAGCAGCAACTCGCCTTAGTAGCGACGTACGAATCGGAGCTAATGATTCCATGCAAGTCGAGAGATTAATAGTTATGAAGTCAACCAGGCGTTGAATTCAATTCGCGAACCAACGAATTCGTGTAGCACCTAACGCAAGGTTTTGGGTAATTGATTATAGCATAACAGAGTCCGGCCGACAATTTGATATACGACCTATTTACTAGCTACTGATAATTAATTGATGATGATTGAAATGCTTGCAGCAGACAACGTTATGCTATAATGTTCAAGGGATCATACTGCTCTAGCAAAATGTTTGGTATTTTGATAATCTAGGTGGCTACAGGTTCCAAATGGAGCTAGGAGTATGGTGATCACGTCTGCATGAGAGTTCTTGATTGGATTATGATACGAGCTATTTGTGGAAATTTGATTCATAAATTGGTAAATAGGACGTATGATATTTCGCTAATATGCAGTTTATTGATATTTGAATGATCTCGAACGATTAGGTTGTTACATTAATGAAAATTAGTAGCGAATATCCTTTTTGGTTTGACCAAAAATTTCTCGAGGGGATTGTCAAACAGACTGGGTGCTCCATGAAATTAACCATTCACAATTTTTGTTCCTTAATATCTCAGACAACAAAACAGAGAAAGTTTGCAGCCAGACGAAAGATACTCATGAGAAGTTTCATACGATTTTTGTGGCCATAGTATCATCAGAAGCAGAATGAATTCAATGGAAATATTGAAAATGAGAAATCTTTGTATTTCCATAACAAAATATCTGATTCGAATGAAATTTATTCTGAGATTGAATACTTATGCAGAATTTTAGAAAGATCGTGCAAACAAAAGCATGGAATTCAACTCTTTTCTAAATTATCCATTTTTTCAGAATACAGAATACTCTAAAAATTTTTACAGTGACATAACTAAAATAATTGTTCGATATCATTCATTGCTATAAAATGATATACAGAGTGTCCCATAATTAGACCGACAAACTTCTAGTGGACATTATAGATCGTATTTTAGACAGATTCGACCCAATCATATAACGCAAAATTGCTTCGTTAAGGAGCTAGTGCCCTTTGAAGATGACGTCCTATCCACACTTTTTGCCACATATTCACAAAACGGAATCACATAAAGTGCTGAAAGTTTACACATTGGCTAATATCAAAAATACGCATCGATTAGATTGAGTGCATTTCTTTCATGTCAAGCACAATCGTATCTTTTGGGAGAGGCGAAGGGTATTTTTGGTTGAAACTTTTTTAACTTTCGTTATTTCTCAAGATTTACATGATATTCATGAATTCTGACGTTTTTTCTTGGAGAAAGATGCTCTTGTATAATAACGCCCAGATGCACCATTTCTGAAAAAAATAGATTTGAAATTTTCTCTCCTTTCACCAAGTACTCAATGTTCACTTTTGTTTTGAATTTATTTTCACTCTAATAATGGTTAGGCATCTTTTTTTAAGAAAAAACATCAGAGTTAATGAATATGATGTAAATCTTGCGAAATAATGAACTTTAAAAAAGATTCAACTAAAAATACCCTTCGCCCCCCCCCTAATGATACGATTGTGCTTGACATGAAAGGAATGCACTCAATCTAATCGATTTGTATTTTTGATATTAGCCAATGTGTAAACGTTCAGCACTTTATGTGACTCCGTTTTGCGAATATGTGGCAAAAAGTGTGGATAGGACGTCATCTTCAAAGGGCACTAGCTCCTTAACGAAGCAATTTTGCATTATATAGTATGATTTGGGTCGAATCTGTCTGAAATACGATCTATAATGTCTACTAGAAGTTTGTCGGTCTAATTACGGGACACCTTGTATTTCCATAACAAAACATCTGATTCGGATGAAATTAATTCTTTTCTAAATTATCGGTTTTTTCGAATTCAGATTTTGTCAATTCGATCAAGCTGAAATATCCACAAAAAAGTTCAATACCATTCCAAAGCAGTACGCAAAAATGTATAAGAGTTGCGTCAATAAGACCATTGAAAAATTCTAATAATCCCATGAAAATATTTTTTCCAAATTTCACTTTTTGCATAATTTTCGAAATATAATTTCGATCGTGCTGGGATTTCAAATTCATATGGTTATTATCAATTTTGAGTCCCATACAGTGTTGCCACAGACAATTTTGAAGTTTCGGTAGAACTGTCGGGGAAATTCGGTAGATTCCGTAAAATTTCGGTAGATCTATCATTCCACCCATAGGCGTCGAATGGAATAGGGTTTTTGCTTCAAAATTACAATGTAATATTATTATTCTTACCTTTTCTTATAATAATGAATGATTATATCAGAATTTCATACCAGAAAACCAAAATAAGCATAAATCCATGCCATTAAATTGACTTCATAAGAAACGGAGAACTATGTTGACAGGTTTATTTATAAATTGTAATATACTTAAAGATGCTAAAAATAAATAACATAACATAAAAGTAGAAAAAGAATTAAATTAAAAAATATATAAAAAGGTATAAATATTAAATCGAAATAACAAAAATGTTAATATAAAATGCAGATTATGAAATATCTCAAATTCTACCCATCATGAATTTCATGAGTTTCATATATAGAATTTTTGCGAAATGTTCTGCTGTCACTTGGATATCGTAACAACTATCATTCCTACCAATATAACTTTTGGTGTGTAAAACACCTGATATGGTTTCAGTGCTTAATTTATTCCTCTGCTTTGTCTTCATTAAGTTTATGGCCGAAAAAATTCTTTCCACATTTGCTTCCGTTTTCCCCATTAACGAAAACTGTATCTAACAATTACATTGTTACATAGGTAGTCTTGGAATATGATTATTTCGATCTAATTTCGAATTAACGTTCTTGTGGATGAATTGATTTATGTTAGTTAAAATCTGGACAAATAATTTTGAGATCGACATTGTCCACAAAATTCGGTAGAAATTCAATTGAAATCGGTATATCGGTAGAAAGTTTCGAAAATCGGTAGATCTACCGAAATTTCGGTAGCTATGGCATCACTACTCCCATACAACATTTTGAGATAGTAGTCTTATTTCCCTATCAATGAAGGAGCGCTCAAAAGCAACTGCTCAGGGCTAAAAATTTTAACAGTGATAGAACTAAAATAATTGTTCGAGATCATTCATTGTCATAAAATAATTGATAAATAACTACAAATTGACTTTTTCTCACTATCCACAAATAGTTGTTTATAATCCTGAGGAGGTTTAAACATTTAATGTTTCTGTTTTAATCAAAGTGATCACCATATCAAAAATAACCTTCTATCGAAAAAAGCAGAGGACCTGATGGGCTATGTAAAGAGAAGAAAAGGGATCTAACTACATAGTTCGCATGTATAGCACACCGTGCACGAAGAATATTTATCGATAGAAAGTTACAAGTGCTCTGAAAGAGTGATAAATGTAGAAGAAATCATATCTTTCTCACTCTTCCCTCTATATACATCGAAAAAATATTATTCACAAATTATATGGTAAAAAATAAGATATACATTTATAGGATTCTTTTTCTTACGCCTCTATGCTTTCTATACTATATTTTAGCTTGGTGTGTAGTGTAAGTGTAACTAAATGGTTTTCTGTTTCTAAACCTACTTTCATTAAAAAAATCGAAAATATGAGGAGAATCACAGGCCAACAAAAATTCGAAATACAATAGTACTAAAAAAGAAACTTTACACTTGAGAGTAATTAATCTTTAGTCAATAGATCAATGAAAGGTTCCTATGTTGACCTGTGTAGAAAGAACGAACTTTTACCTTTGACAAGAATTCAATAAGAAAAAAATTCAAAGTGAAGTTAAACTTAATCTACCCGATAACCGATGAAGTATTCTGGAGAGTTGTTTCCTGTCTCCAATATCAATTAGACCCTGACTAATGAAGTTCGTATTCAATCTTCCAGATTCTTAGCAGGAAAATTTAAAGATTCATTACTACTGCTGAACAGAACTGAGTTGAAAAAAGTTTTTTTCTTTGCAGTAAGGGATTGTTTGAGAACAATCGATCTAATTGGCCTTCAGGCCTGCGTTTTAAGGAATTTGATTCGATAAAAATCTATACGACGCATTTGTACTTATACTTTTATTCTTCTAAAACAATTCAAAAATTGAAAACAACTATAAAATACAATAAACAAAGTTTTTAAATGGATAATAATAAGTAAGAAAATACGAGTAACCTTAAATACCATCGTGAAACATAACAAAACTCAAAATAAGGGCATATTATAGATAGGGTAAAAAAATATCGGACATACCTCTAATCTGTCGGTCCTTGGCATCTTTTGTTGCGTGACTACAGTTTGTGGTACCACACTTAACTGTGAGGCTACACCTGTAGGGTCAGGGCCGACGATTGTAGGCATTATGGGTCCGGGAGCGAAGTATGGGTTATATGTGCTTCCTACTTGAGGCATTCCTGAGAGGTAGGGGTTTGTAGCCTGAAAAAAACCAAGAAAAAAATTAGTCAAAGGTCCAATAGTGGCATAAGCGAATGCAGAAGCGCACTCGATGAAAGAGCACTCAAAAACGAAAGGATTATTTCGACAGTACATCTTCAAATTTTTCTGAAATTCTCAGCGTTTGTTGAGGTTTCAAAACGAGATTGTTTTCTTCATTTCAGTATCGTAAAGAGTTCACTTCAGTTCTGAAAACAGTGATGTAATGAACTCATTGATTTCACTTATATTTTTCGTTTTGTGGTTGTCAACACTGACTTCTGATCCTATCAAATTATATAATTCGGTTATGACAGTTGACAGGAAGAGTTTGAATTTCTTCACGAAAATGAGGTGCCTGCTAACTATAATTCAACTGTTCCATTAGAAAACTGTTTCAGATCTTATTTATAAATGAATTCTTAATTGTGCATTCCAAAGAAATTTGGAGCTTTGATGATAAAGTATGTCAAAATTCGAAACTCATGATTTAAAATCAAATTCCATAATCCGTCAGTTTCGGTACAGCCATACCAACTGCCAAAATACAATACACAATACACTAGGATGTATAATCTGAATTCTTCATCAAATTTCGACCGTATTTTAAGAACATTTGACTGAAATAGAGAAAATATCTTTTAATATTCATTGAAGAGAACCATTCAAAAACTCATGCTTTCGAAATTTTGCATTGATATTGTAATGAAAACCTTTTCTGCACTTGTTTTAGAATGTTCTTTTGAAGTTAAAGTCGAAATAATCACATCGAAAAACTGTTTCTGCTAGATCACATTTTAATGGAGTTATATCAACATGATGTAGCAGAAACGGTTGTTCCTACTTAAAACCTACGGCAAAGCAAACTGGCATGAAGCTACTAAGGGTTAAAATGCAAGGGTAAATTACCATAAGTGCATACTGTTCATCTAGAGACATGGGGATGTGCGGAAGGAAGGTCAGGGAAGCACTGTCTAATGGCGAGTCCACCTCCAAACAAAAACCAAATTAGTAAACACCAAAACCAAATAAAAATTAATATTATCAATGCTGTTTAAACCAGGGCATGCATTCTCGAATTTTACAGACAAGAAATAATGTTGCTTGTCCAAAATTCGGTGTGACAAACTCAGATTGCTTATAAATATTTGTAACTAAATGCTGAACATGCAAATAGTTTCTCTTCAAAATTAATTGATCATTAGGATTTTTATTATTATTAGAATTATCATTATTTTGTGATAATGTTCCTACTCGTCAAAATTTTTTTTGAGGAGAATCATTGAAGAAAACCCTCGCACCCGTCGATATTTAATTTCAAAAGATTTAGGAATTTAATTTTTCCCACCCTTTACGCTTTACACCCCTACACTCCATTTTCAAATCGAAATAAATGGATTGTGCTACTTCAAATGAAAGGTAATTTGATTACCATTTAACGATGTAGCTGAAAATAGAATTAGTTCTGCTGTTGTCATTACAAAATCAGAAAATAATTCACTATTTTTGATTGTATGATACTGCAATCAGAAATTTTTTCAAATTAAAGGTTATTTGATATCACACAATCTATATATTCTTATTTGATAAACCAAGTTAAGGGTTTCCTTAATCCTTTTACTTATATCTTTTGAAGCATAAGGAGACCTGCTTTTGGCATTACAAATCTATGAATTAATTGATTTTTCTTTGTAACAATTATCGTCTGATTGAAGAACTCTCCAATCGCAACTTAAAAATTATCTCCTGATTTTTAAATTGAAAAAATGGAAGAACCAATTCTACTTTTAGCCACATCGCTGAAAAAGTAATATATCTCAAGCTATATACTCTCATTGGAAAGAATGAAGTAGAAGGGTGAAAAGCATAGGGGGTGATATCAAATTAAAAATACCATACGATAAATTGTTTTCGGAATTGAAAATAAACAGGTGTGAAGATTTTCCCTGATAACTCTCCCTACAAGAACTATTGACGAGTTAGGTTACTTTATCGGCACGCTCTATATTCTGTTGATGAGAATCTATTCATGCTCCCCTAAAATATAACTATGTTAATCCCAAAAATTGTAAACACCCTTAAAATTTTATCGAAAACTCCACTCGTTAAAAATTTGGGATTGATGTTTCATGAATATTTGCCAATTTTATATTGCTTCAGATATGCAAGAAAGTATGAAATTTCTTACTTTGCTTTTCAACACAAATAATAAATAAGTTACATACCGGGTGTTTCCTAAACATGCAGCAAAAATTCAGGGGACTGTTCCTTGGACTATTCTTAGAATATTTCGTCCTTTGATGATTTTTGAAAAACCTCTTTGTTTCGAAGATACAGGGGAAACAAAATTTTAGATAATAACATTTTATTATGAAAAATTCCATGAAAATTAAACTTAACCTACAAAAACTGTTGAAAATGACCACCTCTAGCCAAAAAAACGAATTCAAATGAAAACCGTGTTTAATCTGTATTCCTTTACCATCTGAACTTATCAATTTTAAGTCAAAAAACTGGCCGTTTTTAGTAATTGGAATGTTGTTAAACAAATTTAAAAATAAATTGTACCTACTTAGTAAACACAGTGCGGTACGTATTGTTATTTAAACTATTATTAATTTTAAAAATATGAAAATTGTTGTACGCCCTGTATCTTCGAACAAAGAGGTTTTTCAAAAATCATCAAAGGACAAAACATGCTTAAATAGTCCAAGGAACAACCCCCTGAATTTTTGCTGCATGTTTAGGAAACACCCTGTATAGTGAGAATCCTCAAATTTGAAAAAGTTTCTTCTGACATGGAATGAAATGAAAAATCAATAAATTAACTCGATGTAACAAGATCAAACGCGATAAAGAAAAGTGAAGCGTCCTCAAATACCCAATCGATTAACTAAGTGGAGAGATTTATCATTTCAAACTACAGAGACGACGTAAAGGGCTTCGATAACCCTTAAGCGAGTGCCTCTTGACTTACCACCGCTTGAACTTGTCCAGGTACTAAAGCTTGCCCAGGTGTAAGGCCCATTTGTTGCATGAGCGCGTTCTTCAGGGCTAGATGATTCCTTCCGTTGATCAACAGCTGGTCCTTTAGGTGTTGTGGTGGGTGGAAATATTTGCATGGTGGTTTTTCTCTATTACACCGACCCTGGAAACAAAAAAAAACAAATTATTCAGTATTCAATTTGTCATGGCATCATACGAGTATAAATTTGCGGTTTCATTTTTGGTTTTCGGAGTAACTTCACTGTCATCATAAAGTAAAAGAAAAGAAGAACATGGATTTGTAACATTGCAAAAATACAGCCAAATAATCATACTTAGAAACTACCACTGGTTATTACAAAATGGCGAATGCGCCAGGCCCCAAAGTTGCGACCAGGCGAATGCGTTACCTACTCCTTCTGGATCGCTCGTTCGCTTTATACAGGATGTCCCGGAAAATATAGAAAATCTCTCGAGCTCAAATAGAACAAAAAATAAGATGACAAGTTCCCATAATTTTTTCCTAGCGGCCCTCCCTACGAAAATACGAACTCCTGAATGCCGCCACTGGAAATTCCTTTTAGTGGAATATATTTTAATTACTCACTTCTTTCATTGTTTTTTTTCGAAAACGGTTCATTTTATCGACACTGAACAAGAGTACCTTTTCTTTAGCTTAATTTTCAAGGTATTCAAATTTGTTTTTTTTGCACCTCATCATACAGGGTGTTAAAAATGTAATCATTAAAATGTACAACCTGTCCGCCCCTGGTAAACTGAACAAGCTAATTGAAATTTAAGTGCGGTGATTTAAGAGGTCCTTGATACTATTAATCATATCAAATTTTCATCGAATTATATCGAGTAGTTTGATCTTATTCCGCTAAAATGGATTTCCAGTGGCGTCATTTAGGAGGTCGTATCTTCGTAGGGAGGGCCGTTAGGAAAAAAAGGAAGAAAGGAGATTTTAGAACGAGAAAGGAATATTATCACGAAGTTCCACGGAAATATGTCACACTCAGAACAAAACATCAACGAGAAAGAGCATCTGACGACAAATAATCACAGCTTATCTCAGAAAATCTTCCCGAGGTTCAATAATACACAGACGTGAACGAGTTTGTCGAATTTAAAATCCCTCGACGGCCTGAGGCAGTCTGTCATTTCTGGCGCGAGATTCAACCGTGAATTTATCCAACCTAACGAGGATTTGTCAACGACAGAGATTGTTAATTTAAAACGAGATTGGTTTTATTATGCACCTCAGTGTGTACTCACTTCAACGCCGTGGCCTGAGGTCTTTGTTTATTGCCGGAATCCAATTCCTGACAAGAGGCACACGCAAGGATCGTTCAGATCTCGAGACGTTTTAAATCTTGATGAGTTCGTTGAGAGGAGACGAGAAAGCAGAGGACGTTTCAGGGACGTTCTATTGATAGATAAAATGGGGTAATATTGGAAAAAAAAATCCAACTGCAACAATAAATACAAGAAAAGGGTAATGCACTCGCCTAATTGCAACTAAAAAATCTGGCGCATTCGCCAATTCGTGGTATTTATTACTTAGCCGTTAAATAAATTATTTCGCTTTTTAGTGCATCCTCTGATTTCATCCCTTCACTGCATCTTGAAATTTGTATCAAAAATTTTTGCGAAGTGCTTTGAATTGGTATTGAACACTTCACTGCAGCATAGCAGCTTGTTCGAATGATATATAAACTGATATGAAGCGTTTTCCAATAAGAGATGTTATTTGAAATTGCCTGCTTATCGGTAGATGTCACGTTTGAAGCTGCCATTTCTTTACATTTGACAAGAAGAAACTACGCCATCGATAAAAAAGGAACGATACACGCTTCAGAAACGCATTGCAATTATTAAAATTCACTATAAAAATGGTGAAATTTGGCACAGACGGTTCGTAAAACTCGAACATTTTTGGGGCGTCGTGAAGCACCTTATCGGACCGCAATAAAGAAATTGGTGGAAAAATTAGAGCTGTTAGGACAAGTTAGTGATGTGAAGAAAAAACCTGTACACGTCGCTCAAGAACAGCAGCGAATATTGCTGCTATAGCCGAAAGTGTTGACGAAAACCCAGGTTTGTCCATTCCTTGTCGTTCTTTGGAATTAGGCATTCACTAACGTCAATACACTGTATTTTGCATAAAGATTTGGGTCTTAAGGCTCATAAAGTTCAGTAACCACAAGAACTGAAGCCGGCCGATCATCAACAACGTCGTGTCTTTGCTGATTGGGTCGTTGAAATGCGGACCGTGTTATCTCGCGAAGAGGTGATCACAATTGGCCACCGAAATCTTGTGATTTAACACCTCGCGACTTCTTCCTTTGAGGCCACGTGAAAGAGAAGGTCTACGCCAATAGCCCAGTGTCGATTCAGGACCTCAAAGATGGAATTCGTGAGGCTATCGAGGACATAAGGCAGCCACTTTGCGGTTTGGTTATGGAAAATTTCATTAAAAGGATATGGTCCTGTAAGAGTGGTCGTGGTGTTCATTTACCTGATGTTATTTTCCACTATTAACTGCATAGCTTCTTCTTTATAATGAAATAAACATCCGATCATTTATATTGAAAAATTGCCCTTTTTTTATATCAAAATAACACCTCTTATTGGAAAACAGCAGATGATTTCTTCCTGGCGGTTAAGAAAAATGTTAGTAACTATATTACCAACCATATAAATATTTTTCCTGTGAGTTTCGTATGTTTCTTTCCAGAACAAAGTTCGTTAAAGTAACGTAAGGTCCTCATTGTTCGAACATTAGCCAGCTTGTTCGTCTCGCATTGTTTGAGCACGTCTGGAGCAACGTTAGAAAGTGCAAATCCAGATCTAGTTTTCTTTGATAAAACAGCAACTTCTTGGCAAAAATCCGGCCGGTGTGAAACCCCACATAATTGCCACGGAAGTTTCCGAGACTGGAAGGAAATAGACTTAATTAGTCTACGCCACGTTACGGTTAATCCTAACAAAAGTTCTCTGTTTCCACTCTGCAGTCCGCAACTTCAATCTACGGCAGATAATTTAGGTGACTTGTCGACCTGAACCCCGCTGCTGGTGCGGCGAATTTTATGTATAAATTTGCAACATAATGAAAAACGATGGGGACAGGCTAAGACAACCGTTGAAATGTTATTTGCGAACTTGGCTAAACTTCAGTCTGCTGCTATTAGAGTAGTTTTCTCAGAAATCTGCTCGAGCGGACATTTAATTTTCTTTGTGCTCGTGACCCTCTAGTTAGCTTTATGAATATTATAGCATAAATTCAAAAGATTATATCAGAAGATGCACTTGAAAGCAAAGTAATTTGTCCAACAGCTGAGCGATGAATACCACACCCAGAAATTCCATAGTGTATTACAAAATGGCGAATGCGCTTGGGTTCAAAAGTTGCGGACTGGCGCAAAATGTGTCGCCATTGCGAGCCTTCGCAAAAAATGTACTGGACAGGAGAATTATAGGAGAAATGCAGATCTAGCCCCTTTCGGGAATCGAAGGAAACGAAGAGGCCAATACACTTGCCAAAGAGGGCGCACAAATGTCACTCTTTGGCCCAGAACCCTTCTGTGGTATATCTAAATGTACCTATAAGAAGGAGTTTCTGGAGAAGGAGAAAGCCGAGAGGCAAAAGCTCTGACGGAATCTCCCAGGGATGGATCATTCCACTGAGTTCCTTCGGAACTTCGAGACAGCGGGATCCAAAGATATCTGGATCTTGGTAAGAAGCAATTACACCTCCTCACCAGCTTTCTGAAAGGACATTGTCGCCTCAGGAAGCACCTGTTGCGGATGGGATTATCGGACACTGACGAGTGTAGGTTCTATGGGTAGGAGGAAGAAACCCCCATTCACCTAGTCACGGAATGCCTTGGCATTACGAGCCTGAGGAGGAAATGCCTTGGACAAGAAACTTGTGAGAGTGAGGAACTAGCCTCGTTGAAGCCTTCACAGTTACTTCATTAGATCTCTGGAACTGGAAGGCGAGCTGTGAAGGTTTTTGGCCAGAACAGCTCTGTAAGGGAGACAATAGACCTTAAGGTCGCAGTGAACTGTAACCCCTCTGTAAACTATCAACTATCAACTATCTAGCCCCTTTCAAGTGTTCTCGCATACTGCAGTTCATTGAGGCTTCGAAATTGAAGTGCGAGCTGTAGTTCAGCTGCGAAAACAGATTTGCGGTGAGGCACCATGATCATAAATATAATATTTTCTCAGAATAAATTGAATTATATGTATAACAGATGAAATAATAAAGGTCACAGAGAAATGTAACCCTCTCAAAATTTACAATAAAGGTTGTTGTGAAATCTCATCTAAATCATTTTTTTGGCCAGTACTCCCATATCACGGACTCCATTCAACCCAGCTCGCATGTAC
The DNA here is from genome assembly GCA_013421045.1 of Propylea japonica. Taxonomy (NCBI): domain Eukaryota; kingdom Metazoa; phylum Arthropoda; class Insecta; order Coleoptera; family Coccinellidae; genus Propylea; species Propylea japonica. The sequence goes on along the minus strand of CM024246.1, from coordinate 40,243,482 downwards.
TCAGATCTCCAACAATAAATAAGGCCTGATAACGCAAACAAAGGACCCGAAACATCCCATTTCAGCCTTCTACATATCTAGCAGTACATTTTTCGTCGCATCTAACGCCGAGCTAACCCACTGTATCCCTATCGGGAAACCCTGTTATCTCCCTGAGAATATCTGTATCGTTCCCGACGTGAATTAGAATATAAGGGAGAGAAAAGGGAGTAAGAGGATGAGTTCGGAAGCAATCGATAGTTATTGGGAGTCTCTTTGAGATTTAATCCGGTAGATCTCTTATCTTCGGTTGGGGCGATCCAAGGCGGCGAAGCGAAGCCTGTGAGGTTGTTAATTACTCACTTAATACTCGATGGGCTGGAAAATTCCGATGGAAACCGAGTTGGGATCATCGTGGAATCGAGATCTGGTTTATTTGGGAAATTGAACCCACTTCAAGTTTCCTTGAATATTATTTCTTTTCATTTTCAATTTAATTTTTTTATATACCATATACTTTCCGCCTGACAGACTGTTGTAGTTTTTGGATTATTAAAAGAGGTTACATTCCACTCCGACCTTTAGGTATATTACGCTCCCATAAGAGCTCTTTTCGCAACTGTGCTCAGCCCCAATGAACTCCAGTATATAAGAGGTTCAAGGGGATTTTATTCGCGTTTCTCCTACAATTTTCCTGTCCAAGACATTCTTTGTGCATAGGTTTCCTCCTCTTCCCGAAAAAATCAATTCCAATATTGAGTCAATTAAAGTCAGATAAAAGATTGCCATTGAAACACTACAAAACATCAAATCATCTCGAAGTTTATAGGCCTTTTCGGAAACTTATTCGGGTTGACTCGATACCTAACCTTCGCGTTCGTTTACCTAACCCAAAAATCCAACCCATATTGATTTATCTTAACCCTACACAACTTTCACACACACAACTTTCATAAATTTGTATGCAGATTCTTCTACGTTGAAGCTAAAGCCTTCTTTACTTCTTTAACATAGGTTTCCGAAGATAACATTTAACATGCGAGAGCACATCAGAAAATATCAGAAAGATTTTACAGAAGCCAATATATCCAAGCAAAGCTAGAGCCCATCAGTATATAAACTGGAACTGGAAAAAGAAATTATCTACTTCTTCAACATAGGTTTTCAGAAATAACGTTAAACATGGAAGGGCACAGCAGAATTTATAAGAAATATTTTACAAAAGCCAAAAAATGCAAGCAAAGCTAGAGACAATCCGAAAATAAACAGACACTAAAAAATGTATTCATAAAATATTAGTCATGATACGATCGTCACAAATCCTAAATCTGATGTGTTCGTAACTTAGAACCTGTGGACCGAGTTAGTAACCCTGAGTGAGTTCCCGAAAACGCTTCATGATTTTCAACCGATTCCAAACTCACAAACAAAAATTGCGGTCATTTTCCCCCCATGTGTAGGTGTTTATTATTCAAAGGAAAGGACCTAGCAAGAAGTGAAAGAATAAAGTCCGGGCCCTGTCCTGGCTCTCGAGCATGATGTCGCAAACACTTATTAGTCCCCTTTATCATGTCTCGCAGTCTCGTCAGACCTCAAGTGTACTCCGAGGCGTAATCACGAAACGACCGCCTTTTGATGTCAAAAAATTGAGTTAGACTTTGAGTATCCCACACAGAACACAAACAAGATACAACGTGCGGCATACACAGAATTTTCGTTACGAATGTGTCCGTCTGTGTTTCCTGATTTCTGTTGCTATATATATTTTTTTCGTCCTTTTAGACGAGATTGGCAGTAACGTGTAGATGTCCCGTTGCATTGATGTGTTTTCGCCATAAACGGAAGTGGATTCTTTTGATGCACTCCTCGTGTCGGTCAGAGGTTTCGGTATAGATTTCTGACTCGTTGGAGATTCAAAAGACCGGAGGTTTCCTTTGATGACGCCGATAGATGGGCGGCGTTATTGACCGTGAGGCAGGGTTTACTCGTGGAAACGCGAATGGAAAAATCGTAGATGAAAGGTTTCAGTATGTTTTGTTCACGAAACTATTTTTTCTTCTGGGCGTTTATTGTTTCTCTTTCATCTTAGCCTTGTTCAAAATTACAGTTTTTAATACCGATCTCGTTCAGGTGAAATCTCACGAAACAATGACCTACGGGAAGACTATAAGCAGTCTTAGCAACTCGTTTTTTGACAACGATAGAGGTCATTGAGCGTTTTTTTTTCGCAAGTCAATCGTTGATGGGATTCTGACGTTTCATAATGAAATAAAAAATTCCCAGTCTCTCTGAAAACATAAGTTCATTTTATCTTTTCACCAAAAAGAGTTTAGTTCTGGTTAGTTAGACTTTTATTGAAAGGGTTACGTTCATGAAACTTTATAAACTGTATTCCACTATTTGAGTTTTTTTTGGTCTTATCTAGCAGGTTTATTTTTCTCTTCATAAATGTTTACTTCGATATTTATCCAACTATCACTGTTCACTCAATATGAATTAAATTTTTTCTTCTCATAATTCGGTCTTCTTCAGCTTCTGTGTAGTTCCATCTGTTGTGAATAGCTGAAAGTTGGCTCAAATCATGGTTATCTTCCATTTCATCTTTCGGCTCACCTAACCGCATCAAAAAACCTCTAAAAACTAATGGAACATACATTAAATCTCTCACAAAAACACAAAGTAATCACCATTCAGAATGATACGTTCGGCCGTATCGTCCCCATAGCTGACCCGAGTTTATCAAATTGAGCGAACCCTTATGTAGGGATTCTTTTCATGGCAGCATCCCCGAGAATGGCTGCTTTTAGGCATAAATAGGAAAAATAACGTTAAGAGACGTCTTCCCCTTCGAGTGTGTGTGCCAGAGCGCCCTCTATCCTTCTCCCAGCTTCGAAACGAAGTTACACGTTGAAAGGAATCCAGCAGATGTAATAACAAATAACGCCGTCATATTATAAGCCTCCGTCGCCATTATACTTGACCCTTCGGGGGTTTTCTTGATAACGGCGCGACACCGGCAAATGACTCTTTCGACATTTTTTCTCTATTACGTACCGGATCAACATATCGTTCTTCCTTTATGCCTTCGTGATAAAGGAGAGGATAGGCAGACGTGAGAAACGGGATATAATGGTTGTAATCTGACATCCCTCATTTTTCTCGCTTGGATAATCGCTTTTGGAGGTTGCTCTTTCCTCTGCTCTGTGGTGAATACTGAGATCAGAGTGGTAGGTTTTGAGGGGTTGCATTGAGATGTTGCGTTAACAATGGCAATATTCAGATATATAGGGCGAGATAAAAAAGCTACAATATCCATGTTAGATAAGACTTGGGTATAACTTTCTTACTGCTAGGTAAAGAAGTTAAAATGTTGGTGATCAAGGCACCTACAGGGTGGGGCAGAAAAACCTATCCGATTTCAAATCCCTTTTTCTCAGAAGAGAGAGCAGGTAGAGTAGTGGGGTAAAAACCGTTAGAAAGCTGGTTTTATGCCATTTGTCAGTAGTCAACATGCCTTGGTCTGGTGAACATCGTGCTTTTGTTATTGAGCGGTTTATCGAATGCGGCGGTTCGATAATTGCTACACAACGTGCTTTTCGAATTCATTTCGATATTGGAGTGACGAAAATCCTCGGGAAAGCCATCAGGAACCCCTCCATAGCCCAAAAGTGACTGTGTGGTGTGCTCTTTCCCGCCTAGGCGTCTGGGGGCCCTACTTTTTTAAAGAAAATGGGCAAACCGTAACGGTCAACAGCGAGCGCTATTGTTTCATGCTGGAAAATTTTCTTAGACCCAAAATGGAAGAAAATGGCGTGGAAAATGTGTGGTTTCAACAGGATGATGCAACCGCCCACACATCGCGACGATCAATGGACATTCTCAGGGAACTGTTTCCCGGTCGCCTCATTTCTCTGAGAGGTGATCTTGGCTCGCCGCCGCGCTCACCGGATCTCACTCCATGTGACTTCTTTCTTTGGGGTTACCTCAAATCGAAGGTTTACCAGCATCGACCAAGGACCCTTCTTGCTTTACGAAGGGAAATTGCTCGGGCAATTGAAGAAATTCCTGTGGAAATGACGGTGAAAGTCATGGAAAGCTACCGCGAGCGCCTAAATAAGTGTATCTGCTCCCAAGGACGACATTTGAGTGATGTGCTTTTCAAAACTTAAATTTAAAAATGGCATAAAATTTGCGATATGTTAATAAAAAAAATTTTTGACAAGCTGAGTGGTTTTAATTTTATAACGTTTTGAAATCGGATAGGTTTTTCTGCCCCACCCTGTATACAGGATGTCCCGAAAAATGTGGGAAATCTCTCGGATTCAGATAGAACATGAAAAATGAAGATGACAAGTTTCCATAACTTTTTTTCTAGCGACCTTCCTGACGAAATGAGAACCAGGTAGATCTTGCGCTCAAAAAGGACGAGCGCATTCGCAAGCACGCAACTTTAGACCCTTGCGCATTCGCCATTTTGCAACACAGTATGTAATGTAAAGTGTGATATTCATCACTCAGCTCTTGGACAAATTACTTTGCTTTCAAGTGCATCCTTTGATTTAATCTTTTTTTTGTGAAGACAGCTCTCTTAAAAATTTACAATCTACAGATATCAAACAACTTGTGTATGAGAATACTTTCCAATCATTTCAGTCAAGGATCACTAAAAACATTTGGGTGATAATTCACCATTTAAACTAACATCACAATGTGCAAGTGTGACTATTATTTAACTGAAATGCCTTTTCATTTTCCGAACACCGAACATAGCATGTTCCTTGAACCTCACCCCTATTTTTATCGGTCTTATCTATCTCGCAGTTATTTCAGTCGTTGCCATTCAAATCGGGGATCGTTTCGAAGAAGTGATAGCAACAATTTCTAGAACCGCAACGGGAGTTATCGAGCGAACCGGTCAAGATTATCAGTGAAATATCACTTCCATTTCGCTGATGAATTCCGCAGTTCGATTCCTGATCGAATGTACGTACACCCCCTCGGGTCTTCCAGGGGTGAGAGAGGGTGGTGGTAGCATCCCTGCGACCGTTCGCAGGAAATTGAATTAAAATTTTCGTCGCGATTTTATCGCTTTCACTTCCGAATTCTGATCGGTCCCGTTTTATTCGAATCGTATAAATGCAGGGGGAATTTGCGATTTACAGGTTCATTAACAAGCCACCTGCCGGTGATGAAAATGATATTTTCCGTCGATCTTGAAATAGGTGCTCAGTTGAAAGTAATATTCAAAATTGATCAATAATCGCCCATTTTATTGTCCAATTTGTACTATTTCAACGTATCATTGCCATGGCCCAACGAACAATAAGTATTCAGAAGCAAAACGAGTTATGTTATCATTTTGAGAATAATGGAGCTTTTATTCATTGTTCCTTTCATGTTTTCGAGAAAAAAATTATTGAAATAACTGAAAAAGGCAAGCAAATTCAAACGATTAGAATTGATGGTTGAGTGTGCCGTACATGTTAGCATTCATTTTATTGGTAAACTAGCGACCAGCCCCGGCTTCGCACGGTACGACATCACATTAGAAACCTCAAAAATAACAGTACTTCTCCACTATTTAATGGATGTATTTATACATATAAACCTTCCTCTTGAATCACTCTATCTCTTAAAAAAAACGTATCAGAATCCGTTGCTAACTTTCAAAGATTTAAGCATACAAAGGGACAGAGAAAGCGACTTTGTTTTATAATATGTAGTGATGTTTAATCACAGTTTACAACGATGCCAACTATTTATGCTTGCTTGTACGTCATCAAGTCGCGACGTTTGAACTTGTGAGTGTAGAAATCGCATTTTGTTCAATATTTAGTTGAAACTTTCCTTTTTAAAATGTTAAATGGATCACTGATTAGGTAAATATTCAACACTTCTCTTCATGCTGTCACATGGAGAAAACCTTATATTTCAACATACCCATTTTATCTCAGTAACACATTCTGATCGTGTTTTTCGATCTCAAAATGATCAATTAACCACCGAAAAACATCCTGCGAGTTCCCATCCAGAATCGTCGAAGCATTCGAGTGAAGAAAACACGAGAAAAGTTTTATTTTCCCAAGACCTGTTTTCCCGACGATCGATCCAGCTCTAACTTTTATTAAACATCGTGACATAATATTTCTGATCTTTCTGAAGGCACGTCGAGCGGCGCAATATGAGAGACGCTCTTGCCGACAACTTTTGCGAACTCGAAGGCAGGGGAACGATTCCTTCTTAAACCCCTCAATTTTTACGCTAATTTCGGCCGTTAGAAATTTGTTTCAGACCGCTTTTTGGGGCGCAGACATTAATTACGGTCCGGGAAATCATGCGGTGCTGGCAGAACTGTTCAGATTCTTGACGGAGGATTCTTGCCTGGAATTTAAGGAAATTTAGGAGGTTCACGGGCATCTTTAGGTTATTATTTTGGTTATTACGTCGTTTTTAATTATTTTTTCTGCCAAATCTCGGGAGGAACGTTTCCTGAAATTTTTTTCAGATGATATTTTGTCTATGTGTGGTGAACCGTGTAATGACCTGGAAATTTTCAGTAGTAATAACCCAAGGACATTGATAATTGCACGAAAAATTTCCATAACAGATTTTGAAAGCTTGTTGCTTGGAAACAGACCGACGCCGCAGGAGAAGGTCTGTTTCCTACAAGCAACAAGCTTGAGAAATCTGTTACAGAAATTTTTGAGCATTTATCAATGTCCGATGGTTATTCGGATAGAAAATTTTTTGCTAATTACCACATGGTTTTAACTGTTGCCTCTTTAAACTCTGTACCATCCTTTTTTCTCATATTTACAGCCCAATCTTTCAAAATAAATGCCAATTTTTCTGGTATCCTATTTCCATCTAATATATACTTTCTCTCATCACAAAACTCCATAAATGCTCCCCATACAAATTTTTTACTGCGAACGGTATTTATTGGTATATTTGATTGTATGATTTCATTAATATTTTCGTAAGTGTTGGAACCAAATCGAGACATTTCGAAATATCAAATATAGAAACGTCAAAACCGAAATGCATCATAATGTATTCATGGTAACGAGAGTGAAAATTTCGCCCATGGGCTGTTTTCAGTGTAATCAGGAGCTGATTGGTTGTGTTCAATCAGATGACTTCGAATTGATTGATTTCATTGGGTTTTTAATAAGGCAACAAATTTTCACGAAAGTTTGCGCAAAAGTGTTTGTCTTAATTATTTCCTCACCAAATTCATTTACCCTTTTTGAGCATCTTTAATAGTCGTATCAAATGATGATCCAAAGCGTAAAAAATAGCGCAATTCGTACTTTCCTCTGGAGAACTGTTCAATCGATTTCGGCAGTCGACCATTTCATAACGAAGCGAGAGGGTTTCAGGTGGACGTGAGCGAAAGATCACGATTCAATTTACCGAAATCCCAGCGATGGAACATCCAAAGTTACTTTGCCGATGAGTATAAGAGAACGATCGGTTTTTCCCTGACCGAACGATCGACGGGTTCAAATCCCCCGGTAACCGACCGAGTTTTCGCGTTAATTAACGCGGACCTTCGATGCCGAGGCTGCCCCCCTCACCCCCTGTGTTCGAGGGGGCAATCAACGAGCTCAGATAACGCGGACAATGGACGCTCTCGTCCTGCTGATCGTCAGGATGTGGCCCGTTTTGCTTATCTGGGGATATGTTATTCACATGGAAATCGTGATGATTAAATCGATAACTCGCCTTATTTCTTACCTCTTAATATTTTTGTGGACTTTCAGAAAACTTTAAATAGCCGATCACATAAAACACTTACAATTTTCTGTTTCTCCGGAAAGATTTAAGATAAACATATAACCGATACAATCAAAAACTATTGATAAAATCCTTAAAAAAATTCCCCCAGTTATTTTTTTATTCCTCCCTGATATTTTTCCAAACGATGCATCAGTAAAATAAAAATAAGCTAAAATCATTTTATGTTAATCGAATAATAGCTATAAACCATCAAGACATATTAGAGAAGAGACGCTATGATATTCAAACGAGTAAGGAAAAATTGTACCACTGGACAGAGCTGAGTCAAGGACCAATATCGTGGAAAGTTCAGGGTTGAATTGAGCCAGTTTTTTTTTTGTTCACAAATCTCTCCCAAAAATACGACGTGTTGGGTCTTTAGGAAACCTGTTCAAATGAGGTCAATTGAATATCAAATGAACAATTTTTTTCAGGCGATATTATCACATATAAAAAGATTTCAGATTACCAAGACCGACTTGAAAAAATTTCCAATGCGGATCTGTTCAGTACTCATCCCTATCTGTGATATCTTTTGCCTCTAATTTTCTTCTTTTCTGTCTCTTCTCTGGTTGAAGAAAGACTTACAGCACACCATTTAATTGTATATTATTAAGCAGAATAAATCACAATTTAACTAGAAAAATTCGCAAGAATCCCAATTCCTCCAGAAAATGCAACGATTGTCACATTTGACGTAAGGTAGTAGTAATATGGCGGATCTGATACCACGTTTTTTTTAATGATGGCATCTCTACATTATCCTATCTCTATGCATAAACCGGGGGGCATTCGCCATTTTGCAATTTATGGTGAAACATTTTCGGTATCCTTAGATCCTCTTCTTCTTCATCGAGTCTACACTTTGTCAGTTTCTGTTGAGCCATTGTCTGTCATATAGCTACAACGTCCTGAAAGAAAGGCACAGAGGAGGCATAACTTATTCCTAGTGGGATACAAATAGGTACTTCTTGGACATTCCGCAGTTTTGAAGTTCCAAAACAACTTTTTGGAATGATCCATTCTTAGACGATTCCTCCAGAGTGCTTCTCTCTCAGTTCTTTTCTTATCCACAAACTCCTATAAGTGCATTTTCCCATACCACAAAAGGGTTTTGGGACAGTAAATGACGTTTATCCTTCCTTATATCCTGGCTATAGTGTGTTAGTGTTAGTTACTTGTATTTTTATATCTACATAATTGAATGGTTAATTTAGAAATTCAGAAGGAATTAATATCCTTTCAAGAGTTCGAAATTCGAAAATGAGCACGAGGTGGTAAGAAAGAACGAGATATAAATATAATAATATGCGCAAATACTGCAAAGATAGTTTGATTATACTCAATATGATCGAGAAAACGTAAAATTGACTTCTATCACAAAAAACCACCTCTCAACGACCGCAGAAATAGTGAGACATTATACCCAATCGTCCTAAACGCACACCAAACTGCCGCCGTGGCCGTAAATCAGCCCAGACCTGCACTCTGCAAAAGTGGCGGGTAGGTGGTCGGCGAACACGGCCGCCGCTGATGTATGTAGCCGTCCCCTTGCCCGCCATGTTCCGTACAACAGACAGATAAACATTTCGCAATATTACTTGTCGCCCGCGTAAATTGTTAAAAGCGATCGGAAACTGAGCAATATATTCCGGTACCACAAGATGGCGGGGATGGGTTTTAATCCCGAACATCGTGCTAGGCGTTGTTGCCGTTTTTGTCACCGACGCAATTTTCGTACACGAGATAAAATTAGTTAAAGTTTAATTGGTCCCGAGGGCGCGATATATAATCAGCAGCGTGCTGATGCTAGTGTCGTGTTATTATTATAACCAAGCGGGAAGGCTTAGGGCGCCATTTTCGAGCGATCGATTCCGGCCGCTGAATGGCAATTGTTTACCGACGTGACATTAAATTTTTACGCTGTTTTAGCGTCGAGGCGACGGTGTAATTAGTCGCTGTGACCTCTGTTTGACGCGTGGAAAAATTCGTCAAAAGCATTGACGTTGCCGAATGCATATGTCACTTGACTTGTAAAATTCATTTCGGTTATATTTCTCATTATTATTATTCGAACTAGGCTAGTTATGGCTAAGTCAGCCTTTCTAGAACTGCGACCATGTAGATCTTTTGTTTCATACCCTAAACATTCATGGAAATGTCCGACTATCACCCGGAGCTGAGCTTTAATAGCTTTCCTGTATAAGTAGATAGAATCATCGCGAATTTTTTGACCTGACTAGGTCTAGGAGTGTTTTTTCAGGAAGTTATTATTTATTCTGCTATTCAACTTTCACTGCTGCTCAAAGTGCTCATAGTTCATCAATACAAACCAGAAACATATCTAGTAGAACCTATGTTATCAAATCTGGAACTTGTCGACTACTATAAAAAACCCTGTGTTATACAGTCCCGGAAAATCTCTCGGATTGAGATAAAACATGAAAAATAGAGATGACAAGTTCCCATAATTTTTTTTTCCTAGCGGCCTTCCCTATGAAGATACGACCTCCTAAATGACGCCACTGGATATCCATTTTAGTGGAATGAGTTTCAAACTACTCGATATAATTTGATGAAAGTTTGATATGATTAATAATATTGAGGACCTCTCAAATCACCGCACTCAAATTTCAATTAGCTTGTTCAGTTTACCAGAGGAGGGGTGGGTTGTATATTTTGATGCTTACATTTTTAACACCCTGTATGATAAGGTGCTGAAAAAAACAAATTTGGATACCTTGAACATTGAGCTGAAGAAAAGGTACTCCAGTTTAGTGTCGATAAAATGAACCGTTTTCGAAAAAAAAAAATAATGAAAGAAGTAAGAAATTGAAATGTATTCCACTAAAATCAATTTCCAGTGATGTCATTTAGGAGGTCGTATCTTCGTAGGGGGGGGGGGCGCTAGGAAAGAAAATTATGGGAAATTGTCTACTTATTTTTTTATGTTCTATCTGAATCCGAAAGATTTCCCACATTTTCTGGGACACCCTGAAGAATGTCATATTGAGCCGAGAAATAAGCTTTTTCTTCAAATTTGGCATTGAGGAATTTCATTCATTTCAATGTCAATGAAAAAGTGGTCGATTCGAAAATAGAAATTAATGATTCAGATCAATATTAACCTAATTCACCTGCAGTATATTACAATGATTGAAACGAACTGAAGTAAAGCCCCAGACTGGACCAAATATTAACGATGGATCATTCGAATTTTAAAACTTCGTTGAACGAGCGAAGCTTCCATCAATTCTCCTCAAAAATCCTCCAAAAGGACCCCTAAAACCAGCCAACTCCATCGAAACTAATGAGCTTCCATACCAGCTTTATCGCCACTCTGATCGATTCTCACGTCAATACTTTATAAAAGGTGGCTCTGGAAGAAGCGCGATATTACAACAATTCCGTTAATGACAAAAAACTCCTCGAAGATAGAAAGGAGCCGTCTTCGGCGGGTTATCAAATGGCGCACCGGAGCGTGGAAAATTAAGAATTTAACCGCCCATTCTCAGGGAAAATTTAAACTTCGGGAATGTCTCCTCCGGAAGCTCCAATATCGGCTTACTTTTACAGCTTTTTCGGATTAAAAATGCAATCAATTATGCGGCTAATCGCGAATTAAAATTGATGAAAATTGCCCGCCGTTCCTTTCCGGACTTTTTCGACGGAAAAGGTTCAGATAAAGAGAGAAAAATCGCCCGGTTCCAACTTTAATCCGAGTGTTTCTCCGATGTTTACATGTTAATTGATGGGGCGGCAGGGTTCTTTTTCCCGGTATCTGCCGATAGATCGGAAAAGCGAGGAAAGAAAGCTTCGGGGAAATTTACAATTGAGATATGCTGCAGACGTAGTCGTATAATTGGAGAGAAGGAATCCGACTGTTCCCTACGTCTTATTGTATCTTCGATTAATTAGATACGACTCATTAGGAGTCGTTCGCACTTTATCGCAGACTGTTTGGAGTCTTCTCCATCGATCCACGTTCACAATCAAACAGTATACTGAGCGTTTTGAAATGAGAAAATGGACTGTATAAAAAAATAGAACATGTATCTCAAAATCTGTTGGAAATCGAAATGTGAAAGCGTATGTGATTGAATTGAAGCAGTTAATGAATCAACTTATTTATTAATCGCTAGAAATGAGTTTGTCACACGTTTTTTTTTACCATTATTCCGAAACTGAATTTGATATTTTGGATGAAATACCACTATTTTGATCTATGGGAGATGATTACCTTTCAGTAGGGTCCTGTAGCGGTCTTAGAAGAACAGGAGATTCGAAAAATCTTCACTTTGAAGGCCAGACCTGGTTTAAAACACCCTATTTTGTATTTGCATTTGTATCTCAATATTGATAGTATTTATTCGAATAGTTTTAAGTTTCAATTTTGTGGAAACGGCGAGACAGGGTTTTTTCTACTGAGGTTTTTCCCTGTGCTCTGGTATCATACGCCAGAATAGTATGGTACCTCGTTTTGCACCAACCTCAGCTAGGTACTTTTTTGTTTCATGTATTGTATTTTGTTAGCTTCCAATTCAAAAGAATATATATCTACTAGCAGACCAAACAGACGTTGTTCTGTATACACAAAAATTCATTCAATTCGATCCAGCCGTTTAGTTGCAGAGTAAATGAATAACCTAAATAACGATCACATCGCCATCTGTTGATCTGATTTGTGATAATAAACATACGGGCATCGGCAATCCAAAATACATCCCTCAGTCTTCGGTACCTTCTCCTACCCGCCTAGTGCCTACCTCGGTACCCCTTTTGGTGCGATTTCATCTTCAACCTGCCATATTTTTTGATGTATTCATCATAATTGATTGATGAAAAAGGCAATTTCGTTCTAAATTTAATACTGGGTATGAACGACGTATTTGATTGGATAAGGATCAATAGCGTATTCATTAAAAAATACTCCCAAATAATGCATAATTCTGAGAATCATTCGGATACCTTTTAAGGTGATATTTCTTTGCATTGTGTTTTTTTCACAGGAAAAATTATTTGTATTTGACAAGGCTACCTCATGAGTGTAAGATTATTCTGCATGCATTATGCGAAGATATTAATTTGACAGCAACTGTCAAGTTTTGCCATATAGGTTTTCCATCTGGAAACGATTTGTGGAAATAAAGACGAGGGAAATAGCCCCTGAAAACACAATTCGAACGTATTTCCTTGTATTGAAAAGAATATCGACACCAACTAAAAGCCTCGTAAACAATATTCCAAACATCCAACATCACGTTAATTTTCCCGAATTTCACCATAGAAAAACATCAGACCAGAAGTCCACCGACACTCAACACGATCCCCCAGTGAATCTGACCCTATAATCCCGATAAAAACTTTTCAATTTCCTGGCGGGACGTCAGTTTCGCCTCGTCGACGTGCAAGAATCCTCGTTCATCTTCCTCCGAAATTAAACCTCGCTTAGACGATTTAATCTCAAAGAGAGAAGTCGGGGACGGCAGCGCGGCGGCGGGAATCTCACATAGTTGCGACGCCGTCACTTTATTATCTTCACGTTGTCGTGACGTCGGTCGGGGGAGGCGGCGGTAAACGCACTCGCTGCCGCCCCCCTGGAGGTATTGTCCGTAATGGAGGGTCCTCTCCCATCCTGAGGAATGTTTACATCGTTTGCGGTCAAGTGTTCTCCAGCCCGGGGACGGCACTCTATCTGCTCAAGAATTTCAATTGCGGTTTTCATTTCGAGACTTACTTTTCGGATAATGACCGGGGAATGTCCCTTTTGGAAGGGACGTCGAGGGTTCTTGATCTCCGGGATAGGGAAGAAAAATTGTGAATTTGATGCTGATATCATCTGGATAACCCTAGATTTGAATGCTTTTCCTGGGATGTCATTTGGGTGCTCATATGAGTTGATATAACACTTGTGGGTTTGGTTCGAATGTCTAAATAGACCGGACTAATATTTTTATACCGAATCCGCTATCAAGAACGATTATAAATCGATATTGGACATTTGCAGCTCGAGAACCTTAACCAGAAAATTCATTTCATCAATCTACCCCAATAGCTGACAACAAAGCAGATTCCAGTAACAAACGAAATGACGTCAAAGACCCGGAACCGACCAAACATACATCCCCACTAAGAGCGCAATCCGAGAAGAAGAAACCGCAACCACGAGAGCACAGAAAACGAGAATTTATAGCCGGAAAAATCTCACGCTACACGAGAAGTTACTCCGGCACATCCGAAATTACTCAAGAGCACAGCCGACCCGAAAATAATAACCGAATCTCGTTCATACATCCCCGGAACTTCCGGACAGGCACGTAGCCCGTTCCGGGATCGATCCTCCTTGCTCATCCTTTCCCGACATCTTGCAGATGATTGTGCTCCTCCAGGTCCTCGCTGACCCGTAAGGCAATCTGTTGTCCTACAGATGAAATTAAATTGAGTGGCCCGTAATAACAGCCACCGAACTCGATGAGCCTGGCCAAATTACTTTGACCTTACGTCAGCAGTGTCGTTGACGGTTCTCCTTCCCGTTGATTTCACCGAGAACTGGGAGTCGAATATTACAGGGTTGATGAGTGATTGAGGGAGTGTGCTTTCACTGTCCAAAATGAAGAGCGTAAAAGTTGGAAGAGGGGAGATCTATAGAATGGCATGCTGTATGACACATAATTAGTAGATGTTAGTTTTATCTTGATCGCATCTCGTTTTTGAATTATAACCAATTTAGAAACTCAATCTGAAACTGGATCGAAAAAGGGAGATATCGAACATAGTAAGTAGCCTCACAGAGTTCCTGACCAAACAGTGAAAGTCTATAGGGAAAAACCCGGATAGATGCACCATTTTCAAAATACCCAACTTCGGAAACACGTAACAAAAAAATAATTTTATGAGTAGATGCTACAGTCACCCTGGACCTTAGTTTTGTAAGGGTTATTGTGTATTTTGAAGTGGTAATAAATTCAGTTATTTTTTATTACGTCAATACCGTGTTTCATTGAGTCTACATCTGAGGACAAATGGTTGCTGTTTTCTTTTTAATTTATTCGAAAAATTCATGGGCATCTATCCCTATCGAAGAGGATAGTTGCCTTGATTTTTCGATGTAGGGCATTCAAACTAAAAATTATCTTCTTAGTTGATTTTCGATTCATTGTGTCATTTTGATTATGAACTTGATTCTTGATTATTTTTGTTGAGACTTAATATTTTATTAATTTATCATGAATGTGTGGAATAATGCTTTATGTTAATAAGAATAATTCAAGTTTTCGTTTGATATATGCTTTCGAAATTCAATTAAAAATGTACAATTGTTGTTAATTCGATCCATGTTGCGTACATAAAGTGGCTGTTCTAGGCATAGAAAATCTGAATGTATTTAATTGGGTTTTCGGTTCACATAGTATGAAGGGCATCTATCCGTCCCAATATTTTCATGGTGAGGCAACTATCCATACTTGTAGGCATCTATGCCCAAAGGAAGGGTTCCACAAAAATTAAATTCTTGGGAAATTTGGGATTGCTGTGCTAGAGAAAAATCTTTCAAAGCAAATAATGAGGCTACCTACATTCATAGAAATTAATCATATAAATATAATATTTTCAAAAATATGAGGCAATTTCAAGAAGTGGGTTTTCCTCTACAAAATACAGGGTGTTTCCTAAACATGCGGCAAAAATTCAGGGGATTGTTCCTTGGAATACTCTAAGAATATTTTGTCCTCTGACGATTTTAAGAAACCTCTTTGTTTCGAAGATACAGGGGAAACAAAATTTTACATAATAACATTTTATTATGAAAACTTACATGAAAATTTAACTTAACCTACAAAAACTGTTGAAAATGACCACCTCTAGCCAAAAAAAACGAATTCAAATGAAAACCGTGTTTAATCTGTATTCCTTTACCATCTGAACTTATTAATTTTGAGTCAAAAAACTGGCCGTTTTTAGTAATTGGAATGTTGTTAAACAAATTTAAAAATAAATTGTACCTACTTAGTAAACGCAGTGCGGTATGCATTTTTATTTAAACTATTATCAATTTTAAAAATATGAAAAATGTTGTTCGCCCTGTATCTTCGAAACAAAGAGGTTTTTCAAAAATCATCAAAGGACAAAACATGCTTAACATAGTCCAAGGAACAACCCCCTGAATTTTTGCCGCATGTTTAGGAAACACCTTGTATAATGAGAGAGATGTTATTCTGTTACAAAAAGTATTGATCTGAACAAACTATAGCTCACCATTATAAAGATACCTAAAGAAAGCAGAGTAGCTTATCATCACGAAACTGAGGCAGAGCTTTATGCCATTATTATTTTCATAAGAACTGTGTAGCAACGTTAGCTTTAAAAGCAGTTCATGAAGAATCATGACCTCAAAGTCAACATAACAAACATACAGATTATGGAAAATTTCTGAAAGTAAGATCAATAACGATATTTTTGTAGCACTTCAAATTAATGAAACTTTTTTCTCATATTGTATAATAATTCAATGAATTTTCCTGTCAACATCTAAATAATTCCCCCTTTCTTTTACCAAATCCAGGAGAATGACGATTCCTAATATTTCCCTCTCGAATACAATCAGTGCCGTACGTAATCTGCTCAAAAATTCCGACAAGTTCCCGAAGTGGCAAAATCTAAAACCCACTTCACGTCGCCCTCTAATTACTTGACGTTTTCTTTCTCCCGGTCCTAATTATCTGCCAGTCCGGATCAAAAATTAAGGGATTTAACGAAATATCTGTCGCCGATAACTCTGACTTGATGAAATAATTCCTCGTACTTTTCGGAAAAGGGCTTAAGAGTTCGGAAACCAAATTCTCGAGACTTAATTTAATTGAATGCCACTTCAGGTCCGAGAGAAGGGGGGTTAGAAGGTCTTTCGAAATTGCTTTCGTTCAAATGAACAAGAATTGCTTAAAACTTCTGTGTTTGGCCTTTCGGAAATTTATTGTTCTCCGCTCTGTCTAAACCGGTTCGCTCGCTTGTGAAATGACGCCGTCAGACCTGCCGCATTCGTGCCCTTCGCTCGCTTTTAGGCCGACCCTTCAGGACGAACAGGGGGAAATCTGACCTACTGATATTTCATACAAAGGATGTTCTGAAAAGTATTGGATGCTATTATTTAGATGATATCAAACGCAGCGTTTGTAAATTTTATTCCTTGCTTGATATAGGTACCTATCTACTTTTATCTAGTTAATACCGCTGAAATCAGAATGCTTGGGGTTTTTGCTAACCTGGGAGTGCCGAAACACCATGAAGCAACTGACTAGAGGCAATGAAGTGAATCTAGTATGGGTGCCGGGCAATGTGGTGTTGAAGAAAGTGAAAGAGCCGATGAATCTACGAATTGTGCATCAACCTGCCGGACCTAAGCCTTTCTGTGGCCTTGGAAAAGACCAATACAAGGCAGCGAAGCATCAATGGGGATTGAATATCAGTCCTGGACTTACTCAGTCCACAAAAAATGTGATTTCACCTACATGCCTATACCAGAAAGCTCCTAAAGTTGTCACGAGCTGAGCTTGGTGATGGTGGGACATCATTTGTACCGTATGGAAAGTCAGCAAATGCAGAAACAGTTGAACAGATAGTACCGGCTGGCCTGAGAACAATTCATAAGCGTAAACTTGGTCCTGGAAACCCAAGAGGTAACGATTAAGGCTTCTAAGGAGGGTGTCGATTTCATCAACGCCATTGACGACTAACTTGGATTTCCGTGAATGAGTAGGGTAGAGGAAATCTAACCTAGCCATAACGACTTCAGTTATATCAATAATAAGAATAATGATGGTGTTCTGTTCACATTTTCCTCTACTAATAGAGTGGAATACATAAGCTATATTGTTTGATATACAAGAAATTATAAATAAGAGCTTATATAGACAGTACACATGTAATTCGGATTATGATTGTGATTATACTGGTTACTCCTAGGCTTCCGTTAAGCCCCTCAGAAGCTATTAGTCCTGCATTTTGATTGCCTATTGACTATTCAATAAATCTATATAAGTCCAAGTGTATTTTCTTTGTCACCAAACGGATCATCTCAACTCGTTAATGACAATATCCCCAGGCCCGACACAAAACGACAACGCGAAAAATGAAGTCACAATAAGCCAGAAAATAACAGGAAGCAGGCGGTTCCTGCGGGAAAACTTCTCCGTCAGTTTTTTTGTCGAGTACACCATCACGAACAACTGAAAGCGCCCTCGCCGAGCAAACTGTTGCCTGCGATTGTTCCCGTCTCTCAAAAAGTAAACAAGATGTTTCTCGCGGGCAATAATTCATAGTTTCCATTGTGTGATCCATTTTCGGCGATGCTGATGTCGGTTTGTTCCGATCCCAGTCCCGTGCCCAGATGAAAATCCGACGCGGTTTTGTTTTTTCTACCACGCGCTCTTCTTCGTTGATTTATTCGCCCGTTTTTCCGGTCGGGAAGAGTGATGGAATTCTTTCTGAAAGGCCGATGAAAGGGTTTGTTTTGCCTGATTAGCATGTTGAAAGCTGTTTTTACTTCGGTTACCAGGGTGAGGCATGACAGGAGGTGCATTAAACTGATCTTTTTGCGTTTTGTGAATGTTGAAAAAGAGAAGTTTTCGACTTTATTAATTGTGTCGTATGAAGTAGTAGACCTACAGTTTCTTCCTCAGAAATATCGAAGCAGCAAACTTTCTTTATTGATTTTATTTACCATGTTCTCAATAATACAGGGTGGGACAAAGACACTTGCGGATTTTGAGATTGAATAAAACAAAACTTATGCAAATATCGGTTTGATTATTTATTCATAATCAAGTAAAACTTTTGAAGTTTATATTTAGACAGTTAAAAAAATGATATCTGGCAAATGGTATCCATTATTGTCGATACACTGCGTAAATCGAATTCAGAAATGTCGGATAATTCTGTCCAGCATTTCGTTGGATTTGGCGATATGCGAGAGAATGTTGTTCTTCAAGTTGGCCAGAGTCCTGGGACGATCGTTTTAAACATGTGCTTTTAGATATACCCATAAAAACCTCTACAGGAGCTGGCGCTGGTATATACGCGACATGTACCAAGTGTGCACTGTAGCTAGGCTCCTGTATGAGTGTGTTCCAAGCGGAAATCTTAGCTATTGAAAGATGTCCGGATAAAATCTAGGAAGAAACTATCAGAAGTGCGATATAGCCATACACTCAGATAGTCAAGCTGCTATTAAAGCAAGGAGCTCCTACGTCATCCACTCAAAGATGGTCTTGGGAGTGCCGGAACAAACTCAATGAGGTAGGCAAGAAAAATAAGGTTTTTTTAATCTGGGTTCCCGGCCACTCGGGAATCAAAGGAAACGAAGAGACCAATACACTTGCCAAAGAGGGCGCACGAATGTCACTCATTGGTCCAGAAGCCTTCTGTGGTATAGGTAAATGTACCTATAACAAAAAGAAGTTGCTGGAGAAGGAGAAAGACGAGAGGGAAAAACTCTGCCGGAATTACCTACGGATGGATCATCCACTAAGTTCCTTCGGAACTTTGAAAACGGCAAGATCCAAAAGATATCTAGATCTTGGTAAGAAACAATTACACCTCCTCACTGGCTTTCTTACAGGACACTGTCGCCTCAGGAAGCATCTGTTGAGGATGGGATTATCGGACACTGACGAGTGTAGGTTCTGGGGGGAGGAGGAAGAAACCCCCATTCACCTAGTCACGGAATGCTTTGGCATTGGGAGCCTAAAGAGGAAATGGCTTGGGCGAGAAACTTGTAAGAGTCAGGAACTAGCCTCGTTGAAGCCTTCACAGATCTCTGGAACTGGAAGTCGGCTGTGAAGGGTGTGGTCAGAACAACTCTTTAAGGGAACACAATAGACCTTGAGGTAGCAGTGAACTGTAACCCCTTTTCAAACTATAACTATATAATTTTACCCGAAAAATAACCTCATAAAACAGTCCAACAAAACTGCATCCTTTGAAGCGCAATCGCCGCCTAGATCGAACAGGCAGCCATAGTCATCATCAACAATCGTACAATTTGCAAATGCAAGTGTTCGAGCGCGCTCGTCGCAAATCCGCGAAATATAGTTCCGTAAAAAGTTAACAGCTTTCAGCGATAATTACTGGCGTGAGGGCCCTTCACACTGCCGATGGCCCTTGATGAATTGTGTCTCATTAGGGCTCTGTGCCGGGGCAAAACTCGCTTAACAAACCCCGCGACAGAGTTTGAGAATTGAGGGTGCTTCTGGGTGTGAAGGAAATTGAGGCACGTATTGTTTCCTAATCAAAATATTACGTTAACGCTTTGTTTCTGCGTGAGCGACGCTGATTTTAACATCCAGAAGTTGTCTCCCTTCACTCTGACCTGTTTATGTGGATTCTGCTGAAATTTGGAAGGTTGACATCCCACAAATGGGGCGCACGAATGTCACTCATTTGCCTAGAACCCTTTAGTGGTTTAAGTAAATGTACCGGGTTTTTCACTATAATTTGACCCCCCCTTTAACTTTGTTACTGAAGAAGATACAAAAAATGTTTCGTATAAAAGTTTCAACTGAGGTTTTTTTATATGAGTCCAGAAACTGAAATATATACAGGGTGACCAACATATTGATGGCAACTTCATTTTTTCAAATAGAACACCCTGTATATTTTTCCATATTTGGTTAGCTCTTTTTACCCTGATTTCGAATATGTAACATATGTTGGTCTATCTTTCTTATTCTGAGCACAACAGAGTTTCAAATTTCAATAACCATCTGGCATAGCGTTTTGGAAGTTCGTGAATATTTAAGTGGCCAATTTGATCTTTGGATTGATAATGGCGCACCCATTTGATTTACTTCAGCAATAATGACAATCAATGAAAGCGGAGAATAATATTAATGATATAAAAATAATCTTAAAAGTATTCATTCTAAAATAATACTTTTAAGAAGATTGTTTGGATACAAAGAATTTCGTAGGTATTTCACATATTTTTTTATTCGGTGTCATCATTTCAAAACTTTAAAACTCTGAAAATTGAAGAGACACATCCACATACGCATTTATATTCGAGATCAGGAGGAAATAGCCTATCAAAAAAAGGAATAATATACAGGACAGGGTGTCCCATTTGAAAAAATATAGTTGCATTCAATGTTGTTCACCCTGTATATCTTCCCATTGACGTTATTATAACTCCAAAAATGAGCATTTTCAGTAAACGCACTCTGCCACTTGTAAAATGATTACAGATCTTGGCAGGTGGTTCTTAAAATTTGAAACTCTGTGGTTCTCAGAATAAAAAAGATAGACCAACATATGTTACATATTCGAAATCAGGGCACAAAGAGCTAGCCAAACATGGAAAAATATACAGGGTGTTCCATTTGAAAAAATGAAGTTGCCATCGATATGTTGGCCACCTTGTATATATTCCAGTTTCTGGACTCATATCAAAAAACCTCAGTTGATTTCGTGAAACTTTTATACGAAACATTTTTTTGTATCTCCTTTAGTAACAAAGTTAAAGGGGGGGTCAAATTATAGTGAAAAACCCGGTACCTATAAGAAGGAGTTTCTGGAGAAGGAGAAAGCCGAGAAGGAAAAACTCTGGCGGAATTTCCCAGGGATGGATCATTCCACTAAGTTCCTTCGGAACTTTGAAACAGCAAGATCCAAAAGATATCTGGATCTTGGTAAGAAACAATTACACCTCCTCAATGGCTTTCTTACAGGACACTGTCGCCTTAGGAAGCACCTGTTGAGGATGGGATTGTCGGACACTGACGAGTGTAGGTTCTGTGGGGAGGAGGAAGAAACCCCTATTCACCTAGTCACGGAATGCTTTGGCATTGCAAGCCTAAGGAGAGAATGCCTTGGGCGAGAAAATTGTGAGAATGAGGAAGTAGCCTCGGTGAAGCACAATAGCCCTTGAGTTTGCAGTGAACTCTAACCCCTTTTAAACTATCAACTTCCACAAATGTTCGATATATGTTAATGATCGTTTCGTCAGACCGTGGCTTCATTAGAAAATTCATTTATACATTTTGGCTTATGCAGCACGGCTCAACATGTATTCATCTTTCTCTTGAAGAAAATTGAGACCTATAACTGTTCCTTATAGTTGGTGGATTACAAATTTTATGATGCCACAATGTTTGGAAGAAATGAACTCCAGTACAGACCAGTAGTGAAATTTCTCTTCGTTCTTGTAGATCAGTGAAGAACGCCGAGCGTCTTGGACTTTTATCGCAGCTATATCTTCTTCTTGAAAAAAAATTAATGACTTAATGAAAGAAAAGCGCTAAATATTTGTAGGAAAGTTTGTTTTCTTGTTTGTCAGACTCTGCCCTTATTTTCTCATTCTTCATAGTGCAGAAACAAATTAGCTTTATTGCTCTAGCATCTAGAGTACCCAAATTTTATGGTATTTGGAAATTATGCGATCATTATACAATCAATTACTATAGTATTTTATCAGTTTCTTCCTGTGAGGCTGGCTTCTTATGTTCCTTTCTTGATAATAGGTACAGTCAATATTCCGTCATCAATGATTTCGAGTTATTTCCTTCCATAGATATATTTTCATTTTGTACCATATACATATACTTTATGGATGAATTTTCTGCTCAGTGTATATTGAAGACTGTGAATTATAGAGTTAAAGTTGCACAACGTGATACAATTTATCCCATATTATCCTGGAACATGTTTCGTTCTTATATCCGAGATGATTTCCCTGCTGGATTGTTTGAATGTCTGAGCACAGGAACTGAATAGACATTCTCGGTACGTTCAAACATCTGCGTCTCAGTTCGCGTTAAGGTATGTGTTTTATTGGTAATAAGCTTTCTCTATTTCGATCAAAAATTCATCGAATACTCTATACGCTACAAGGTTCATCTAAAATGTGGAATGAAATCCATATTTTCACAACGAATAACTCTAATAATATTAGAGTAATAACGAATGAAAGCGCTTAATACATTTTCCTAAAAAGATTCAACTTTTACGAATGTTAACATGTCCTGAATGGATTTATTGAAAAGTTTAATCATGTTATGTTGAAATTAATACATAAGAGAAAAAGATTAAAACACTTGATAAGAAAATAAAAATCTAAGTGACCAGCAGGTGTAGCATTTTTGTACAGCATATAGTGAAATTTTTGTTGCAACCAACAAGAGATTTTAGTGCCAATCGATAAATTAACGTTCTTATTATTAAATCGATAAACAAGGATAAAAAGATACTGTTTCTTTCTCTATTCTTCTCAGTATCTTTTCGCTTGTTATTTTCAAAGGTAAACATTCTCATAATTGAAAAATTAAAATATGATAAGATTGTAGTTTTCATAATATTTCCAATCGCGCATGGGATGTGGTCACATAAAAGGAACGAAGATTATTATTGATTGAAATCAACCAATATTAAACTCATACTTCGGAGCTAATTTCGTCCTCGTTCAAGACAAATTGCAAAGAAGTGGTATCAAACAGAGCACCTATGGATGGCCATTTCGTCCTTATTAGGATAACTCTGAATGATACAAGGTATTTCTTGGAAATTACAGCGAAATGGCATCTTGTTTAAGGTATTACATATACCGAAAACGACATCTCCAGTTCCATACGAAAACCTTCTTCCATAGTATGAACCTTGAACGAAGTAGCGAAATGTTTACCATTTGTTGCATTGACTGAGGCATTCTTGCATTCGGTATATATAATACCTTAAACAAGATGCCATTTCGCTGTAAGTTCCAAGAAACACCTTGTATCATTCAGAGCTATCCTGTGCTGATGAGTCCTAATAAGGACGAAATGGCCATCCATAGGTGCTCTGTTTGATACCACTTCTTTGCAATTTGTCTTGAACGAGGACGAAATTAGCTCCGAGGTATGAGTTTAATATTGGTTGATTTCAATCGATTAATATTATTCTCTGCTTTCACTATATTGATATCCATGGCGATGTAACGCGTTAAACCTTCTTATTGAAAAAAATATGTTTATTTTGATCCTTGAGCATCTGTTTCACTAATGTTTTTCTGTCTTAGTATGTCCAGGACGACACGCCAATGTGCCAAGGCATCGTAGAAGGCTAAGAAAAGCCCGCAGAAGTTTGTGGTCACGCATCCCAAGATCGATATTCTCTCAATATCCATATTTCAACGAGAAATTTGTCTCGTGAGGCCGACCATGCATTACCGCAGCCGCATGCGGAGACATTCCGATAGTTATGGGGTTAGTTAGATATCTCTCTGTTCTCCGCGTTCGCTCTCTGTGCTCCGGTTTTTCGGCCTCGGCCGACCCGCTTAATACCCAGCTTAAATACGAAAATTGGTTCGGATGGAAACTCCGGTTGAGGATTTTTTGTAACGTTTTTATTGGCTCGAGCCGTTCGAGAGAGTTTGCTCGTTGTTGATATTCATTTTGGGGATGAAATTGAATAGGGTTGGTGTTCGCTGATAGAATATGGGGATTAGTCATATATTGGGTGAATTTTTTCGATTTGTTTGCTTCGTTTCATGATTGTGGTACTTATCGGCAGTAAAAGAGAAGTCAATTTCAATTTGAAGTACATTATATCCTAGTTAGATTGTTTCGAACAATCATGATGCTAAACATTGATTTTTTTGAACCGGTTATAGGTATCTCAAAAGCCAAGAGTTAACCCAATAAACAAGTTTTCTTTCGAGAGTTCGAGATCATTAATTGCTAGATTAATAAATGCGGCGCATGTTTACCTGACCTTGAACAGCCAGAACACGTTAAAATCCCTGGAATCTCACAACAGGAATCTCTGCTGTAACACCATAAGGAAACTGGTAAGGGGCACTGAAGTGATTCTACTATTGGTACCAGGGCATTGAAGTGTTGAAGGAAATGAAAAAACCAATGAACTTGCTGAAAGTGCATCAAGGTTAACACCTGTTGAACCAGAGCCTTTTCTGTGGGCTCGAAAAAAACAATGAGAGACAAATAACAGAAAAGTCCTCTTGAGAAATAGACCAGGACACACTCAAGCTGAAAATCTCGTGATGATTTCATCTACCAGTACCAGAAAGCTCCAGAAGCTTTCACGAGCTGAGGGGTACTTAATTTACAAATGCCATTTGTACCGTATGAGAAAGTCAGCAGATTAGACTCGCAGGCTCTGTGGATCAGAAGCAGAAACAGCCGAACACGTGGTAGATATGCAAGTATCCAGAGCTGGCTGGTCTGAGAACAATTCATATGGGGAAATCGGTCCTGGATACCCAATAGGTAACAGCCAAGACCTGAGCCTTTCTGTGCGCTTGGAAAAGACCAATATAAGACAGCGAAGCGTCAATGATAGTTGAATAACAGCCCTGGACTTACTCAGTCCAAAAAAATTGTGATCTCACCTACACGTCTATACCAGAAACATTTGTACCGTATGGAAAAGTCAGCAAATGAGAGAATCTCTGTGGTTCAGAAGCGGGAACAGTTGAATAGATAGTATTGGCTGGCCTGAGAACAATTCATATGCGAAAACTTGGTCCTGGACACCCAAGAGATAACGGTTAAGGTTTCTAAGGAGGTTGTCGGTTTTATCAACGCCATTCACGACTTCCTTGGATTTCCATGAATTAGCAGGGTAGAAAACCTAGTTCTAATAATATTAACGGTATCTCAATGGAAACAAACTACCCTATTTCAGAAACCTTTCTCCCAACCTTCTGATCGAATACCACCGTAGTAACCGAATTCGGAGATACTTTCCCCATAATTTTCATCTATTTACGCTCGCGATTCGAAAGTTATTTTCGAACGTATGTTGTGCGTAAAGTCGTTAGTTTCGTCGAAAGGGGTGTAGGGGGTAAGGGGGGTCGAGCATCCCGACCACTCGAAATTTATCGTTATGTCTGGGATAGAGCGGGATAGTTTGCAGCAGCGTTACCATGCCGTAGAGTTCCCCCGGGCATCGTGAGTTAGCTACGTGCCCAGTCTGGGGTCCCTGAGGGACCGTTTACCTGCCCGAAGACTGATTGGGAAGCAACTACGTTTAACGCGTCCCAGTCAGAGGCGGCAGAACCATTAGGCCACTAGGCCATACCATTCGAGATGATTTCAAAACTGCCATGCAAAAAACGTACCATTCCAAGTTTTTCTTCTGTAGAATTTCCACATAAGAGAAAGTCATCATCATAAGTGGTTTTTGCAGGATGTACTCCACAGTCACAAATATATTAATATTATTGTCTTTATCATCAGCAAGCTTGCGCTGTCTGACAGAGCTGTGCTCAATTTCAATACAGACACAGGAGTAAATAAAAATGCTGAGAAAACAGTTTTTACAAGTGAAAACAATCGTTAACTAATTGGTAAAAGAAAGCAGGATCATATTGATAACGAACCAATCAACAACAAAAATTCAATTGGATTTTCGTATTCTGAAAAGGCTTACTCGGCACAGGAAACGTAAGAATTAAGTTGTATTGATAACAAAGGAGAGACTGAAAGAAAAATTATGACACTGAGTATCTGAATGAATTTCAATTTACAGTAGGTATGTTAAAATATAGAATTTTTTCATGTGACAGTAGTGCTGAATACATACCTATCCAATTATTTACTTGAAATTTAAAGGAATTAATTTTTAATTGAATATTGATGCGATATCTTTACTCGTTAATCCAGACTCCTCGCTAAGACCAATTCTCAAGCTTATTCCAGTGATTTCAAATATTTTTTTCCCGAAAACTTGATTACAAAACACAAAGAAATAATCGTTATGGTTTTCTGAAGGCCCATCACTTCTGATTTCATTTTCTGCCAAATATTTGAAAAATGGACAACGAACTTACAAATTCAGGAGTAATAATTCACCACGAGCTATTGGAAGATGAATAAGCCAGATGTCTTACCTGAAAGAAAAAAAACCAATTAGATATCGTAAAAATGAGATAAACTGAATAATGAATCAATAAGTAAGGGTTAAATTTGATATAAAAGTTTTGTCTATTTTCAGTCTGATTGGAATTGACATTGTTTCGCCAGATAATGTTGAAGAACTTTCCAATGGCTCACTTTTTTCATAAATGTCTTTAAAAGCAATCTGTAAAGACTTTCATAAAATTGAAGAACGATGAAATATTTCACAATTTCCCCGAGTTCATTCCACGATATAAATACAAATATTCGGTCTGAAATATACAACAAAAACCCAATTTTTCAGATGGACGAGACTTAGCGGAGCCAGATTTCGTTGTTCTCCGTTTAAAATAGATTATATCCCGAAAATTCCGGTACGATAAGATAGGAAAAGCGGGTACAGAGGGCATTCAGGGCCCGAAATGAAATTGCATAACGACCGCATGAAGAGCACTTGATAAATTGGCTTCGTTTCAGAGCGCTGGATGAAAATTCTGTGACCCGGGTCGCATGGCGTCTGAATGACGTCGCCTAAATATTGAAAACATCGGTCGCCCATTGTTCGACCCCATCTGTCCATCGGCTATCACGGTCAATTCGAAATTTTCTTTACATGAAAAATATGAGAATAGGTATATTGAGAATAATAAAATAGTGAAAGCAGAGAATAATATCAATCGATTGAAATCAACCAATATTAAACTACTAATATCACTTCGGAGCTAATCTCGTCCTCGTTGAAGACAAAATGGAAGGAAGTGGTATTAAACAGAGCACCTATGAATGGCCATTTCGTCCTTATTAGGACTAATCCACACAGGATAGTTCTGAATGATTCAAGGTATTTCATGGAACTTACTGCGAAATGGCATCTTCTTTAAGGTATAAATTACAGTGACTTTATACAAGACAGTGGCGACACGCTCATGTCTTAATTTCTATTGGTAGTTGGATGTCACGTAGTGAATTCCGCCATTAAGAGGCTAATTGTGTTTGTTTTCTTTTGGAAACACAGAACAGAACAGCAGAATTAGTGTTCTGTGCACAGAACCATAGAAATTATAAATTGTTAGGTTAGTATCATAGAGAAAATGAGAATTGTCTATGGTTAGTATCAAAGATGTACTCTATAATCTTTGGTTAGTATATCTATGCACCATAGAAACTTTGAATTTTAACCTCCAATATTCTGACATTAGCCTCTTAATGGCGGATTTCGGCTCCGTGTCGTCACTGTCTTCTATAAAGTCACTGTAGTATAAATATACCGAAGACGCCATCTCTAGTTCCATACGAAAACCTTCTTCCATAGCATGAACCTTGAACGAAGTAGCGAGATGTTTACCATTTGTCGCATTGACCGAAGCGTTCTTGCATTTCGCAAATTTTACGTCTTCAGTCCACGACGCGGTGCACTCAGGGTAACGTCAGTTGACACCGTAGTAAATAATAAGAAGAGGTTTAACGCGTAACATCGCCATGAATATCAAAATAGTGAAAGCAGAGAATAATATTAATCGATTGAAATCAACCAATATTAAACTCATACTTCGGAGCTAATCTCGTCCTCGTTCAAGACAAAATGTAATATTGAGAATAATTTTATTTCGTCGACCTCTATCGTCGATTCTACCCCTTACCTAACCTGATCCTATTGGTCCATTCTTACAACGATTTAAGTTCGGTGGTAGGAACTAGTACCGGTAGAAATCACTGTGTGAAAAAACGTCATCACTAGGTGAATTCTAGCAATTATCAGATCTCGTAAAACTCACTTTTCCAGAGCCAATAACTCTCACACAAATGTCAAACTAACATTTCGTGTGTTATGATTTGAATTAATCTGTTAAAATTTAATTCCTACGATATAGTCATTTGTATTTCTCATTCCGAAAAATCTTGTAGTAAACTCGTCAATTAATTCAGCGATTATCGTCAAAAATTCGACTGTACTTTCATAGAAAAAGTCTGCAGCGTAAAACGTTCGTTTCACTTTTTCGTGGCTCCGACGCCAACGACGTGCAAAGACGTCGAAAGGCCCGGGGGCATCGCATCTGGCGGCGTCGCCCGATTGAAATTGCTAATGAGAAAAGACAGAAGTTCGATGCAAGTGTGCCGGCAATATATTGAAGAACTTCGCGCAGTGGCACACAATATGGCGGTGCGGATGGATAGTAATCAGGAGAGGAGACGCAATAACCCAGCGCTACTGTGACAACTTGCCGGCGAGTTCTTGTACATTACGACCGTAAGCGAAAAGCACTTGCTGAAGAAGTACCGAAAGTTTCGGCAGTCTTGGAATTAGGGTGTTTCGCCTGTTTTGACGAGGTTTCTGGGTTGTAATTGCTGTGTTTTTTCTTCTAGATGAGATGGGCAGATGTGTATCTTGTTTGGGAAGAGAAATAAGTGTTATTGGGGGTATCTGAAGATAGTTAAGGACGACTGATTAACTGTTAGTTCGGGAAGAAATGGAGAACGTTTTTTGCGTATTGATGCCAGTTAGATTATATCAAACAATATAGAGCAAAAAGCCATGCGAGAATAATGACTGATATCAATGTCACCCCTTCAAACTACAGTCGAATATAATTTTTTTTCCTTTGAAATTCTTTCGATACTAGAATTAAGCTGCTCTACAAACAGGGCAGTTTTTTCAAAACCAGGTCTAGCTTTTCAAGTGATGAACTATCGGAACCTTAAAAAATGTACAAAGAACTATCTACAGACCCAAACAGTATAACCTATTTCGCCCTGATTGTCAACTGTGACTTCAGTGTGATTGAAAGATATGAAATTCTCTCAAGCCCAAAGTTGAAGAAGTTTCAATTTAAGTTCATTTAAATATTCGAAGGTTATGTCATATCTGTTATGAGTAGGTTCAGGAATAAATAGAATCAGAACAGTTATTCACAAGATTTTAAAAATTGAATAAACATTTTCCCAATTAGAACAAGCGTGCTAAAGCCTCTGATTTCAAGTCTTAACTTTTCAGATTTTGGGAGTTTTTCACTATTCACACATTGCAGCATACCTTCAAATATTCACATCATAAATAATTGCTCCCATAAAATATCAGAACTCGAATAAAAACCAAGTAGCGTGAAACTCGATTCAGTGAAATAATTCGAATAACCCCCAAATTCAAAGAACTAAAACTATTTTAACGTACAGTTAAGAATCATACATTCGTATTCCCTATCCGGATCCAGCAGGAACTCCCCGAATCGTAGGGGAATTACTTTTAATGTACATCGGGATCTTGTTCCCCAATATTCGACGCTGGCGTACTTCCTCGTGACAGGGTTGAATCTTTATTTTCGACGGGAGTTTATAACGTTCCTCGTAACTTTCTCTCACCTGCAGTTAATACGTTCTTCTCCGGTGCCTTCGGGAACCGATATTGCCGGAACTTTGTCAATTTACGCCGCGGCTATTGCAGAAAGTGAAACCGGCAGATGGAGTTCGGATCGAGTTGCGAAGTCGGAGCTAATCGGGGAGATTGGCTTTATAACGGAGGCTGTTAAGCAGTTCTTACATCGTAAAATATAAGTATATGGTCGATTTATACTTATTATATCCCTTTAGAGGCCTAAAAACAAGAGCGTAAAAAATATTCAAGCCCCAAAATGTATATTCACGACGCGATAAGATGTAGCACGAAATCATCTATATACGGACGCCCAAACGACAGATAATACATAGTGTATATACAAGTAAACGCAGGTATCCAAGAGATAAACCGACGCACATTCCAATTCGAAACCTTGAATTGTAATATCGCATCATTAGCACAAACAGATTAGCCGGGATTAACCTAATATCCCCTGAATAATTCCGGTATACCACAGCGCGGCGTTGCCAAAACATTCAAACGTCCCACTGCACATATATACATGTATACGATCAGTATTCGGATCAATCAGCAGTCGATATAGCCTACCCGGATCCATCGCGTATGCATGACTCGCCCAGAGACAATAACGAGGTTCAATTAACATAAATGTCATAAGTCAAACTGGCACTGGTATGAATGACACCTCAGGAATATGGAGATTGCAATATTCAGTTGCGTTCCATCACACACGTACAAAATTCAATTTGCATATGGAACAACGACATTCGGCCATTGCAACCGGACCGCTCCAGGGACGTGGAAGACCGAGAGGGGCGAAAGGGTGTCACACGCTTTTAAAATACGGAAGGTACACGAATAATGCATAAAACCGGTCCGCCATACGGCTAATGAACGAATGTCGGAGTTAGTTGGCCCGGTTTTCGGTTTATAGGTCATCCGTATAAATGCAGTTTCAGTTTTGATCACGGCGTCAAATATGCACAGCGGCCAATCGTGCAGATGGAGAAATCGGTCCCTGGTTATTCGATTCGGGCAGGGAGATTGAAGATCTTCGGCCGGGAGCGTAAATCTGCCAGTCGGAGTCGAGTGGCAGTTTGTTGGAAACGATAACGGTTGGACTTGACGTATCTAAACGTTTCGCGGAATATCTCGCATTGATCGGAAATGTTACTTGACGGTTCGAGGCCGAAGCGAAGGGATCGCTTGAATTGGCACTGCGAAAGTGGGCAGATTCGATTTTCTTTGAAAAGTGTATTGGTGTTCATTTCTTGGAATATCGGGTATTTTGCTCGGACTGGCGACGATGAAAACTAACAGACATTAATACTTCAAATTTTTTTCATTTTCACTTGATGAGACAATAGAAACGATAGATTTTGAGGTATTTCAAACCCCCTCAGATTATTTCATACAGATAAGACGTTTCACACCATATATTCCAGGCAATAAGATTCCTCGATTAAAATCAAGTAAACCTTTTTGGTCAAATTATTCACTCAAATGAAAGTGATAAAGCAATTTGGTAATCCGAGTGGAACTCATGTAATATACAGAACAAAGATTTAATAACTGATCCCTCGAATAAAGTTCCTGGATTTGATCTTCCAAGGAAAATATGGACTGTTCTTAATCGTATAAAAACAGGTCATGGACGTTGCAATAGTATGCTTTTCAAATGGATTTCAGTTGAGAGTCCTAGTTGCGAATGCGGAGAAGCAGAGGAGACAATTGAACACCTGATAAATAATTGTTCCATATACAATACATTTCAGGATGGCTTGAGGGCTATACATGAAATTACCGAGTCGTTTTTGAATTGGGTTGTTAATTTTAAATCGATTTAATAGAGTTTCAATCATTTTATTTTTCTGTTCCTTTTTGCTGCTTTGATTTTTTCGTTTCAGATTTAGAATCCCGAAGATATCCTGGAAAGGGGTTATCGTTTGGACTGAATAAAGAAGAAATCCTTCAATATTCTAATAGTTTTTAAGTGTTATTTTTGTTGAAAAGGCGAGACAGGGTTTTTTCTACTGGGGTTTTTCCCTGAGCTCTGGTATCTTACGAAAAAATAGTATGGTACCCCGTTTTGCACCAACCTCACTTAGGGATTTTTATTTTTGTTTTATGTTATCTCTTGATTTCAAAAGAATATATATATACCATTTTGAAACCACCATCTCAATTAATAGAGAAATTCGTGAATGAATATGGACTTTTTACATATATTTCGATAAGACTTTCAGTTCAGAATAATGAAATTCATTTTGTACGTTGTTCAAAGGGCTAGATGATATAAAGAGTTTTTATAACTCTTATAAATGCATTGTTTTGAAGATACAGGCTATTGAAGTTTTACTTTGTTCTTCTTAACTTTTTACTGACGAAAGAGTAGTACTCAAAAAAGGTAGGGCAGATTTTTCGTCGAAAATTGAAGGGAGAATTCCAAACTAATTGTTAGTATGAGATATCTCAGTGAGGTACCACATTTGTAGTTAGTTTATAAGTTGAATTCAACATCTTGTATTTCAAAAAAATGCATTTCCGGACCTACATCTATGAAAACTTTTAAATGAACTGATCTGAGGATTCACACCCTTAAATATTTCGTATCAATCAGTTGATTTCGAAGCCAAACAATGCCTATGTAATTTTTACATCGTGTAGTTTTAATTTTATTCGAAAACCCAAACTCTTGAAAGCAGAAGCCAGTACAGATTCAATTTTGAATCTCGTAAAGGACTTAGAAAGCCTTCAACGGCAACAAGGGACCGTCAACGGTATCAGTTTTTTTAGCCAGCAGTCGCGAAACCTAAAAAGTCATATCCGAAAAGTTCCAACGTAACAAATCTGGATCCCGGCCGCTTCACTTCTGGATGCACGGGAACGCGGAAAACTTAATCCAGAACCCGACCGTCAGTATTTTTCCCGGGAAAGCGGAAACTCGGAGAACATGTCGGGAAGGCAGACAACTGTCCTCCCCTTCTTCTCGCCCCCGCTGGCATCGATCTGACTACGGGTTTATTATTGGCTTCGCAGTTCGTCCATTTATTTTCGTTAGCCGAAGAATCTAATGAACAATTACTAGGTCTGCGGGCGGTACTCGGTATCCCTAAAAAACGATTTGTCAATCTTAGTCCCTACTAATTGCTAGAAAGAAATTTCGATAATTATTTTTTCGAAGGGGGTTAAACAGGGTAGCCAACAGTCGATGGTATCCTATTCGTTTACGGAGAACGGAAATTTGGTTTTCTTGGATAAGAACTATTCTACTTCTATTGATCTAAATAATTTCAAAGTGGTGTTGTGACTCATTTCAACGAGTACTAATCATTTATGGAAACTCAAGGAGTTTGTCAATTGCGTTGGTAAAAACGACAATCTAGGGGACTAGTTTTCCCACTCGAATCTTTCTTGAACCACCCAGCTGTGGACACTTGTATAGCATGTGTTCAGTTTTTTCTGTTCTGATCTACAAAAATTTGCAAATCAAATTTTCTGATTTTTCCATACGGTCCAAATGATGTTCGTACCAAATTTGATGAAAAGGGAGAATGTGAAAACGAATGAGATAGTCACCGAATATACAGGGTGTCCCGGAAAATGTGGAAATCTCTCGAATTCAGATAGAACATAAAAAATGAAGATGACAAGTTTCCATAATTCTTTTTCCTAGCAGCCCTCCCTACGAAGATACGACCTCATAAATGACGCCACTGGAAATCCAGTTTAGCGGAATAAGTTTCAAACTACTCGATATAATTTGATGAAAATTTTATACGATTAATAGTATTAAGGACCTCTTAAAATACCACACTCAAATTTCAATTAGTTTGTTCCGTTTACCAGGGCTGGACTGGGTTGTACATTTTAATGCTTACATTTTTAACACCCTGTACGATACGGTGTTGAGAAACAAATATGGATAGGTACTTTGAATATTCAGCTACGGAAAAGGTACTCTTGTTCAGTGTCGATAAAATGAACCGCTTCGAAAAACAAAATAATGAAAAAAGTAAGTAATTGAAATTTATTCCACTAAAATGGATTTCCAGAGGCGTCATTTAGGAGGTCGTTTCTTCGTAGGGAGGGCCGCTAGAAAAAAAAATTATGGGAACTTGTCATCTTATTTTTTTATGTTCAATCTTATTCCGGAAGATTTCCCACATATTCTGGGACACCCTGTATAGAAAGAAAGCAGCTGGTATGGTAAATGAAAGCAGGGTTCTATGCCATGTCAGAGAAGATCCTCAATAAAAAAAATTACACAAAGCTAAACATAATCTGAACAAGTATTAATATTCAGGGTGTCCAATATGAAGTTAACTTTCTCATTCAAAATGTACCTAAACCTGATTTGAAACTGGTTGTTTTGAATTTTCATGACGACTTGAACGATTTGAATATAAAGTTCTTCATTTCATCTATTAGAAGATTCAAATCGAAAACACAGGTTACACAAAATTTTATTTCAAAGAGAATTAGGTTGAAATACACTCAGCGTATCAATAACCAATTTTCAAGTTGTTTTTCCTTAAATTGAATCGTTTTTTAACACTTTCAGTGAAAGAAAGTAGGAAGAACTAAAGAATCCGGGCAAATGGGTTAAAAGAAGTTTAACATGTTTTTCTCCTTCCATCCTCCTCACTTCCACTGATTAATCGAAACGATTCCTCGGAAAAACAACAACCCCAGGCCCTGAAACTTTTATCCTGAAGTTCAAATAAGGACGAACCTCGGCAAATTCCTCCTTCCATAGAACCGAAAGTGTATTATAATAAATGGATTATGTTGCTTCTGCCTCTAGGCCGCTGTATAACATCGCAAGAAGGTTATTTGTAGAGCTCAACCCGAACGCTATGCAGTCGCTCACCCCTTTATGTGTTTTTCTCTCAGGCAGATAAATTCAAATTTAGGAAGTTTTCTCGACAGGGGTTCAGCTCGGTACGTGAGAGGTGGTTTTGGGCTTTTAATTTCGCCAAGTTGGGCCTACTTTTTCCTGTCGGAAAACGTAGTTTGCTGAACTTTTCCACTCCGGCCGCTCTTATTTCGTTCTGCAATATTTATCGACTGAATTTTCTAGATTTGGATTTCTCACGGAGCAATCCCATCTCGCCTTGAACTTTGGCCGTCGAGAATTTTGCCACGTTTTAGCCGGTGAGGAGTCTGCTCTCGCCAGTTAATCTTGATAAAAAGATCATATCTTTTCGGGTAATTTATGAGTTTACGCAGGAGTGAGCTGGGGTGTTGGAATTTTGGCGAGTCCATTTTCTCCCGAATTAGGTTTTGAGTAAAATTAGTTGAAAGGGGAAATGAGACGGGATTTTCTCATATTTTTTGGATGAAAAGTTCTTTACAATGCGGCTGATAGAAGTAAGATTTACCCAAAACAAAGTATTGCAGGTTATCTCATAGCAAGGTTAAAAGCAATTAAATTTGGTAAAAGTCTGATACTTTGTTGGTAAAGTATAACGCGCAATCATACTGAATTGTTCTATTTCGTTTAAAATTCGTTCTGTAGGGTGATTCTTTGTTGTTCATTATGTTTTTTATATTTATTTCTTTATGACATGAATAAATATAGATGTTTAAGTTGCGAAATGGCGTATGCACTGGATTCGAACTTCGAACCTAATACAGCGAAATTGAATTTAACGACCACATACAAGATTCTCATAAAAAGCCAAGTTAATGCTCATGCAAATTTTTAAGGATTGTGGAATCTGAACAATACAATTTTGATATTCCAGTTATCAATTTTTAAATATCTCAGTTTTTGAATGATTTCCAGAATAAAATTCCGATCGTGCTGAGATTTTGCAGCAATATATTCAGTATCAATCTTAAATCCTATGCAAAATTTTGATGTAATAGCCTTAATGCTGTGCCAACGAACGAGTGTTCAAAAGCACCTGCTTCTCAAATTTTTTGTAATACAATTGAACTCCTCTATGACGAAAGCGCTAAATCCGGAACAAAAATAGTTATAAAGAAATTAAGCTATACAGAAAATTTGTTTCTATAGTCTTCAAGTTCGCGGTCGACTTCACTGATAAATTTAAGTTTATCATTCAAATTTAAGCACTTTCTTTTCGACACTTTTGTACAACTTGACACGAGCATAATGGTTAGATTGAAACCAAACAGTCAGGGGTGTATTTAAAACTGTTTCAGAAGGATCTCTCTGCCCGCCGTAATGATTCAGTTTAAGATCGGTATTCATTACGTACGTCCCGAAAAATTTCGGAGGAAACCCATCCTTGTCCCTTCTTACCAATACCCATTCAAAGAGTGATGTTCTTTGAATATTTCGTTCGTGAGAATTAATTTTGTATAAGAGGGTGTTTTTAACATGGAATTTTTATTCAAGGTGCAATGTCTTGTACGAAATTCGTTATACATACGTCCGTTATACGAACTGTATATTTTTCTCTTAATTTAATCAAGAATGTATGTAATGTTTTTATTGAGTGACATAAATAAACACATAATTGATAAGATGTTAGATTCGCTAAATGGCGAATGCGCCTGACACAAACTCCAACTTTCTAGTCAACATTATCGATCAATTCCATTCGAGTAAATCCATAAAAATTCAAACCAAACCAATACAAACTGATCTGCATCTCACAGTAACAATATCAACACTTCAGTAGAGCAACAAAATAAAAAACAATCACGAAATTCGACCGGAATGATCAGCAGGAAAATGGTCAACTGGAATCTGAAGAGGCCATCCCAGCGTGGCATCTTCACGTAGAACCGGGGTGGGATAAAACTTTGCACTCAGCCATAATTGCCTCTGCGGTTTCTCGGAGACGATGTCCAGGGCCCGATGAGCCGTGAAAAGCGCCAGGAAATATTGCAATATCCGGCCGACCTTTTCCCGACCCAAAAGGGCGAAATTGTGCGCGCATAAACGGGCGGATGCCTGCCACTACGCCGCCGTTTCTTTTCATTTCGGTATAATTTAATTATTTTTGGATATTTCGGTCTTCGCGCATTCCATGCGATGCCGCTCTTTCGCCCGTGAAATTTCGTGATATTTTGTTTTTCGCCGGAGATAGATTTACGTCACTTTCTCCCCGACGTTTTTCGAGTCGAAAAGTCGTGATGCGGATTCCGGAGAGAGATGGAGAAGAGCGGTGCGAGGGAGATTTGATTTGGTTTTGTTGGGTTATTTTTGGTGTTCGTAGTGGGTTTGGGGCGTTTTGATTTTGTTTGGATTTTTAATGGGGTATTGTGGTCTTTATGCCTTTCGGCATAAGTCCATATGTCCGCACCTCAGCCAGGTGTCATACTGCAGTGTATTTTTTGTCAACTTCGTCTATTAGTCGTCCATTGCGTCATGTACCCATTCATTCAGTTTTTTATGTCCGTGTCGTTTACTTTTCTGTTTATTTCCAACCGTAGTGTTGTGTTTCCATAGTTTTCTGTCTTATTCTTAGTCTTCTTTCTATTGTGCATTGTGCTCTTATGTGTGTGGCGTCGTTGTTCTGTCCGTTGCATTTGAAAAGTCTGCTTGTTAGGTTAAATCGTCTCAGATAGACTATCATATGTCCATGTCCTGGGGCTGGTTGCGTCGCTTTAAGCCTGGTTCTTAGAGCTTCGACATGAAGCCAGCGACAGTCATTCCACCAATCAGAGAATATCAACAAAACTTGCCCTGACCCCCTCCTTCTGGTTTTTGGTTGTCAAAATCTGACGCGACACGCCTCCTCTGTAGTTGAAATAAACCAACTTCACTTGTATTTCTGCGAGAGCAAGGGAGAAAATAGGAGTAGTGAGGATTGTCACTGGCTTCACGTCGAAGCTCTGAGAACCAGGCTTTAAATGTCAGATTGAGTCTGTCCGTTCCTAGCTACGGTAGGGTTTGATTGGTTCTTGATATATAGAGAAACATTGTATTGAAGCTCTTGATTATTTTATCATGAAAATACTATTTATCAAATTTTTGCGCACTACGCAAATATCTATTAATATCTGAATGTCTGTAACTCTTGCTGAGATCCCTGAAATCACACTTCAATAGGGTCCTGTGGCGGTCTCAGAAGAACAGAAGATTCGAAAAATCATCACTTGGAATGCCATACCTGGTTTAAAACACCCTCCTGGCCCGAGAGCAAGAATTAAGTATTTTGTATCTGAATATTGAAGGTATTTATTCGAATAGTTTATTGTATTTTGTTAGCTCTCAATTGAAAAAAAATAAATAAATAAATGAATCAGAAAATAATAGATGAATTTTATAGTTATTTAATCAACTAGGTTATTAAAGACAGCGACTAATGGTCAAGATATTTCAATGCGTGAGCGGAGTGAACGCGTTAATAGTTCGAGACCCTTAGTCGCTAGATTAATAACCGTGTTGATTACAAGATTTTTCCGACGATCTCAACATGAATAGTGTATAAATTCTTGATTAAAATACATTCTCATTTTGAACAAGACATACATTTGACAAAATGGAATTTCTATATTTCTATGTTCCAGTAGAGTTTTGACATTTCTCGTACTGCTTCTGAATACTTTGTGTCGGTTGCCATGAGGATTGCACATTAAAATTGATAAAAAAATTGAGCATTAAAATGGGTCATTAAGGCTCAATTTTGTAAACATTAAAATCACCTTTTATTTCGAGGTCGGCGGAAAAATTATTAATAACCCAAGTTTGCTCACTTTTCGAATCAAACCGCACGTTTCGATACTTGGGAAAACTTTTAATTATGGCGATGTTCGTTTATCAACCGATTTTATTCATATTCTGAGTCTACTATGAAAAGAATTATGTACACAATCTAGAGCAAACAACGTCATAGAATTTTTCAGAATTTTCATCGTATTACTTAGGGTACAATGAGGAGATGTGTTAAAATTCTTTGGCATATTTCATAACGACTTGCCCTCTCATGTTCAATCAAAAAGTAGTACATTCAACGCGTTCTTTGTAACACAAGCCAGAATAATACTCCTTCGACAACACAGACAAATTCTCATCATCGTCAGGGATCACATAGACGTTATTACGGCCGCTGAATA
Source organism: Propylea japonica (assembly GCA_013421045.1). Lineage (NCBI taxonomy): Eukaryota > Metazoa > Arthropoda > Insecta > Coleoptera > Coccinellidae > Propylea > Propylea japonica. Next base: position 40,204,446 of record CM024246.1, on the reverse strand, counting down.
TGACGTCACGGATCCGGGAGAAAATTACCGACGGCGGGCATTATAAGAGCCTGGAAAAGGCGTCGAAACGACGACTACGATCGAGAAAAATATAATAAAAGTGGAAGCGGTGAAGAGGGCGACTGCGAATTGGCGAAACGTCGTCGTTCGGGATTTGGGCCGTGTTCGATTGACTTTCTCGTTTCATGCAGATTGGCGCGCTAATAACGGACCCGAGCACTTCGCGGTCCCGGAAAATGAAAAATTCTCGACGCTTCCACGCCGTTTCCGGTTACCCGAAAAACGATTGCGGAATGTCTCCTGATGAGTTCGGCGGTATTAAGCGGAGGAAAAGGGAGAGAAAGGAGAAGGACCTTTGGTGTTGAGGAAAACTGTGGATCTTTCGTCGTTTGTTACTAGCGGATTTTGTTTTTTTCTCGAGAAGAAATGTTTCGACAGAAAACGAGAACTTTTGAATTAGTGAATATGTGTTATCCAGTATTTGCACTTCTTCATTCAATGCTTAAATCTTATTTGAATTTTAAGTAATTTTAACGACAAAATCAGTCCCTTTCTGATTCATTTTATTTGTTGTAAGTAATTTCACAACTGCTCCTTTCGACTAGGGGAAAACTCGAATAGATGCCCTATTTCCAAAATATATAACTGTGGAAATACGTAACAAAAGTTGATTCTATAAGTAGATGCTACGGTCACCTTGGACCTTAGTTTTGTAAGGGTTATTGTTAAGTGAGGTCGTTTTTCGCTATTGTGTGCGATCATCTCCGCAGCGAACTTCACAAACACGCCAAACTTTTAGAGGTAGGTATTTGCCGCTGTATAACTTTTGAAGTGGTAATAAATTCATTAATTTTTTTATTACGCCAATACAGTGTTTCATTGAGTGTACATCTGAGTACAAATAGTTTTTGTTTTCTTCTTAATTTATTAAAAAATTCATGGGCATCTATCCCTATCGAAAAGGATAGTTGCCCTGATTTTTTGAGGTATAGGTGCCCCTTAGGACATCTAAACTAAAACCATATCTTCTTAGCAGATTTTCGATTCATTGTGTTATTTTGATTTTAAACTTGATTCCTAATCATTTCTGTTGAGACTTATCATTTAATTAATTTATCATGAATGTGTGGAATAATGCTTTATGTTAATATGAAGAATGCAACTTTTCGTTTAATATATGCTTTTGAAATTCAATTAAAAATGCACAATTGTTATTAATTCGATCCATGTTACGTACATAAAGTTGCTGTTTTAAGCATAGAAAATCTCATTGTATTTAGTTGGATTTTTGGTTCACACAGTATGAAGGGCATCTATCCCTCCCAGTATTTTCATACTGGGGCAGCTATCCATACTTGTAGGCAACTATCCCCAAAAAAAAGGGTTCTACAAAAATCAAATTATTGTGCAATTTGGGATTGCTTTGTCAGAGAAAAGTCTCAGTATTCCAAATCAAATAATGGGGCTTCCTACACTCATAGAAATTATACATATAAAATCGATATTTTCAAAAATATGAGGCAAATTCAAAAAGTGGGGCATCTATCCGGGTTTTCCCCTATGCTTTTGAAATTTAATCAAACATGCACAATTGTTGATTTGATGTGATGTTGTGTAGATGAAATTGCTGTTTTAGGCATGGAATATGTCAATGTATTTTGTGGAGTTTTTGGTTCACATAGTATGAATAAAAATCGCAAAATCACGTCTTAAAATAAGTAAACAAAGCCAGAGTGATTCAGTGTTATTTTGATCTAATTGTCTCTAGATATCTATTCGATAATCAACTGATATTACTTTTAATTCAAAAGAGTTTTTGAAACCAGGTTTGCAATGGCTTTGTAAAACCTCTACAGATCCCACATATCGGAAAATCACCTCCCACGTACCGTCATCAAGTCTGCTCATCAACTTCTACCGCGTTAACCGAACATGGCTGCTAATAAGTAGAGGGAGCGTCGAAAAGTATCTCAAATTAAAGCAGAGCCATGTAAACAACCAATCAACATGAGATTGAGGATAATTTATACGACGGTAATTGGGTTATCTCCACCTTGAAATTACATCCTCCGATTTCAGTGTTCAGTACTCTTGTTTTGTCACTAAATTACAGGAGAAAGACGGGGCCCCGGTAATCTTCTTACGGCTTTCTGTTAATTTAGCAGCTCAATCCCGTGGCACGCGCATCTCCTACGATTTATCGAACAATCAAATGGGGGCCCTTCCTGCTGCTGCTGCAAGGAACGACGCTTGCAAAACAAACACATAAGTCTTCGGGAAAAGTTCGAGCTACTGTGCTGGAAAATACCATATAATAAACTTAGATAAGAGCGCTGCTAGACGTATTTTCGATTAATTCTATGGATCTCAAGATGGCGGGGAAAATCGATGGTTAATGGCATCACTGTAGGAACATAGAGTTTTCTTTTTTTTGAAATACCATGGCCATGAACTCGAAAATATATCAGGCAAACCATATTTCAAGCTGGTAGTAATATGGAGCAACTGATACCACGATTATTTCAATGATGGCAACTCTATATTATCTTATCTCTATGTAAAATATGAATCCATTTCTCATATAGGCCAAGCAATAGAGGGTTTTTACGTGACAAAAATACTACCTGAAATCTGACTGTGCAGTCATGCAATGGGTAGTTTCTACATGTTTTTCATGATAAATTCCACTCCTGAATCGTCTAAGTCGCCCGCTACGCGAGGGAAAAACTGTATACCTTGTATCTTTCGCGCGTCGCGTACCGGGCGACTCCCACTCAGCGACTAGTTTGATGCATTCGAGCCTTTTTGCTCCTGTTTGAAGCCGTTTTTCACCCTCTAAACATTATCGATCGGTATCGAGAGAATAAACGATTTGAAGAATTTTATTTCTTCTTTAAAATGCTTTTTGTCAAATTCAAATCCGACAAGTAGCCGAGTATCACGACCTTCTTGAAAAAGGTACGTCTAATTCGGAAAACTGCGATTGTGCAAAAACTATTTATCCGACAGCTTTGCAATTGTGCACCAATAAAGTATATGTTGGTAACTACTTAAATTCAGAGCAACTACGCTTCATCTCAGAAATTGACCAAGTTATGAATTTTCGAAAAATTGATGTTTTTTTCCAGTTTTTTGGACTTTTCTCGGAAACTAATTATCCGCTTGAGACGTGTCACCTCTCATTTTTTTTGCTTTTGAATTCTCTACAAAAAGTGCCTCAACAGCTTTTCGATCAGATCAATACTTCACGTTTCATAAGCAAAAAAGCAAAATTTTGGATTTGTTTGGCTATTTTTTGGCTTCTCAAAAAAAACCTAAGACGATTCAGGAGTGGAATTTATCATGAAAAACATGTAGAAACTATCTAATGCATGAGTGCACAGTCAGATTTCAGGTAGTATTTTTGTCACGAAATCGACCTTTCGATAGCTCTATTGCTTGGTCTAATAGTGCTTCTGAATACTTTGAGTACGCTTGCCATGAGGATTGCACATTAAAATAATATTGATCATTAATGCTCCGTTTCGTACACATTAAAATCACCTTTTATTACGAGGTCGGCGGAGATATAAGTTTTCCTTTATTAACTTGAAATAGCCGTTCTCCTATCAAACAATCTTTTTTCGTCGTAATACGAATTAGTCCGTCGAAATCAATAGCTAGATGTTCAAAGATAACGTCGGTACGTAGTCATCGAGAATCCACAACCCCAACTCTTACTTCCATCCCCTAAACTCTCGCAAAAACTCCCCTAAAGCCCTCGTAGCACCATTAATATTCCTGCAACGTGCTCGACTTAATAACGGGCGAAATATATTTTCATATACTCGCCAAATTATTGTAAATGAACTGGGAGGTGCGAAAAAATTTCCGTATATTACCCTGTTTTCGGGCGAGATGGTTTCCGAGCATTTTCTTACGTCGATATATCATTTAAAATTTTCATTGCGGTAGGGAAATGATGCCGGGGAAAACTATGCTATATCCTTACACGAGAAATCGTTTATGGGGAAGATAGTTTCTTATGAAGATGTGGTTATACTTCAACATTTTCTGAGAACAGTAATCTACCATTCGTTTAAATTTTATTATGTCTGATGAATGCTAACAGAAAACGTTGAATTGACAAAAGAGGTTGAGTTTAACTGTCTTTATTTCCTGGAATATTAAAGCAGAAGCTGTATTGATCTTTTTGTATATTATCACCTGGAGAAAAAAATTGTTGATTTGATATTCAATTGACTTTATTTGAAAAAGATTCCTGAGGACCCAACGTCGTATTGTTTGGGTGAAATTTGTAAACAGAAAAAACTGGCAACTTAATTCAACCCTGAACTTTCCGCCATATTGGTCCTCGACTTAGCCCCGCAAAGTGGTACTATTTTTCCTTACTCAATTGTATGTCATAGCGTCTTTTCTCTATTATATCTCGATGATATTTTACTTGAAAACTTATTTTCTTGCTGAAACTTTTTCTGTCAGCAATCATTGAAAAATTAGATTATTTAACGTGTGTTGAAACTTGATGCGTTCGCAAATTGAATGAAAAGAGGAATGTGCTCCAATCAAAACGAACACACATAGGGGAATACTTCGAGTTCCAGAGCAACAAATAAATCAAAAGGAAGCCCTATTGTATCTTTTAAGTATGCATTGACTTTGTGCTTTAATTTTCTCTCCATTTCGAGAAACGAACGCTGTCAATTTATCCGAGCCTGAACACAGTACGCAGTCCCAATTTGGTCCATAAATCTTAACTTCCAAAGGTCGTCCAACCTCTGGTGAAGTTCCCCTATTAGTTCCGCGAATCGCCCGAAGCCAAGACATGATTTGCGGTATTTTTCAGTTCGATTTTAATATCGATAACTCGTTCCTTCGCGAATCCAACAAATAAATCAACAACACCGCCTGCTTGCCTCGAGCGGCAAAATAAAGCAAAATATTCCGGGGGAACGCCGTCAGATTACGAACTTAAAAATTTCATCCCATTTACCTTGGGAAATGAAGTATGTGTGTGTGTTGTGCACATCCCTGAAGGGGCCGAAGCAGCGTTCCCGTTTTCGTATTCTTGGCCGCTTCTCCGTTCCTCTGCAATTCTTCTGCACAGACTGCGTTCGATTCGATACGTGGTCGAACTTCCTAATCCCCGAAACAGCTCGATCGACGTTTTTCGAAGGCACCGTCGTTGCCGCGTTCCCCCGAGTGAATTTTGCCACTTCATCACTTTTAATTTGATTTGGCGTTCTTTGGTCCCTCAGGAGAAGAGTTGGCGACGTAATTATCGGTCCGGCGTATGAATGGGATATTGCGGGGGTGGTCGATGCTCTTCTGTTTCCTCCCCCTACCACCACGAGCGAGATGAGAATTCGGTCGATTCGTTTCAGACGTCGATTCGAGTTTGTTCGACTGCTGCGTTTGGTAATCAGTAAAATAATATTGCAGGTCGTTTGGATTAACTGTGTGTAAGAAAGCCAATGAGGAGGTGTAATTGTTTCTTACCAAGATCCAGATATCTTTTGGATCTTGCTGTTTCAAAGTTCCGAAGGAACTTAGTGGAATGATCCATCCTTGGGAGATTCCGCCAGAGTTTTTCTCTTTCGGCTTTCTCCATCTCCAGAATCTCCTTCTTCAAGTGGCCTAGTTGGGCACGTTCCCATAGCTCCAGTGATGCACCTACATAGTAGCAGTTTCCGGAGGCTCACCTAGCCCAAAGGATCTCAGTATAATAGTGATGATAGTAATGGCTCAGGCCTATGGAAGGTGTTATACCTTCACTTCATGCCAGTTGATTTGCCATTTCGTTGCTCTGCATTCCAGTATGATCAGGCACTTATACAAGGCCATTCAACTATACACATTCCCACATGGAGCTTCTCTCGAAACTAAAGATATATTTTGTATGAATGCCTCATTGATCTGTGTTGAAACTTTTTCGATATTATCGAATAGCCGCAGGAAAGGTAGTGCGTTTGGAAGGTTATGAACTACCAAACTGAATTCATCTTTCGATTTCATCAGATTCGAAACATGAAAAGAAAACCTGCACATAGTATTTTTCCGTCGCAGAAAATCAGAAAATTGATTTCCAAGCACGCTTTCAGATACAATTAGATCCGACAGATAGTCCTCGGCAACACTCCATCAAGACCGTCGACAAGATGGCAGAATCGTACATCGTCAACGTCATCAGCTTTTCTGGATGTTATCGAGCTCTTGTTCCGACGTAACTGCGGTTCTTTGTCGTCCTCCCCGATGCCCGCCGTTTCAGCAACGACAGTCGAGTTCATCTTAGTCGCATTTACACAACCATCGACGTTATCAAAGTACCATTAAGGGACTTGTTGAAAACGCATTTGACGCACGTAAAAGCCGCCGTATCACCGCGTTGGTGAGTTAATGAACTCCGACTTCTGCCGGTCTGCATTTTCCCCAAGATAAAGTGACTTCGATACACGCTGATTTTTCTGGCCTGATGCGTGGTGATTGCGAGGAAAGATTCAGTCTTTAGGGAAATTGATGGAGAAGTATGGCGTCATCCAGTAGCCTAAAAAGAGGCAGATGATTCTGAAATATCCTCGGAAATATTCAATTGACCGATGGTCTTTAAAACTTCACTGAAGATGTGTATTCACTTCCAAATATATGTACTGTAAATAAATATACTTCATTTAGGAAACAACTTTTTGTATCATGGGATTCTAGAAGAATTTAATATGCTTGACCGAATTGAACTCGCTGCTTGAATTCTCAATTTCCTAATTATGTCATGGAACATAAATCAGCCTTGAAGAGAAAATATATTCATCTATCAGTGAATCTAAACCAAGTAACGTCAAGCAGAGAAAGATGAATCTTTAGAATTGGGGTTGTTTTGACTTAGTTGCGACCATATAGATCTTTTTTTCTACCCTACTCGTTAATGGAAATCTAAGGATGTCGTTAATGTTGTTGATAAAACCGACAACCTTCTTAAGAGCCTTATCAGTTAACTTTTGGGTGTCCATGATAGGTTTCACAATATGAATTGTTCTAAGGCCACTCACCTCTGAAAACTTTTCATATCATGTCCTCATTTGTTACTGCTTCTGATCCACAAAGCCTTCGGAACTTTGAAACAGCAAGATCCAAAAGATATCTGGATCTTGGTAAGAACAATTACACCTCCTCACTGGCTTTCTCAGAGGACACTGTTGCCTCAGAAAGCACCTGTTGAGGATGGCATTATCGGACACTAACGAGTGTAGGTTCTGTGAGGAGGAGGAAGAAACCCCCATTCACCTAGTCACGGAATGCTTTGACATTGCGAGCCTAAAGAGAGAATGCCTTGGGCGAGAAACTTGTGAGAGTGAGGAACTAGCCTCGTTGAAGCCTTCACAGATATTGGCTTTCATCCAATCTCTGGAGCTGGAAGGCGAGCTGGGAGGGTTTGATCCGAACAGCTCTGTAAAAGGGCACAATAGACCTTGAGGTCGCTGTGAACTGTAACCCTTTTTTAAAACTAAACTTAACTTCTCCAGAGGGCTGTTCTGTTATTCAACTTTGCATCCACAGAAAATGCTCAGGTCCAGCATCATCTCATTGAGGGATGAGGAATATTCTACTTTGAATTCTCGGCAGACATGGAGTGAATATATTTTATTGAGTATCGACTAAATCCTCATCCTTCTTCATAAAAGAAACATTTCGTTCAACTTTCCTAAACCAACCTCAAACTTCGAATATTTGCTTATCTTATATCTGAAGGCATTCAGATGGCGCCACATATTAGATAAGGACTTCGTGGCGTCCCCAAAACGCTCAAGGCTGAACAATATCGATTCCAGGGGTGAGCATTTACCTACATAATCGTGCAGATGTTATGAGCTTTACTTAATGTACGCATATTCCCCTATTTTCCTGATAAAAATCTTGTTATTTCTTCCTGATCTGAAGAATAATATTGCTTTTGGGTTCGAGCGATGACTTTTTTAACGAGGTCAGGGAAGTTTGAATGTTTCATGAGAAAGGTTCGTTAAAAGCTATGAAACTGAGGAAATTCATTTGGTAATATTGATGGAATGGTGAGTTGCTTGGGGGTGGGTAAACAGTCATTGATAATTCCCTTCCATTAAGGTTCCCTCATCTAAATTATTCATTGATTTCATGAAAATTACTCGTTGTGAAGCAGGCAAAATCTTTTTTCATCGTTTGAGGTTTGTGTACCCTTCGGAAGTATAGCATTGTGTTCATTACTTAGCAAGATATGTTAGGACCTCAGATTCATGCTTAATATCAGCACGATCGAAATTTTATTCTGGGAATTATTCAAAAAATGAAAAAGGAATAATATTTTGGGAATTATTCAAAGAAAAACTGATCATTTTTCAATTATCAGTTCTCGAATTTTGAGTTATGAAATTGTTTTGAAAATTATAAGATAAAAATTCAAGAAAAGCCCTGAGGAGCTTTTGAGCGCTCGTTCTTTGGTAGAGCAATAGGACTATTACCTTAAAATTTTATATGGCACTTGAGATTGATACCAAATATATAAATGCAGAATCTCAATAAAATCAGAATTATATTCTGAGAATTATTCAAAAAATGAAATATGAAAAAAAATAATTACAAAAATTTAATTCTATGGTTCTGATGAACTTGAAATTTTGCATAAAAATTCAGTATGGTAGTTTTCATTCTCAAAATGAATTTCACTCGAATCGGATATCCTGTCATGAAAATATAAAGATTTTTCTTTTCAATATTCCAACTGAATTTTCTATGGTTCTGTTCACACACAAAATTTTGCATGAGACTTGTTATTAGCATCCTGCATTTGGCCGTTACATTTCATTCCGATTGGTTTCTGAGATATTAAGGAAAAAACATTTTGAATGGCCATATTTTATGGAAAACACCGTACGATTTGACTGGTTAACGAACTTAACCGTGCCATTTGAGACCAAAACTCATCCTGAAAACTTCAAGTTCCTAGGACAATTCTTTCGAGAGTAATTGTGCTAACAGAATTGAATTTGATCACGAATTCGTCATCAGGGACTCTTACCCTATCGTTTGAGACCATTTTTGGCTCCAAATTCGACAGACATTTGGCAAAAACGATACAGCATTCGTTCAAAGAGAAAAAGCGCTCAAAAAAGACCATTGCAACTTTGCACCGAAAGATCACCATGTTTAAAAGGGCAAAGTATCTTGAAGCATCTTATTGAAAATTGTTAACACCGAGAACACTCTCAACAGCATGTAAATCAGTAATCCGTCAAATGACGGTTCGCATCGAACGCCGTTAACATATACATTTCCTCGGATTAGCATCCTAGCCGTAATCTACACCGCAGAATCCAGGGTTGATCCTAAAATCTAAGCTCAGAAATCGATTTACGATGTATCGAGATCCGCAACAACGTTACCACCCTCTCTAAAGCAACAACAACATTCGGCAATAACACTAATCAACGCTCGCGCGAGCAGGAGGGATAATGATATGGGGTTTCTACCCCCCGATCTCGTGTCAAGTGTAATAATAATGCGAGTGTCCCGCCGCCGCAAACCTTCGATGACGGATCGTTTTGGGGCGGTTTAACAAGCGCTTCCTGCCGTTTTGTTAAGAGGATCACAGGCGGTCTAGCTTTCCTAGATTACCTCCTCTATTTCATGACTTATGAGAGAATCAGTGTTAGAAAACAAGTGATTACTTCTTTCTTCATATCATCAAAATGTCATTCGACCTTTTTCTATCATTTTCTTTCTTACGATTCAATATTTTTGCTAGCATTCTGCAGACGTCGTCAGAAATTACTTTTAAAACTAAGAACTTGCACAAAACAACTTTCGTTACCTCTGAAACTATCCCAACAGTTGTCAAATTACCAATTAAAAGTTTTTGAAAATGAATGCAAATTTTGTGTTTCATATATCCTCAAAAACACGCAATTTTAAAACCCTTTATAATCTCAATGTATTCGATTATGTCTATCGCTTCAACAACACGTGTTCCTCATGACTCGAATCAATAAATCATCAGATTTTCGAGTATTATCAATGAGATTGTTCTCGATTACAAAATTTCTTGATTTATTTATCTATCATTGAATACAGCATTTGAAAAGGTTGAAGTTATATGTATGTTAATTTTCGTTTGATATACAGGGTGTTTCCTAAACATGCGGCAAAAATTCAGGGGATTGTTCCTTGGACTATTCTAAGAATATTTTGTCCTTTGATGATTTTTGAGAAACTTCTTTGTTTCGAAGATACAGGGGAAACAAAATTTTAGATAATAACATTTTATTATGAAAAATTATATGAAAATTCAACTTAACCTACAAAAACTGTTGAATAGGACCACCTCTAGCCAAAAAAACGAATTCAAATGAAAACCGTGTTTAATCTGTATTCTTTTACCATCTGAACTTATCAATTTTAAGTCAAAAAACTGGCCGTTTTTAGTAATTGAAATGTTGTTAAAAATGAATTGTACCTACTTAGTAAACACAGTGCGGTACGCATTTTTATTTAAACTATTTTAATTTTAATAATATCAAAAATGTTGTTCGCCCTGTATCTTCGAAACAAAGAGGTTTTTCAAAAATCATCAAAGGACAAAACATGCTTAAAATAGTCCAAGGAACAACCCCCTGAATTTTTGCCGCATGTTTAGGAAACACCCTGTATATTCTTTCGAAATCTAGAGCTTACATAATACAATACATAAAACAAAAACAAAAATGGGGTTAGTGAAATACAGGGTATCATCACTATTTTTTCGTATGATAACAGAGCACAGGAAAGAACCTTAGTAAGAAAACACTGTCTCGCCGTTCCAACAAAAATAAAACTTAAAAACTTCTTTTTAGAGTCCAACCGAAAACCCTGTCCAAGATGCCTTCGGAATTTTGAATCTAAAACGAAAAAATCGAAGCAGAAAAAAGGGAAATAAAATTGATTGAAATTCTATTGAATCGATTTAAAATTAACAACCTAACTGAAAAACGACTCGGTAACTTCATGTAAGCCACCCTGAAATTTAAATATGGGACAATTATTTATCAGATGTTTTATTGTTTCCTATGCTTTTCCGCATTCGCAACTAGATGAATCCATATTCCCTAATAAATTTAATATCCTCCTGTACTCAACGAAGATATCTTCTCGAATCATCACTCACGTATTTTGAAGACGAACGTATCCCAAACATAAACATAATAAGCCGCCATAACAAGATTCTCTCTCATCAAATTACCTTCGTACGCCTCATCAGATACGATTCGGGAAAAAATCACATCCAATCAAATACGATTATACATCGAATTTCACCGATATCCGGGAACTTTTCTCGTAATCGAACTTGGAAAAGTAAAGCATGAAAAAATTTCACGACTACACAATATCGGCTGATGCGAGCATTTCGGAAGTTGATAATTCCATAAGATTGTATTATGAGAAAATTCCCGATCCGTATCATCCGGCATGATATATGCCGATGTTGTCTGTGTCATCGAACGCAAGACTTGATTAAAAAAGTTTTCAGACGAGAACGACAGCAGTCTGGGCGGCGTAGGCGGGCGTAGAACGATGTCAGAATCGCGATCCGGGCATGTTTCTCAACAAAATCAAATTACAAGTGACTAACTGCCTAAGTTATGTAGAAAAAGTCCCGTAACTGGCCGTTTTTTCCGTTTCATTGGACCTCATCCAAAGGCTAATGGTTTAAGTTCGGGTAATGCCGATTTTTCATCTTAACGACTGGTCCGGGACCGGAAAATGTGCTGCAGAAGTATAAAGACAAATAGAACGAATGTCGCGCACTCTACAACATATGTTACTTCTTTGACCGAGGCGAACTTCGCTAAAAGCGGGACGTTCATTTCGACATGAATAAAACAGGCCGAGGGCCGGTCGGCCTGACAAACTTCCATAATGGATGTTTATGTCGGACAAACGACCGCGCTATGCGCTCGGTGGTACTCGTTTGTCGACATCATCAAGTCCGGTTTCAATGTTCGGTCGTGTTGTTCGTCGTTTTTTGATTCGATTCGAAACAATCGATTGAAATTCAGCTTGAAAAAACTGTTCAATACATTACTCGATGTAAACGATGTTTCAAATTTCGCAGTTGCTTATATACGGGGTGTTACATAATAGTATGTCACAATTTAGGGGGGTGAATCTACATGTAATTTCAAGATTATGGAGCTAAGGGTGTTGGAATTTCCAAAAAAATTGGGGTTTTCTTCATAACTCCTGCAGTTCTTGAGATATTCAGTCAAAATTTTGAACGCGAGCTATTTTCAACAGTCTCCATCCATTGCACATCCTGAATCTTAACTAGAATCTACAGGGTGTTTTTTTTCCGGAGCCATGTCTTCTTTTTCTCTCTCTAACTTTTTTGCGGTACGTCACTGATCAGCGTAAAATGGATTTTTGATATCTTCGTTCAATTTAAAAACTTTTTTGACTCGTGCTATTTTTTCGTATCTCTAACCGTTTTCGAATAAATAGTTATTTAATTAACTAGGTTATTAAAGACAGCGACTAATGGTCAAGATATTTTAATAGTTCGAGACTATTAGTCGCTGGATTAATAACCGAGTTGATTACGAGATTTTTCCGACGATCTCAATATCAATTGTGTATGAATTCTTGATTGAAATACATTTTCATTCTGCACAAGACATACATTTGTCATAATGATATTTCTATGTATCTATGTTCAAGTAAAGTTTTGACATTTCTCGTAGTGCTTCTGAATACTTTATGAACGGTTGCCATGAGGATTGCACATTAAAATAGCCAAAAAAATTGAGCATTAAAATGGGTCATTAATGATCAATTTCGTACACATTAAAAACACCTTTTATTTCGAGCTCGGCGAAAAATATTATTTAACGATTATATGTTAACGCTAAATGAAAAAAAAATTGAAAAACTCGATAGGTATGCCCAAAATTTGCTTTTATTTTGATAGCTCGTCATCTGAGACTAAACTCATTCAATATCAAACTACAATTGTTCAAACATTACTCGAAAACGGTTAGAGATACTAAAAAATTACAGAAGTCAAAAAAGTTTCTCTATCGAAAAAATTTTGAGAAGGAAAAAGGAAACATGGTTCCGGAAAAGAAAACACCCTGTAGATTCTAATTGAGACTCGGGACGTGCAAAGCTGGAGACTGTTGAAAATAGCTAACATTCCATATTTCGACTGAATATCTCAAAAACTGGAGGAGTGAAGAAAAAACCAATTTTGTTCGGAAATTTCAGCACCCTGTAGCTCCGTAACTAAGCTTTTGCGTTTTTTTTTCTACGTTGATTCATCCCTTTGAGTTGTGACATACTATTATGTAACACCCTGTATAGATGGAGCACTGAATTCGTCTAGGTATTTCGAACACTATACAACAACGCATTCAAATTGTTGAATAATTTCATGAAAACCAGTTTTCTGTGAAAATTTTTTCAACAAATTACGTGAACATTATGGTTTATATAATCGTCCATCTAAAAGCAAAGCAATGCTTTTGAAAATAATGCAAATTACGTGTTTTATTCATGCTTAAACAACTCGCAATTTGGAACACCCTTCGGAAGTACCTCCATTAAAAAGTTTTACAGTTTACTAGTAACATTCAAAAATCGGAATTTTCAAGGCAAAATTGAAAAAATTCATAACAAATAGTTATGTTCTTCAGAAAATGCAATGTAGTAACTAAATATGCCGAGATTTCCTTCAGTTCATCACCAAAACTGAATAGCATTTCCACTCGAACAACATGAATAAGCTAATCAATAGATGTCCTTTCGTTTCGAACAATATTATCAAAGGTATAATTACTTCCGAGTATTCACGAACCAAAAAGAAGAGAAAAACGAATTCTCCATGGCCGACCGAGTTTTTCCGACTCAAAGCCTGTAAACACAGGCGATTTATCCAGTCCCGAATATCACGGTATTATCATAAAATCGGAATAAATCGAATCAAAGTCGCTAACGACGCCCCAAGTCACAGGCTGGATATTAGCCGTTACTGAAACCGATATAAAAACTTTCAAAGCCAGGGCGATCAAAGTAAATTCGGGGAGAGTCTTTGATGTGCCGAAGACTCTCAGAAATCCCGGAGCTCAAACTTTTTCCCGTAAGTCTGGACTATATTTTAATGGTAGTCAGCGAGCTCCCTTTGACGCAAATATTACGCGACGGGATTTGTGTTCGAAAACGCCCTTAGAAACTTCATTTTTCTATATTTATTGTTTTGAGGTCGATGCGAATGCTAGATTTCAATTTATTGAGTTTTCGGTGAGCTAATGTTCGAAAACAAGAACTGAGTTTTGCTAATTGTTTGAGTTTTACTCACCAAACCGATGTTTGTTTGGACCCTTGTTGACTCACCTGTAAATAAATAAGTGGTTAGTGAAAATCTTGTTCATTGTCCTTTATTTTTCGGAAGTTAATCGAGTTATTCTTGGTGCAATAGATACAGATTTGGAAATTCACATAGAAAACATACGATATACATAACATAATGCATCAGACAGAGAAATCTTCCGTCCAGTTGCACAGATGAAAAGTCGAGGTAATCACGTGCTGTAACTGAATGAATTCCGTTGTCTTATTGCAATAATCTAGTCTTGTCTCTCTCTTATCGCAGTATGATAGGGAACCTGCAGTACACGTAGAGAATTATTTAATTTATCAGGCTGCCCGTAATACTCGATTCAAGTATTTACTGCTGCCTACCATACTAAATGAATTATGCTCCTCTCAACGATAAGAGAGAAACAAAACTAGAATACAGTAGAGACTCGATAATCCGGATCAATTAATGCAAGGGATGATCCGGATGAGGAATCCGGAATACCGCGTCTTATAATTTAGTAAAGATGCAATTTAAAAAAACGGTTGAAATAAATATAGGCTTTATTATCGAAACCATAAAACAAATATTATTTGGAATAATTAGATATTTTACGTTTGCTACTGTAAGGGAAAAAGAATGCTGAACAATAGTTTTCTCCTGTATATCTTTCAGAAGCTGAATATCAGTAATTGCCATGAGTTATGGAATAAACAGACTGCATCGAATTGATCTATGCTCTAAATGCATTTGCTAACATTATCCCCGTCTTCGAGGATCGAAAAAATATGTGCTAAAAGGCCTTTTCGGTATTTCAGTTTTGTTAATTTAATATCATTATGATCCATATGCTGTATCAAAGCTGTATGGTTTGGGGGTAGAAACATTCCATTCCATTTCACAAAATTATTATTTTTGTCTGACTTTTTTTGTCTTATACCATTGTGCACTATTATATACCCAAAGAACGCCCGATCGTCGTCATAGAAATTGAGTTACGACAAGTTAGAACCGTAAACCACGTATGCAACGATCGGAAATTTGGATTATTGAGTCTTGCAATCCGGATTATAAGGACATAATACAATCTAGACGTCAATCCGGACTAGTAAATATCCGGATTATCATTCTCCGGATTATCGAGTCTCCACTGTATTGCAATAAGACAATGAAATTTAGTGTGTTACAGCACGTCATTGTCTCGACTACTCATCTGTGTAACTGGACGGAAGAATTCTCTGTCTGATGCATTGTATATCGTATGTTTCAGATGTGAATTTCCAAACCTGTATATCACTTAACTAATACAAAAAAACTAATATTTACAGATGGCATTTCTGAATTGATGCGAAAGAATTGAGAAGACTTAAAGAAGTGATTCTTTAGATCATTTCATGGAAAAAGTTCTCATAAATGTAGGTACAAAAATGTATTGTCTCCAATACACAGGTTGTAGAAGTTTCACTCAAAAACTGACTAAAAAAAGGGGTACGCCACTGAGATTTTCGAGACTGACGACTATTTTTGAATTCTTCATTCAAATCGTGACAACAAATCGATTTTTTCTACAACCGTCAAAAAATGACAAGGTTCGCGCATTGGCAAGAATGTGCGAAGTGACCCTTTTTTTCATTTTCCTTCGTTACTATGACACCGTGCGCGAAGTAGTGTGCGAAATATTTACTTCGCACACTGCATGTAAACTATATGGGATTTTTATATTTTAACTTGGTAAATTTCTTGAAATCCACGTTTTCTTTAACATTGAGTGTTGCTTTCAACATAGAATATATTGCCCATAGTTATAATACGTAATTACTTGATTCGGAAAAACAGTTCAAAGCAGTTCAATTTTTTTTCATATTAAGCTAAGCGTTTGTAGAAAAAATTTTGTTTGCATCTCATGCGCGAAATACTTTGGTGATCTCGACTGTTTTTTTTAACTCGGCTGCGCCTCGTTAAAAAAATCAGTTCTCGATCACCAAAGTAGCATTTCGCGCACTAGATACAAAAATAACTATTACGCTTTGTTTTTTCGTATGGAAAGCCATTTTTATGAAAAAATAACGCATCTTGATGTAGCGTCTCTACTACATAAGTCATTTGTTGAAGAAACGTCAAATAAACTTTAATTACATACAATGACTTCAAAAATGAACCCCCAAAAATCTTTCGCATCAATTCAGTACCACTATGCATGATAATTGATGAATTTGAAGCTGAAAAAGTACATGGTGCGAAATGGCGAATGCGCCCGTGTCCGACATATTGCAAAATGGCGAATGAACCACTTAGGTACACATCTCATGAGTTATATTGAAAAAACTTCCTGAGACTGAGTATATTCTTCAGTTTTCAAGTTGACCCATATAAGTGCTGCATCTGAGGAAGCTAATGTATCATACTCCAGAAACGAAAAATCCAAACGTAAGAAAGTTAACTCATTTAATCGAAAGACCCCACGTCCTAGCAATCTAATTTTCATCAAACCTCCATTCGAAGGCAATATATTCGCATTGAAAAAAGTTAGAATTCACATCTACCTCAGCGAGAAGGGTCATAAAATCATTTATGCAAGGTAGAATCTCGAATGCCAGGAAATCCTCGACGATACTCACGAAAGCCGAATTCCTTCCTGCGAAGGCGAAACTTAACCTCGCCGATGATTTATTGGGTACTCAGGATCTAAATTGGCCGTAAAAAACTGCTTCTTCGCAGGTTGCATGATATTTTACTGTTTGATCCTGAAGAGCGCCATATGACCGAGGATACGTTTGCCGATTTATACACGAAACTCGTGCGTGAAATATTTTCCGAAGGTAACGTGATTGATGTTGTCTATTTCCAGTCTTCCGAGTTTATAAAGTTTCATTTGGGTTTGATGCGGGGATTATGGTACATCCAACACGAGAATTTATACCTCTATTAATCATTATAGAGTATATCAAAACACAAGTCAATTCACTGAGAGATCAAAAAGCACTGGAGTTGAGCGGTTTATACACTGTTTTATATGATTCAAAAAATTATTCAGATGTTATAGGATTTGTGAAAAACAAGCCAGATTGATGAAGGGTTCAAAAACCATAATGAACAGTTCGTTAAGCTCGTTGTTTTGGATTTTGAATCGATTGTTTATGACAAGAATGAACTTAATTTGGATTAAGAATTTAATTTGAAAAAAGCCTAGATGTGCTTTTAAGCGCACGTTTATTGGTGAAGCAATAAGGCTATCTCAAAATTTTGTGAAGGACTAGAGACTAAATATATCAATGCCAAATCACGACCGGAATAATATTCTGTAAATTTTTCAAAAATTGAAATATGTAAAGACTCGATAACTTACTTTGTTCTATGGTTCCAAATCCTTTTGTAAATTTGCAAGATCATCATTCACTTCGCCAATTTACATATTTAAAATCGATTTCATTTCAATCGAAAGTTCGTAATGGAAATATCAGAAATTTTGAATGGCCATGTTTCATGTAGCACCCTGTACGATTTTGTGGGTTAACGAACTGAAAAGAGGCATCCAAGAACCGAACCTACTTTGAAAATTTTTCATTCTGAGGTGAAGAAATAGTGGGAGAAACACAGCTCTACTGATTTGTCAAAAGAAGAACTATTGGCTTATCATTCCAAAATTGAAGAGCATGATGTTATAAGGACCATAAACTGATATCTGCCAATACCCTGAATTTATACTTCATATATTCGTAAGATTAAATGCTAGTATAACAACGAATTCCCAGTATGTTGAATTATAAGTTTTTTATGTGGAAAAATAATTTCAGGTCTGCTCCAAATGTTCTTCATTGGAAAAGCTATGTGTGTTTTAACTCTCTCAAAAATAGGTTGATTTTCAGGTATACTATATATAAATTAATAAAAAAAATTGTAAGGATTAATAAAAAAAAATTGTAAGGATCATGTATCATGTTGAAAACCAATGACAGAGAGAGAGAGAGAGAACTCTGTCTTCATTCGTTACCAATAGGATATAATTACCGTTTCTCAAAGAAAAATTTTTATGACATTGAAAAACATAAATTTCAACATACTGGAAACTTGTTTTCACACTCGCATTGAATCTCTCGAATATTTGAAGTATGACAATTGAGACCAACATGGAACTCTGTCTTCATACAGAATAAACAATTTTCACATTTGAATTAAATTTTTTTCTAACGAAATGAGTAAATAAAATAACCATTCAAAGAATATCGTTCCAGAATCCAGTAACAAAGCCAGGACCATAGGAAACAGAAATAATTTATTGGAAATCTATTCAAAGAAGTTCTCTTTCAAGGAAAAAAGTGAACTTGATAAAGCCTCGCCAAGCGAGTACATACAACAGACTACGAAAGATTCCCATGAATGCGCTTTCTAGTCATTTATTCAGTCAGAAATGTCAGAGACAGATCCCCGCCGATACAGCGGGATGTATCTACCATGTGTATTGTGAGAATTTTCGTGTACATTCCGCATGTTATGGGATTTCAGAGCTGATTAAACAACAAGGGAGATAATGGAACTATCGATGTTGCCCATGAAAACCGTCTGTTTTCGTTATGAATGTGTTAGTAAAGCGCGAACGAAGGTTTCGTTATTGATTCTGCAACTATGTTTCGTTTTGTCTGTCCTGTACGCAACTTGCTCAGAGTTTGTTCAACAATTTCACCGACCATTGTATTCTTTATTTGCTTGAACTGTTAATCTGAATCCAAGAATTTGATGATAAGAATGTTTTTTATAATTCCAACGCACAGAGTTGGTTGTTCTGCAGAACACCACCATGACCAGCCTGAGATATCACGATATGATTATTGAACCCATAATTGTTCCGTTTGCGGCTGCCGTGGGCGATAAAATCATTTTAATTGACGATAATGCCCGTCCACACCGTAGTCGTCTGGTTAATGAAGCGCTAGAAACTCATGCTATTGATAGGATGGACAGGCCAGCTCGCTCTCCAGACATGTACTGCATCGAACAAGTCTGGTCTGAGATGTCTAGACAATTGTTAACCTTAGAACAACCGATCAATAACCTGGAGGACCTTTCTAACGCTTTACGGGATATTTGGACGAATTTGCCCTAAAATTTATAAATCGTTTGATCGAAAGTATGCCTCGTAGGGTAGAATGCTTGAGACGAGCTCGTGGGGGACCAACTAGGTACTAGCTTGTGGTTTCATCATAAAATTTTTATGTTATTCAAACACAGAATTTTGAGTGTTCCTAATAAAGTCTTTTTTTCTCTCCAACTTTCCATTTTTTCTTTCTTTTCTCAAGTGAACCATATTATCAACTGAAAATACTCTGATATCTGACTGAATTTATAATCTTGGAGCGAATATTTCAGAGAAAAATTTAGAACAAGTAAGTGATCCCTATCAATTGTTGAGCAGTGTATTTACTGAAACCTCATTCTTATACTCTCGCTGAATCTCACGAAGATTCTAAGCATTGTGTCTAACATGGACCACCGCCTATTAGTATAATCCTAAATATATCAATACCCATCATCGTGATCATCATAGTTATAAATGCATCATCCATTGAAGTCTCGCCAAATAAAAGACAGGCAAACAAATAACAAACGATGCGAATACTCCGGATCGGCTTCCATACACCCAAAAATCCTTCGACAAAAGATGGGAAATTAAAAGAGACCGACAGGCCGTGATGGGAGTGTATAGGGGTGCAGATCCCCCATTTCCCTAATGGCCTGCCCTGCCACCCAGGCGACCATCAGTCTTTCGGTGACTTTGCATTTTCAATTGCCCGAAACCGATCACTATAGATACAGTCCCGATGCAAATTCCGGATCGTCTGATGGAAATGAAGACGACATCGATGCTACCCGGATCGACTCCGGAAAAGTCGCGATTTCATCGCCTCTTCGGGGAGGATTAGACGCGTAATCGCGTCGTCGAAACTCCGGGTTTCATCGCTTTCCTTTCAGAGGAAATCGTTCTGGCCGTTCTTTACCGGAGCCGAAATCTTCGCTTGATTGAGTCGAGTTGATGTGTTTTGAAATGACGCTCTTATTTCTCTGAAAGGTCTATTTTAATTCGATCTCAGGCTTTCGTATTTCAGCCTTAAATTCTGCCGTTGGAGGAGAAGAAATAATGGCAATTTTATTTTGTAATGTTTTCAAAGAATGCTTGTTTTCATTTGTGGAATTGTCTTTAATGGATGTAGAGTATTGAGGCTCTCAGATACCATATCGACTATCAAGAAGTAGTTGAATTCTTGTAGAATTTAGTGCTTCTTCATCATGATGCTTCTGAAAGCGATCTAACAAACTAGAAGCCTACTTGAAGGGAAAAACCCTAATTTTCTGATATCATCACAAATTGAGTACGGAATTCGACAATTCTGATTATACGATCCTCTCGAAATTTTGCATGAACATTCAGTATGAAAATTGTCACGTTCAAAATGGATTTCACTTGAATCGGATAATTTGTTGTGGAAATACAGGGTGCGGCAGCATAACTTCCTTTTTTTAAAACTCAATAAAACGCATTGTATAAATCAAAAAATTTTTATTCGTTTTTTTTTAATATAGGCACATACATAAAGTTTTATTTTACCCAGTGATACATGATAAAATAATGTAGGTGACGTCCGCCATTCTCCATACACTGGGTAAACCGATTTCTGGCGTTTGTCAGGACTGCAGCCAGTATAGCAGGCGTTATGTTGGCAATTTTTTCCTGGATGTTGTTGTACAAATCTTGTAGGGTCTTTGGACGGTTCACATAAACACGAGATTTCAAAAAATCCCATAGAAAAAAGTCACAAGGGGTCAGATCGACAATTGCATCAAAGGCCTTTGCGTTCACCTAAAGTCACAGTGTGGTGTGCAATTTCCTCAAGTGGAATTATTGATCCCTGGTTCTTTGAGGAAAATGAAGTCACAGTGACAGTGAATTCGGACCGGCATCTAAACATGTTACAGGATTTTTTTCCCACATCCAAGAAGAAATTGCCAACATAACGCCTGCTATACTGGCTAGAGTCATAACAAACGTCAGAAATCGGTTTACTCAGTGTATGGAGAATGGGGAAAGTCACCCAACGGATTTTATCTTCAAAACTGGGTGAAACAAAACTTTATGTATGTGCCTATATTATAAAAAACGAATAAAAATTTTCTGATTCGTACAATGCGTTTTATTAAGTTTAAAAAAAAGAAGTTATGCTGCCGCACTCTGTATGAAACCCCATCAGGGAGTCGAGCCCTATCGTTCGAAACCATTTTAGGTTCCAAATTCGAAAATAACAGACATTTGGGCAAAACATGTTGAAAGAGAATGAGCGCTTATAAGCTCTGATATTTCTGTAGACAAATTTACACAAATAAGCCTCTGTATTAATATTCGTTGCACCGTAATAGAATATACAGTAGGTATATTCTTTTGTTATATGTACCATCCACTCATGTATTTACACAGGGTCCCTATAAATGATTATAACAGCGCAGTTGGCGCTGATGTGAACTTTAATTTAAGTAATAAATGAAAATTCATGCGTTTAACAGTAACGCGGGCATAATATAAACAATGAAAGCGGAGAATAATATTGATCGATTTAAAATCAACCCATATTAAACCCACACTTCGGAACTAATCCCGTCAACGAACAAAGAACATGTATAGCGGTAATATCAAACAGAGCATCCATAGATAGCTATTTCGCCCTATTTGGGGCTCATCAGTATGGAGGAGCTCCGTCTGAAAGGCATTCTAGGTTTCCTTATTCGAAGAAATGTCGCCTAACTCTGAGTATAACAGAACCAAAACGCCATCTCTTGGGATCCCTACGAACACCTACCTCCGATGCATGAACTCTGAACGAAGTGCGAGATGTTTATCCGTTTTCATACAAACTTCTTTAATTTAAGCAAACGTAACTGTGAGTTTTGGCTAGTAATTTCGAAAGAAATTGAATACAGTGACTGGATTTATGAATTTGTAGAGAATTTCTCAGAAAATATGGGATAAAAAATTTCCAAAGCAACCTATCATGTTACAATCATTTATAAAGACCCCGTATAATTGGGTCGCGTTGGAAAAAGAACTATATCTTCCCGAAAACGAATGTAACTCAGAACACGAGCACGAACACGCATCGGGGATTTCCCGCGATTACATCATAATACGTCAAGCGAAACGACAACAAAACGCACAAAAGACGAGAAATCGAGACTCCAAAATGACGCGTTCCCTTCTTTTCTCGCTCCCACACGCGTCGGAGATTGACAGTATCATCCGGCCGAGGAAAACACGCGCTTGTATACATTTTTTTCGCGAGGTTTTTCCACGTAAACATCGCGTTCAATCAGGCTCGAAAATCCGGTCTTTTCCGATATTCGTCCTGTCGCGGAGGCGCTCGGTAATTAGGTGCCTCGCGACAATACGCTTCGACGCTCGCGTTCAATACGCGGTTTGGTATATCGTCTTTTCGTTATTTGTCGGCGGGATTAGGTTTTGTCGAGGAAAAGAACGTCTCGACGACGAGGATGTAGAAGGAAATTTTGATCGTTTGACGAACGTGACGCAACGAAGATAGTTATGATCGGCCTTTTGAATTGTGGCGTCGGAAATGAACATACCACGATAGTTCTTCTTGAACTGCGATCAAAAAACATACTCCACTTTTTTTGACGAACCTACTAGTCAAAAATTGTAAACTCTTTTAGATACCGAAACATCAGCAGAATTGATTGAGAAAATATCAAATATTGTCATCTGAAACCCTTTGGCGCCGCAATATTTTATTGTGTTTTCTTGTCGTTCTGAGAGAGGACTATACAGATTTGGAAATTCACATCTGAAATATACGATATACAATGCATCAGACAGAGAACTCTTCCGTCTAGTTGCACAGATGAATAGTCAAGATAATCACGTGCTGTAACTGAATGAATTCCGTTGACTTATTGCAATAACCTAGTCTTGTCTCTCTCTTTTCGCAGTATGGTAAGGAAACTGACGTACACGTATTGAATTCTTTAATTTGTCAGGCTGTCCGTAATACTAGATTCAAGTATTAACTGAATGAATTACGCTCCTCTCAACAATAAGAGAGAGAAGAGACTAGAATACTGCAATGAGACAACGGAATTCAGTGAGTTACAGAACGTGATTTTCTCTACTATTCATCTGTACAACTAGACAGAAGAATTCTCTGTCTGAAGCATTGTATATCGTATGTTTCAAATGTGAATTTCCAAATCTGTACCTTTATCCGATATGTAACTCAACAATCTTTCCACAATTTGTCTCCATCTTGAACCTTCTGATGAGCCATTAAAATAGAGAACAAGACATCGATGAACCGTTAAAGAACCTACTATACAAGCTTTAATGATGAATAACGATAAAAAAACAACCCATTTTGAGCGAATACCTATTGTTTGAGGCATTTTGTCACAAACTGTAGACTTCCTAGGGAGGAAAATTGAATATTTTGAAGCGGGTTATTTTCCAGTGAGACCTTATATTCTATTCTTGTATCAGACCATTTTTTACAACTGCGCTACAGCTCGACATCAAGTTATAAAGCTTCAATAAACTCCAGAATCGGATATTGCTTCAAGAAAGCTTCCTCCTCTAATTCTCCTGTCCAAGACATTCTTTCCACAGGCTGGCAATGGCAGGGCATTATGTAACTAATGGAACAACAACAAAATCCACATTCGTCAGTTTCTCTTGAGCTTATTTTCATCATATGCGCCTTAAGGCGACAATGTCCTGTTACAAAACCTGTGAAACTCGAACACTTTTAGACCTTGCAGTTTCAAAGGAATGATCCATTTCCACAAAATTTCTTTATAGTCATTTTTTCAGTTGCTCACTCTTCCAAGAACTTTTTCTCTATAAGTACATTTGCCTATACCACAGAAGGATTCTGGGACTGTAAGTGACGTTTGTGCTTTCTTTCTAGCTCGCATGTTAGCCTCTTTATCCACTCCTACTAACTAATTTCTATGTGTAATGGTAGTCATAACACAACCGTAGACATGTCTATGAACCGAAAAGCGAGTGTTATAATAACACCCGCTCATAACTCCCGCTAATAAAATACCTAGGAAGAATGAAATTGCTTACAAAAAAATGAATAAAAAGCAGGATCGATCCGGAACTCTATTTCAGCCATCAAGATAACGTTCTAGCGATTCATTCCAGATTTATTTTTGGAAAACGTGAATTTTTGAAGTACTTGATTGATTAGAGACTCTGATTTGATTCCCGACCACAGAGTACAGAGGTTTGACGAAATGTTGTCAATGCTTTTGACAACTGTTCAAAATTTTTTAAATGCAGATTAATTCGAATTTTACTGAAGAAGTCGTGGATAAAGTATAGTATTCAATTCGCGGTAATGCTCAAAACACACTTGATGAATTACACCACTCGCCTGACGGCTCGTGGTGCAAAATTCATCTGCGTGTGTTTTGACCTGCATTACCGCTCATTGAATAATATACTATTATTTACTTTCATTCCTGAGTTACCAGGAACTCTACTTGAAGAGTTTTATTCGGAACTCCCATATAAGCTTTGAGTCAAAGACATAGGAATTCAGGGCTTTAATAGCAACTTGATTATCAGAATGGATCACTTTGTTACACCTTTGATAGTTTCTTTCCATGTTTCTTTCTGCACATTTTC
Organism: Propylea japonica; assembly: GCA_013421045.1. Classification (NCBI taxonomy): domain Eukaryota; kingdom Metazoa; phylum Arthropoda; class Insecta; order Coleoptera; family Coccinellidae; genus Propylea; species Propylea japonica. Next base: position 40,179,409 of record CM024246.1, on the reverse strand, counting down.
GATTGCAAGTATTTTCACTTGAAATACACAAATACAGGGGTTCCTAAGACCAAGCGCGCATTAACGAATCCTCCCAAAAAACACACCAATTAATTATAATTATAGGTTTGTTCCAACAGCTGACTTTTGTACGGTAATTTGACGGTCACGAAACTGTAAGTAATCGATCTTATGCGCACGTCTAAACTTTGACCGTACAAGAACCGTCCAAACAGTACTTGCTCCAGACCAGGGATCGAAATGACGATCACAAAACCGTCCCACTCACGGTCCCGAAGCAGGATGGAACAAAAACGAAACCGTTCTCAAACGATACATTTTCAGTTGGAACACATTTTTATCTATTGCGCAGAATCCTGACGATCATTGTACGGTCAATTCTTGAGTTGGAACAAACCTTATTATTACCGCATAAACGCATTTGCAGTTAGCTCGGCCAACAGACGTCCTGAGGGACTTCTACGTTATGGAATTTTTGCGGCCGACTTACAAATTCATTCAGAATTTAAAACATCCCGACTCCCCTGAGACGAGTTAAACTTGGACGGCCATAAGCACGTTAATATGTGTGATGCGAGTTCCATGAAGTCATAAACTAATATATGGCCATTTAAAATAATTATGTACAACTTCGCGGTCGATGCTACAACTTCGCCAACATCCCTGCTTCGAGCCACTGTACCGAATATGAATTAAGTAAATTTTCACAGCGTTGCTCATGTTCATGAAATAATTATTCCCAAGAAGTTTTAGTGATATTTATGTAGTGCGAATTTTTCAATATGGTGTTGAATATACGTATTGCATAGAACATTAAAAGATTGTTTAATCTTCATTATTTTCAGAGAAAACGAAGAGGTCTTCTGATTATATTGGTAAATGTACATGTTGAATCGTTTGATATAAAAGAAATTTTGAAAACTTTTTTCTCGAGAAAATAAAATATTCGACATTTCGTAACTTTTGACAGTTAATTCATAAATTCGCGCGAAGGAGAATCTGACGAAACAACTACCTACACGAAAAATAACAACTAAAGAAGATAGTTTGAATAACTATTATAGGATGGTTAATACATTCCTTTCGCTCAATTGAATTGATCATCATAATGAAGTATTCGAATCCGATCCCCCCATCCTGCAGGATAAAACTCGGTTAAAACAAATCGAATACCAGAGACCGAATTAACGTTTTTTCCATTAACTGCAGTATCCGGATAATTGTCAAGAAACGTGTCATCGCAATGCGATTCCGCAATGCCGATCGCGCGGATACCGATGAAATGCAGATGTCTCGTCTTCCATTTCTTGCGTTTTTTCCTCGTCAATCTCGGAATCCAATTAAAACTTCAGTCCGTTCAGATATTTCAGATCTGCTCCGACTGTTCGGTTCGGTCCATGCTGGGCAGATACTGGGATAATACCGCAATCCGTGATGGAACAATCGGGCGAATGGAAATGGGAAATTTTGTTATTTTACGTTGTTGAGTTTGCACAGGACAGACCTTTCAATCTAGCTAATATAGCGTTTTGTGTTCATTTTTTCGAGTTTTTCCTTAGGGGGGCAGCTTGACATAGTTCTGCCTGAAGAATTCCAACAAATTCTATCTGTCCGCAAACTCTTACTGTCGAACTAGCAAAGAAACCAAACATTTTCGGGAAAAATATTGGATTGAAATTGCTCAGCTAAGTTATTCAATAAGTTGAATCGATCTAATGAACCTACAGTTGTAAGGATATGAAATTTAAGATATCGAGTGTTTTCAAAACTGAAAATCAGTTCTGCTTATAAAAGTGGTATGCTACTATGTCAAACTAACACTTATTTTCGAATTATTCGTTCAATTTGTGAGAAAAAAATCTCCTCTGCCTTCTTTCGTGTGTGACGCACATTGAACGCAGAATTCGAATATAGTTTTTTTCAAAATATCTCAGTGGCTGAACACTTTCCCAGTTAGTTTTCGAGTAAAACTTAACCCTGCATTTCAGGAACAATTTTCATGGGAATTTTTCTTCATAAAATCATCTGAGAAATTACCCCCTTAAATTTTTTGCAACAATAGGGATGTTGACTGATGTTACGAATTCATATAAATTGAGGTTTTCCTCATAGAAGGGAGTTTTTGCAATCCTTTTTCGTGATCTTATTATTCTCGTTGAATTAAATAAAGCTGATTTAAATTATGTTTTTTATTATCAACTATCACGTGACTGCGAACGCCAATCAGAGGTAATTGAAGTCACTATCCAGGTATTGTCATTGCAAATTCGAATGTTCGGTGCTCAGATCAACAAAGTTCATTCATAGGCCGGGTTCCACAAAACTCCAATAACCTTGATTATTGAACGGTTCTATTACTTGAACCATAGTAAATATATAATATATTATATCAATGATTCGAACTTACGAAGTTGAAAGCTGAAAGAGAACAGAATACCTATAGTTCGTTACAAGAACGATAATCTATAATTTTCTTCATAATGGAGATAGGATAGGAGTAGTAACTTACCGAAGATAGATTCACTTATGGTTGCAAGTTTCTTGCTGAAAACTAGGATTTTTGTGCAGCGGAGCTTAAAAACGTGAAATTGTCTTTGTAAGTAGCAGACTTTTAACTCATATTTATTATTACAAATAAAAGAAGCACCTCATTCAGCATTTACAGAGCGACCTATTCATTTTGAAGGCTTAGATTGAACTTTTCCACAAGGGATCGGGCAAAATCAGTTCGCTTTGACAAAAGTCAAAGTATGTTCACTGGATAATGACGTAATCATCAGAACGTGACAAAATTGAGCATTTCCGCGGGAATTTTGAATTTTCTTTTCATTTAGTCATTTTTATTGGCAATTACTATATTTTCAAGGAAAAAGTAGTTGTTTCGTGTTTGTATAGGGTTTATCTTTAAAATAAAATAAATTCCAAAAAGTAGTCAACACCCTTATATAAATATAACCTGTGTACTTATGGCTTATTGGGCACCATTCAAGTATTGCATCATTTCATAAATCAGCTATTCATGTTGTTCTTCTAGATGAACGTTTTGTGATCAGATCCTCCATTCTTTTATGGTAAAGATATTCAGAAATAATTCGAAACACGCGTTAGACTTCAGAGTTCATAGTTTGCAACATTCATAGATAGAACATCCTCACTAGATACGCATTGCGTATTCGCATGTAGTTCGAGGCATAAATATTTAATTCTTCCTCGAACAGTTTTATGACTTTCCCGCCCATCTCTAGGGATAATTAAGGAAATTTTCCCTCTCCGTAGCTGGGAACGGCGCGTACACACGAACAAGAACGATTCAATTTTCCCGTTCAGCAACTTAACGGTCGCCGTAAACTATGCCATACATATTTAACCGGCACCTTTCTGCCTACTCCCACTGTAAGACCTTTTCTATTATTCATTTTCGCAGCACGGCCTTTCCTACTTTTATCTAGTTGGCGGCGGTGCCCCGCGCGCCGCTAGGGCTTGTTTACGGCCGGCCGTCCGGATGAAATAGAATTTGACAACATTCCGTGTTTTCACGTGCCGGAAACTGCCGCTTGTTTTCCCTGTCCTCTTCAATATTTGACTCTCCCATTCCGTTCATGGGGAAGGTTATTGCGAATTTTCTTGATTGCCTGGAAATGAGGGGCGTATTGCTTTTCTTTTATTGATCAGTCGGGACCTCACCCTCTTTTCTTTTGGTTCGGCCGCAATGTCGTACGAAAGCGGGAGGAATAATGGACTGGAAGATGAATATAAGAGGCATTTTTGAGAAGATGTTGCATTCCGGAGGGTCATAAATTTGGTTTGTGGGGTTTCTAGGGTTCAGACTAGAGTATTATTGATTTTATATTGAATTTTGGGAACCTTCAACTTAGAAAATGAATGCTGCAACGGATGTTTTTCCAAAAGTTCAGCAAGTAAAAACGAAAGAACAAAGTAGAATTTTCATAGGAATAATTTTTCTGTGAGTTTCTAGACACTCAGGAACCAAAGAAAACCCAGAGCCTAACACACTCGCCCTGAACTCTTTTGTGGTATAAGTAAAAGTAACTATGAGAAAAAGTTTCAGGAAAAATGCCATTTTTCAATATAAATGATAGGATGTTTATTTCATTATGAAGAAGAAGAAACTATGCCGTTAATAGTGGAAAATAACATCAGGCAAATGACCACCAACACCACGCTCACAGGACCATATCCTTTCAATGAAATTTTCCATAACCAAATCGCAAACTGGCTGCCCTATGTCCTCGATAGCCTCACGAATTCCATCTTTGAGGTCTTGACTCGACGCTGGGCTATTGGCGTAGACCTTGTCTTTTAAGTGGCCCCAAAGGAGGGAGTCGCAAGGTGTGAAATCACAAGATCACGGTGGCATTTCAACGACCCAATCAGCAAAAACACGACGTTGTTGATGATCGGCTGGCTTGAGTTCTTGTGTTAACTGAACTTTATAAGCCTTAGGACCCAAATCTTAATGTAAAATGCGGTGTAATGACGTTTGTGGAATGCCGAATTCCAAAGAACGACGAGGAATGGACAAACCTGGGTTTTCTTCAACACTTTCGGCTATAAGAGCAAAATTTTCGGCTGCTCTTGATCGACGTGCACGGGATTTATTCATCATATCACTAACTTGTCCCAACAGCTCGAATTTTTCCAGCAATTTCTTTATTGCGGTCCGACAAGGTGCTTCACGAAGACCCAAAAATGTTCGAGTTTTACGAACCGTCTCAGCCAAATTTTCACCATCTTTATAGTGAATTTCAATAATTTCAATGCGTTCTTGAAGCGTATATCGTTCCATTTTATTAATGGAGTAATTTCTACTTGTCAAATGTCCAAAAATGACATCTTCAAACGTGACATCTACCGAAATAGCTGGATATTCAAAACAACACCTCTTATTGGAAAACCCTTCACAACTGTCCGAATTTCCGATCAAAAATATCCTGGTAAAATGAAACCGCGAATTTTCGGTTACGAATTGAGGGCTCTAAAAGGTGAATAAAACGACAATGAGCGTCGGTAGCGTCGGTCCGACTCAGTCAGGTGTTTCCCCCTTTTGTTTTTTCCCCAAATTCCCGTTCGATTCGGATTCCAGGGCGACGTCGTCGTAACTCAACCGGCGGCAAAATTAGAGAATTCCGAAAGTAGAATGTATTATCCAATATAATCTGGGAATATTGTCTTTTCGGGAACGGTTTAATTGTGAGATTTCGCCTGGCCGTAAACTTCGTTTTCGGATATCTAGGGGATGAGATATGAAAATACGTATACACTGTCTCTTTCCTCGTATTATCCTTCTGCCGCAGCAGCCTAGAGGCGCCTCATAAACGTCGACGTGGCGTCGTGAGACGTCGAAAGGACTTATTAGGGCTTATTTGTGTTTGTAGCTACGCAAGTTTGTCCTAAGTTATATCATTCTCCTCTCGTGGTGTTTTCGCGTCGAGATTACTGTGGGGTATGAGATTTTTTTCTTGTTTTATCAGCGAATAGGACTGAAATATTATATACTTATTCATTTTATCGGTTTTACTATCAAAGCGCGAAGTTCTGGCGGAATAATTTGAAATCCAGATATTTTAGAATATCATGATATTTATTGACATTGAAATGTAACAAATCATCCTTGGTTATGATTTGGATGAACCGTTTTAAGCATGTCTCGTCCACCACCGAGTAACTGAGAATCAACTAATATTTTCTATGGTTGTGATTACGAGATCCTCTTGATTTTTTGCACTAACATTCAGTATAAAAATCTCCATCCACAAACTAAATTTCACACGAATCGGATATTCTGTCGCGAAAGTATGGGTTTTTTTTACAATATTTCCCTTGAATTTTTACAGTTATGATGAACTTTTTACACAATATTTCGTATGAGAATTCTTATGAGTTTATTGCAAGTGACTGCAAAATTTCATTTCCATTTTGTTCTGTCTGAGATATTCAGGAACAAAAAGTTTGAACGGCCATATCTTTTGAACACCCAGTACAATTTTGCTGGTTAACGAACTCAACCACGACATTTGAAAACTTTTGTCTTTGTCTTTTGTACAATCCTCATGAAAGTTATGGAGTTTGTCACCCGATTTTTATCATTATTCCGCAATTGAATTCGATATTTAGGATGAAATACCACTATTTAAATTGGAGGGGGAGATGATAACCCCTCAATAGGATCCTGTAGCGGTCTTAGAAGAACAGGAGATTCGAAAAATCATCACTTGGAACGCCAGACCTGGTTTAAAACACCCTCCTGGCCCAAGAGCAATAATAGCGTATTTGTATCTGAATATTGAAGGTATTTATTCGAATAGTTTTGAGTTTCAATATTGTAAAAACGGCGAGGCAGGGTTTTTTCTACTGAGGATTTTCCCTGTGCTCTGTTATCATACGACAGAATAGTATTTTTGCACCAATCTCAGCTAGGGACTTTTTTGTTTCATTGTATTTTGTTAGATCTCGGTTCAAAAGAATACATACATACATATGAGTATATTGCATATGGCTGCAAAATTTCATTTCGATCGGTTTTGTTCTGACTGTGATAATGAGGAACAAAAAATTTAAAGGGCGAAATTTCAGGAACACCCAGTACAATTTTGCTGGTTAACGAACTCAACCACGACATTCGAAAAGTGAACCTACCCTAGCAATTTCAAGCTTTTTGGACAATCCTTACAAAGTTTGAAGACTCCTCAGCCAGAATTGAATTTAACCACGGATTCGTCATCAGGGAGTCGAACCCTATCGTTTGAGACCATTTTCGGCTAATAATTCAAAAACTACAGACATTTAGGCAAACGATATTGCACTCCTTTAGGTAGTAGTAGCGTACAAAGATGATCAATAATTAGATCTCCCAGTACATCAGTATTTCAAGTGGTCAATTCGTAAATTGCGTCTCAAACTCAAGCATTATTAAGACCAATTCAGTGTTTTCTAAAATCCCGTAGTGAATAGCAAGAGCAATAGCGTTTCAGAAGAGAAAAAACCGTCCAAATCGACTGAAGTTTATCGCATCTATTCCCTAACACCCTGTACATGCGTAAAACTTCTCTTCACGAGGCGAGAATGCTCTCAAACTCAAATTTTCGTCAATGCACCTAATGAGAAAGTAACGCGTGCGTACCAACAATGTACAAACATTCTCAGGTAAAGATTTCCACGGAAAATGGCGCGTCTTAAAAACGGATTTCACCGGCGGCGGCAAAAATCCCCGTTCGTAATCTCGGCCGTGTTGATTTTGCGATTTTAAGCTTATTACACTGGCGAGAAACACCGCCGCTGCGTGTTTTTAAAATAAATCTTCGTTTCGCCGGGCGAAACCTACACCGGCGGCCATTAGGGGGGCAAAAAAGGAACCCCGGTTCCCACGGTACTCGTTACTCGACAGACACAGACGATCCTCCGAATTCTTCTTCTTCTTTTTTCGCTCGAGACGAAATTAAAGTTTGCTCTGCTGATTATATCGCGGATATTTCGATTCTGGCTCGGTTTTTTTGCGGCGCAACGTCGGCTTTGTGGCTCGATTTCATTGAGAGGCCTGGCTTTTACCTTCGAGAAGTTGGAGGATATTAATTTTCCGCTTGTCTCTGTCGATATGGACGGTCTTTTCTCTTCCGAAACGCCGTTGCTCTTCCTCTCCAAGACGGGGTAGTCTACCCGGTTTACCGTCGACTATCGGGTTTTGGAGAACGCTGAATTGGTTTTAATTTCATGCTTCGGTTTAAGACGCAATGTACCGGGCTTTTCACTTTAATTTGACCCCACCCTTCAATTTTGTTACTAAAGGAGATACAAAAAAATGTTTCGTAAAAAATTTTCACGAAATCAACTGAGGTTTTTTAGTATGAGTCCAGAAACTGAAATACATACAGTTCCATGTTTGGCTAACTCTTTTTTTCCTGATTTCGAATATGTAACATATGTTGGTCTATCTCCTTTATTCTGAGATCCACAGAGTTTCAAATTTTAAGAACCACCTGCCAAGATCTGTAATCATTTTACAAGTGGCAGAGTGCGTTCACTGAAAATGCTCACTTTTGGAGTTATAATAACGTCAATGGGGAGATATACAGGATGAACAACATTGAATGCAACTATATTTTTTCAAATGAGACACCCTGTCCTGTATATTTAATTTTCAGAGTTTCAAAGTTTCGAAATGATGACACCGAATGAAAAAATATGTGAAATTCTTTATATACAATCTACTTAAAAGTATTATTTTAGAATGAATACTTAACAATTACTTAACCAATGAAAAACGATAAACTATGGTAGTATGGTAAGAATAATATCAACTAAAAAAATTGCTCAAAATGACCACCTTCATTCAATACACATAGTTCATATAGTGGTCTCAAGTTGTTTAGACTATTTTTGATAGCATTATTGTGGCTCTGAATTAAGTCAGAAATTAAAGCTTCGAAATTTGTTTCTAATCATTACAATATTATCATTATTCTTTGTGCGTTGACGGGATTATTTCCGAATTATGGTCTTAATATTGGTTGATTTTATATCATGAAGTTGCCATCAATATGTTGGCTACCCTGTACATCTTTCAGTTTCTGGACTCATATCAAAAAATCTCAGGTGATTTCGTGAAACTTTTATGCGGAACATTTTTTGTATCTCCCTCAGTAACAAAGTTAAAGGGGGGGTCAAATTATAGTGAAAAACCCGGTACAGATTAATCATTGAAAATACTCGAGTGCTTGGAGTTCGCAGTTGACGTTACATTTCGGCTCAAAAAACCCGAAGACACCAAATTATATCGGTATCCCTGGTGATCAGACTGATAAAATTCAAACGAGACACGCTCCAAAAAACTCGCATCATCCTCGCAAATATCTCAGAAGACCTACAGACCGTTAAGCTCGCCAAGAACAACATGCCCATTCAAAAAACCATCTTCTCCTGCATACCCGCATCACGGATCATTACCTCGAACAATCCTGCAACCGCAGGAGCTCTCGTCCTGGCCGATCCTCTTCAATTCGCCAGGAATCTACACACAATAACCGACAACCATTGTCCTTTCGATCGCGGGGCATCGAGGCGTACAGCGCCGAACGGCCGCCATACTGGCCGATGCAAATGTATGGTAATGAGCGCCGACCGATTGTCGGCGTCGCGGCGCCTTATTTATGCGTTTCGGCGTTGCGACGATGACAGTATCGGTGTCGGCGGCTTTTTAGCGCAAATTGCGGCGTATTTATTGCGGTCGCTAAGTAACGACGATGCGACGCCCGGCGTCGGGTTATCTGTCGTCGGACATTGCGGAAATTAGAGATCGGCCCTCGTAAAATTGTTATAAGCAATTTGTCGCGCGTCCGAGGCCGCGACGGACTACGTAAGTGGCCGTTTTGCGGCCGACGGCGCTTTTAACGGAATTGTGGCGATATTGGACGATGTCTCGGTATATTGCGCCATTACGGAGCAGCGTAAACTTCAATTTGCTGTCGCCTGGCCCGAACAAATTTGTAGTGAGGCAATATTGGGGTGCATTTTACGAAAAAAAGGCGATTTATCGTGTTTTAACCATACTAAGTCGTTCAGCACATAAATAGTTATGAAAAAGAACTTTTAACTGAATTGTTTCTTGTGTCTTTCTTTACCTTTCCAAATTGCTTGAATACATAGAGTAAGATCAGCATGATGAATAGAATAATTTTGATTCAGAAAAAAGGAGATCCTATTTAATAATCCAAAATATGCGATAGTTTTCGCGCCGAGTGACCACATTATCTTTGCAGAGCTTTAGAGTACGGTATTATCAGGTTCATTGGTAATTTCTTTTATCTACTCCTATAGAGTGATATGTCAATTATTAAACTAATTTCTATGTGTAATAGTAGCTATAACACAACCGTATAGTCCGTTCACGAAAGGTTGAGCCGTCGGTTGGCCATGGAAATTTGGCATATTCCACTGTGTATATTAAAATTTAGGTTATGTTCTTGTCAGATTGATACGCAATGTTGTCAATATTGCATAGAGTTGTCTGATAACTCGCAATCTCGTCGAATGAGGCCGGTTACATTCGGCAACGTTGACTTTATTTTACGTTATGACAGCAAATACTGCCAATTTCAGATAAATAAAAAAACGCCTACTATGTGCTCAACCTTTCGTGAACGGACTATAGACATGTCTATGAACCGAAAAGCGAGTGTTATAATTACAACCGCCCATAACACCCGCTAATAAAAATACCTAGGAAAAATAAAATTGCTTACACAAAAAATGAATAAAAAGTAGGATCGATCCGGAAATCTATTTCAGCCATCAAGATAACGTTTTAGCGATTCATTCCAGATTTATTTTTGGAAAACGTGAATTTTTGAAGTTGCGAAATTACTTGATTTGATTAGTTAGAGACTATGATTTGATTCCCGACCACAGAGTACAGAGGTTTGACGGTTGGACGAAATGTTGTCAACGCTTTTGACAACAGTTCAAAATTTCTTAAATGCAGATTAATTCGAATTTTACTGAAGAAGTCGTGGATAAAGTATAGTATTCAATTGGCGGTAATGCTCAAAACACACTTGACGAATTACACCACTCGCCTGACGGATCGTGGTGCAAAATTCATCTGCGTGTGTTTTGACCTGCATTACCGCTCATCGAATAACATACTATTATATCTGTATTTAGTATAACTATACAGAGTGTTTCTTAATTGATGCGAAAGATTTAAGGAGGTGATTCCTCAGATCATTCAATGAAAAAGTTCCTGTCAAGTTAGTTCAATGCGTGACAAAAAACCTTTTTTTGTGTGGAGCGCCATTTTGATGTGAATTACCATTAGTTCAAAATATCTTAGTGGCGTACCACGATTTTCAGTCAATTTTTAAGTAAAACTTCAACTCTTTGTATCCTGGTAACAAACAATTACTAGACCAACTTTTATGGAAACTTTTTTTTATACAATAATCAGACCAATCACCCCCCCTGAAATCTTTTACGTCAATTCAGAAACACCCTGTATAATTCATGTTGATAGTTTTTAAACTAAAATTCTGAAGGCATTGATATTTTTTCACGAGGTCCATACAAAAACAAAATAGCGAGTTTTCTGTAATGATGTAATCAATTTATGAGGGGACAGTGAGACCGAGTAAGAACTCCAAATGATAAAAAATCATGAGGACAGAACTATTTATGAATATTACAGAATGTGGCAGTATGCAACTGTTCAAGGCATTACATAATGAAGGGATTTCCCACAGAATTACGAAAGAATGCTTTATGACCAAGCTTTTGTAAGCTTTTCTATTTTCAGGAAGAGACAAGTGACCGCAACTTGGATCAACGTCAAAGCGCTCGAAAACTCCACTCACATATCGAATTTTTTTCATACTCTCCATTGAATTTGTTCGTAACGGTCGAAATAATCCTGTCCGTGTTCTACTCGAAAACTTCTGCCCGAGAAAAATAGTACAGCAAAAGCCATCAATTCGGAGGTCTCATAAACCCAGTAGAGAATATTTTCGAGGACACAATGGACCTATTACTCCAGCAGGTAATAACTCCGGAATGAATTGTACCGTTCGAAGTGAGTCGCTCGGAAAACTCCGGTTCGGAAAAATACCCGGATTCCATTACGCGGACACAACCAGAGAGAGGAAAACCGCGCGCGTTATTGCATCGAATAAATGCGGTTCCAGTTCGCGAAAACTTTCCCCATTTTCCGAACTCGTCTCCCGGACTCCCGGAATTTGCGACCGTAATAAATCGCGACCCCCTACCCCTAAGTCCTACGGGGTTGGGGGTGAAAGACGTCCGTGAGTACACGTCGGTGTATAAAATGCATGATCCACCGTCATCTCGTAATTCTCGACCCCTCTGTAAGTTTTTCTCAGCTCAGGAGGTTTACGAGGTCGGGGAGAAAACTGACAAGTCGCATGCAAGCCAGTTTATGGGCGCATTAGGAAATTGGATGCAACCCTTTTAGAGGGGTAGGACGTCCGGCGTCTTGTCTCACGGGAACAATCCGGAAACGCGTGTTATTTGCTGGTTTTTTGACGCGGAGATGAATGCTCTCGATTTTTTTTGGGGGTAAACTTTTTTGAGCGATCGTTCTACTTAAACGAGTGCTCAAGTGTCTGTAATTTCAGAATTTCGAGCCGAAAATGGACTCAAACGATAGGGTTCGATTTCCTGATGACGAATCCGTGGTTAAACTAAATTCTGTCTGCGGGGCCGTCGGCCGTTAGCACAATAACTTTCGATGGGATTGTCCTAGAGTCCTGAAATTTTAAAAGTGAATTTGGTCCCCGAATGTCCCGGTTAAGTTCGTTAACCATCCAAATCGTACAGGGTGTTTCATAAAATATGGCCATTTAAAACTTTGTTTTTCAATATCTCACAAAATACGAAACCAATCGAAATGAAATGTTGCGGCCATATGCAAAATGCTCATATTAAGCCTGATGCAACATTTTGTAGCCATAGTATAAACGGAACCATAGAAAATTGAATTGGAATATTGACAAGAAGAAACTTCATATTTACATAAAAAAATATTCGATTCGAATAATAGTTATTTAATCAACTAGGTTATTAAAGACAGCGAATAATGGTCAAGATATTTTAATGCGTGAGCGGAGCGAACGCGTTAATAACTCGAGACCCTTAGTCGCTCGATTAATAACCGAGTTGATTACAAGATTTTTCCGACGATTTCAATATGAATTGTGTATAAATTCTTGATTGAAATACATTTTCATTTTGCACAAGACATACATTTGACAATATGGAATTTCTATGTTTCTATGTTCTAGTAGAGTTTTGACATTTCTCTTAGTGCTTCTGAATACTTTGTGTACGGTTGCCATTAGGATTGCACATTAAATGGCTAAAAAAAAATGAGCATTAAAATGGGTCATTAATACTCAATTTTGTACACATTAAAATGGGTCATTAATACTCAATTTTGTACACATTAAAATCACCTTTTATTTCGAGGTCGGCGGAAAAATTCATTTTATAAATAAATATTGATACACTGAATGTTCATGCAAAATGTTATGGCCATAGTGATAACAGAATCATAGAAAATTCAATTGGAACATGGAAAAGAAGAATCTTTATATTTCTATTAAAGGATATCCGATTCAAGTAAAATATTTTTTGTGAATAGAGACTGTTATACTGAATTCTTATGCAGAACTTTGTTTCAATAGTGTCAACAAAACCATAGAACATTGAAAGGAACAAAAAAATGTTGCTTTCCTATATTCAGTATCAATATCGAGTGTCATAAAATTTTTTAGGGAAATACCTTTATTACTCCACCAATGAACGAGTGCCCAGAAGCTTTTGCTCAGGGCTTTTCTTGTTTTGTTCTCAATAGAATACTTTGAATGAGCAACATGAATTGAAATGATTTATTTGGATGAGTTCTAACACCTGACACAAAAAGTATGCCAACTTACTTGAAATTTGAAGATTTTTCTGCAGAGGTAAGAGAGGTCTAAGAGAAAATCGAATTTAAAATAAGAATAACTTAATATGAAAGCTGGCATTGATTTGATTATTATTCTAGTGGTTGTAGATATTTTTCTAGTGGACCCATTCTGAAGAAACATGTCAATTTTGAACAAAATCTCCATAATAAAATATCTATTAATTCAGTATCTGCAGTTGTAACGGTTCCTCGAGTTTTGCCCTGACCAATTTCGCATATCTCAGATGGAAACGCATCAAATTCCTCAACGCTTGTCAAATGTTCTTCAATCCATACCAAACATAAAAAAATTACTGAGAATAACCTAAGAAATTAGGTACATTTCCCAGCTCTTAAAACCTCCAAAAACAAACAAATTCCGAGAGGCAGGTAACTTTCAGCACCGCTATCAATTAAAGCGTGGCGCGCTCTCAGCGTACCGAGTCCTATTTACAACTTCTTCATATTAAATTCCTCATCCTCCTCCGGCTGCCGACATATTAAAACCGGGATAGAAGTGAATCTAATGAATCATACAGTCTTCTCGCGAACTTTGGACCGGCAACAATCCTCCAGATTGTGGAATTCGCAAAGTTCAGCCGAAAGTGCTGTTTCAATCGAGGTACCTTCCTTCGGAGCGCCATCTAGCGGATGCTTAAACGTGTTGCCTTGATCTTTTGATTGTTTGAGCAAGATGCGCCGTCGGCTGGCATATGTTGACATTTGGTTAAGGTTAGTCGGGTCGTATTTTACATTTGGTGATCTTTAAAAGAGAATTTAGGGCTACCGTTTTGTCGTGATGGTCGTGGAATATCGAATATGTATCGATTGGTTACTAAAATGGCTGAAATAATGAATATATGTTGCTTCAGTCTCTTTCATCAACGTTGAAAAGAAGACACGATTTCATCTTAGTGGTGTGTCAATATTATTTTCGATGTCTGCGGTTTTATATAATGTAAGGTTGCTATTTTCAACTTTCCATTTCGATCTACGTACTTCTAGAAATTTCTATGTGAACAAAAAAAGATTTTCTAAATTACTATGATTCATTCTTACCAGAATAACCCTTCGAACTTGTGAGAAGTTTAGAGTACTCACCTGAAAAAAGAAAAAAGAAGCATTAAATCAATGAAAGAAAGTGGCGAAAACAAATATTGAACATATTAATCACTTCAAACGAAGTCATTTTGACATAAGTTTGTCAAAGGTTTTTTATCATTATTCCGAAATTGAATTCGATATTCAGGATGAAATACCACTGTTTAAATCTATGAGATATGATTATACCCTTCAATGGGGTCCTGTAGCGGTCTTAGAAAAGCAGGAGATTCGAAAAAACACCACTTATGATGCCAGACCCGGTTAAAAACACCCTCCTGGACCAAGAGCATGAATTAAGTATTTTGTATCTAAATGTGAAAGTATTTATTCAAATAGTTTTAAGTTGGAATTTTGTTAAAACGGCGCGACAGGGTTTTTTCTACTAGGGTTTTTCCCTGTGCTCTGGTATCATACGCCAGAATAGTATGGTACCCCATTTTGCACAAACCTCAGCTGGGAACTTTTTGTTTTTAGTATTGTATTTTGTAAGCTCTCCTTTCAAAAAAAATATATGTATACTTCAAACAAATAAAAGTATTACCACAAACCTGAAACAATAAGAATTGTTCCCGAATGCATATAAAGTTGTAGGCGACTCAAGAACAAAGTCCCAAAATAAAAAGTAAGGTTTGTGTTTTGAACAAATTATGTTTTGAATATCTCCAAAAACAGATTAGCAGTACTCAATTGGATATACCTACTGCATCGGCAAATGTATATGATGTAATTCAATTCGCACATATTCGTACATATCTAGCCAAATACCATTTGTTATTTATTCACGTTAACCTTGATGCACTTGTGACATGTTAATCGGCTCTTCAAGTTTCTTCAACACTACAATGCCCTGGCGCCCATAATCTTTCCGAACTCAACCCAAAAAATTAATTTGAAATGTTGCACAATATCAACATTAATAGCTGTCATCACATTTTGCCCCTAGCTTGACATCCTTCCAGGCAAAGTATATAACCTACAAACGACGAAATCTCATAGATGAAACGTTATTCGAAGCTCCCATTTCAACCTTCTTAGCAACATCAGAGCATCGGTATACGAAAGATACATCGTTCCAGTAAAACGCACCAACCCGTAGCCACCTAGGATTTCCATAATTTACCGTAACGGCCCGCCATTCGGATTCTTCTTCCAGAAAATAAAAATGCACGAATCCACTTAGGCGATTCTTTCTTCCCGAATTATCCGAGGTGGGGTCGACTGTGCTGCCGCCGTCGTTTCGGCTCAAATTAAATTTGCGTCGTTTGCGTGAGCGAGGGTCGTCCCTCACACGGGAGTGTGCAATAAAAATGCTCAATGGCATACCGGGAACCGGAGGAACAGTCCGGCGACTGACCCAATTACGCGGCAGCCCGAGAAAAGTAATGTTTTCCTAATGAACTTTGCGGTCCCAGGAGAGGAAAGAAAGGCCAAGATCGGAATTGATAATTTGCGACGTCGCCAAGACGCTGCGGAGGCAGAAACGCGTAATGCGTTTGGAGGACACAAGTGGTAATTGGACCTTCTCTTAGTCATCTCATCTCTTAGTCTATGTGTGTGCGATGTAGTATGTACTACTGCGAACAGCCTGTATAATTTTCATACGTAAGACAACAAAGTCTGTATAACCTTACGTCATCTTAAGAACTTGTCTTAAATAGATAGAACTGATATTGAGATAACACGTAATCTAATATACACTGTACAAAAAGATTAACGCACATTATGGAAATCTCAAATTTCTTCTACAACTGAAGGTGTTCTCAATGATAATTATTTTTATCAGAATTATGCATACATATGTTATCCATTTTCAAAATTTACAATACGTTACAATACAGATGTTTTTTTTCCAGCAGAAATAAAAAAAGATGAGATGACATCAGTTGTTCTCGATCAATTCTAGAGATCAATTGTTTTTCTTTCGTTTGATTTTCTACACTCGTCGCTATGCAAGGTCAAACACGCAATTTGACCCACGAGGAATTTGCCCACCAAGCGGTAGTTTTGCGAGAAGAATGGTGGACATACACATGAATTGCGGAAAGGTTTGGAGTTTCCCATACAAGTGTGTCCAGAATGTTGCAGCGATTCAGGGAGACAGGTATGAATGTCCGAAGACCAGGACAGGGCAGACCACGGGTAACAACTGCCATTCAAGAACGTTACTTGAGAGTTTCTTCGTTGAGACAACGGATTGCAACCGCTCGCCTTCTTCAGAATCAGCTTGAGCAAACTTATGGGGTGGAAATTATTACTCAGTCAATAAGAAATCGCCTCGGAGAATATGATTTAAGGCCTCCTGTCGCGGCAAGAGAGGCCCATCCCTTACCCCAGCCCATCGAAGGGCGCGTTTGGATTTTGCGAGAGAGTTGAAGTCTCTCGAATGGAATGGCCAGCAAGAATTCCAGATCTCAATCTGATTGATCAGGTTTGGGACAACCTCAATAGAAGTCTGAGAAGTTCAGAAAATCATCCAGCTACTTTTAATGACTTAGGAATCCAACTGAGTGAAATCTGAGAAGGATTAGATCAGAACATTTTAAGATCACTCATTTTGAGTATGAACCGTCGTTGCCGAGCTGTAATTAACGCAAGGGGTGGAAATACCGAGTATTAAATCACTTATCAGCATTCCAGTATTTTGAAAATTGTTTATTTCTCTTCTTTCACATAAGATTCGGAGAAATACTGACTTTTTCTTCCATTTAATGTGTCTTGTTTCGTTCAAAATCTTCCCAAGAGAACATAAAAAATAAATTATAAAGTCAATGTAAAGTTAACTTCCATTAAAATTGAGATTTTCAGAATGTGGGTTAATTTTTTTTGGGCAGTTTATTCAAAAGTCTCCTCACGAGTAGCTAGTACAAAGTGAAAAAAACATATTGGCTCTCTTTCCATTTCAAAAATGAACAGGACATCGATCAACATTTCCTCCTTCTTCTCCATCACGAATATCCAACAACGCAACATCACAAAGTTCGTTAAGTCAAATCCCATGGACATATCCGAAACGACGAGAAAAAAAATCCAACAGGTACTGTCCGTTGTTTTCATCTATGAAAAAAAAAAAACACGAAGCGTGAAAAAGCCCTGAGGGTTTGACCCCGACCAGACATATTTCACGCTTCCGGGATCCGGTGAAATGATATATAAGAACCACCGGACTATGATACGCGCTGATAATATTTTCATCCTGTTAAAGTTAGGAGCGTGAATGATACGAATGTGACTGTTAAGTCCCTGGACACGATGTCCTTTACCGTGATATTATAATTTGGTATTTGGATGGAGAACTTACATAATCCATTTCAACCATTTCTCAACTTATATGGTCTCTTCATCAAATAATATTGCTCAGCATATTCCAGATATAGTAACTATTATATAAGTGTAGAAGGCACTAAAAAATTCAAAAGTCAAATCACTATATGGAGACTGAATCGAAAATTATTTGAATGACTCCAAAATCTTCACTCAAAATAATCATTCCTCAAATTTTGAGCAATTTTCTACAGGTTTGGAAATTCACATCTGAAACATACGATATACAATGCATCAGACAGAGAATTCTTCCGTCCAGTAGCACAGATGAATAGTCGAAACAATGACGTGCTGTAACACACTGAATTCCGTTGTCTTATTGCAATATTCTAGTCTTGTCTCTCTCTTACCGTTGAAAGGAGAGTAATTCATTCAGTATGGTAGGCAACGGTAAATACTTGAATCGAGTATTACGGGCAGCCTGAAAAATTAAATAATTCTTTATGTGTACTGCAGGTTCCCTACCATACTGCGATAAGAGAGACAAAACTAGATTATTGCAATAAGACAACGGAATTCATTCAGCTACAGCACTTGATTATTTCGACTGTTCATCTGTGCAGCTAGACGGAAGAATTATCTCTCTGATGCATTGTATATCGTATGTTTTCAATGTGAATTTTCGAATCTGTATATGTGTGGCTCCACGTTCATATAATATTCTCTGCTAATAGTGTGAAATACACATGCTAATTTTACATTTGAAGTAATGTCAGTGCTGACATCAGTAACGAAATTTTTCGTATTGATAAAAAATATATACGAGTAAATAATATAATTATGATTTATGCTGAGTTTATCTATGGAAGATGATTACATGGATTACCCTTTAGTAGGGCCCTGTAGCGGTTTTCGAATAACAGATTACTTGGAAGGCTGAACTTGGTTTTGAACATCCTCTCGGCCAAAGAGCAAATAATCGAGGGCTTTTATTTTAAGTTTTTACTTTGTCAAATAAGCAATACCTACAGAGTTTTTCTACTGAGGTTTTTTCCTGAGCTCTGGTATCATACGTAAAATAGTATGGAAACCCGTTTTGCTCTAACCGCAGTCAGAAACATTTTGTTTTATCCATTGTTTTATGTGAGTTCTTGATTCGAAAGACAAAATACATATTGGAAATTTTTATAGCCATATCTCCAATATATAACCTCCATTGATCAAAATATAAAAAAAGAAGGTGGTGAAACTTATACGATGAAGAAAAAAGCAGAATTCCTAACACCTAAATCTAACAGCAACGTATAAGACCCACTTATTACCCTGTTAGATATCAGGGAGCCATTCGGAACCCCTGTGACC
This sequence comes from Propylea japonica, assembly GCA_013421045.1. Lineage (NCBI taxonomy): Eukaryota > Metazoa > Arthropoda > Insecta > Coleoptera > Coccinellidae > Propylea > Propylea japonica. The sequence goes on along the minus strand of CM024246.1, from coordinate 40,160,211 downwards.
CATTTCGTACGTCGCAAAATCACCCCCAAGCTGTTTTTCCGCCCCCGGCCACGCAAATCTCACCTATCTCAGATATAAATTAATCCGTGCAGAAGCTACCAGGGCAATTGTTCACAATGATATATGTTGTCGTGATGTCGCGCCGCCGACGGGGGCGGCTGTCAACGGTCGGGCAGCCATTTACGGCCGCGTCCTGCAGGTCGAGCAAGGCTTAAAGGTTTTCGTATAGCAGAATTTCCAACTATTTACGGCCTAGGCTAAGAACGGCGAAGAGAAAGAGAGAGAGGAAAACGGTTAGCCTGGGCATCATTAGGGAATTGAAACAATGTGTATCTCCGAAATGTTTGAAATGGAATGCGGCCGTTTGCGGTACGGCGAAATCCGCAATGAAGGATTTATGAGATGACAATTGGCCGACCGCGTGGCGTTGGCAGATTACCCGCCGAGGTATCGGGATCTCGGGAACGCGGGAATACTTAACCTGTGTCACTATAGCATTCGGACGCCGGCGTCCAGATGCCACCGGCTATGGCCAGGCTATAGGTGAAATAGCGTCCGTTCCTGAGATACGTCGGATTGCAGTCGGGGAATCAATCGCTGAGATGGGGAACAGATGGCGGTATGGATCGATTGGGTTGATGCGGTCCATACCTTGTAGAAATTAGGCCAAGCATTAGAGGTTTTTTACGTGACAAAAATACTACCTGAAATCTGACGGTGCAGTCATGCAATAGGTAGTTTCTACATGTTTTTCATGATAATTCCACTCCTGAATCGTCTTAGGGTTTTTTTGAGAAGCGAAAATTAGCCAGAAAAATCCAGAATTTTGCTTTTTCGCTTATAAAACGTGAAGTATTGATCTGATCGAAAAGCTGTTAAGGCACTTTTTGTAGAGAATTCAAAAACAAAAAAAATGAGAGGTGACACGTCTCAAGCGGATAATTAGTTTCCGAGAAAAGTCCAAAAAAACTGGAAAAAAACATCAATTTTTCGAAAATTCATAACTTGGTCAATTTCTGAGATGAAGCGTAGTTGCTCTGAATTTAAATAGTTATTAACATATACTTTATTGGTGCACAATTACAAAGCTGTCGGAATAATAGTTTTTGCACAATCGCAGTTTTCCGAATTCGACGTACTTTTTTCAAGAAGGTCGTGATACTCGGCTACTTGTCGGATTTGAATTTCACAAAAATCATTTTAAAGAAGAAATAAAATTCTTCGAATGGTTTCTTCTCTCGATACCGATCGACAATGTCGTTAATATTTAGACTGAAATACGAAATATGATTCCTGATATACGCAGACGGTTGGTTTCACAATTTCAATCTTTGTTCAGAAAAGTTAAATAAAATAGACGATACACATGTAGGAGCTAACAGATTCTAAACAACTTTGAGAGAAGAAAAGAACTCCAACCGGCGCATTCGCCATTTTGCGCCCTGAACTTTGTCAAAACTTTTCAAAATGAAACAAGAACTATATACAAACATAATTTTGTCGCGACTTTCTTGTTTTTTTAAATCCTTGATCTACCTATCTATCCTATGAAGGCTTGTTTGCTGTCAGTTCGCAGTGACCTGTGATAACCTTGATTGATTTTTCTATCTGTATCTAACACAACACATCGAAAGTATCCATTCGAAGACAACAAGAGCACGTTGTTACAAGCCCGTTAAAGCTGAAAATGACTTCCGCGAACGTCTACCGAATACGGTACTATGAACAAAACATAAAGTCGAGGCGCGAAAACGAGCGAGAGAAATTTTCCTATCGATTACCCACGAAATAGCGTCTGAAAAGTACAGGGGACATTCGTACACTCCTGCCATCATCTATTCCGGCGGATACAGTGCCGTTAAACGAAAAATCCGAAAGAGCATCTTCCGACCATTCTTCCCAGAAGAATAAATAGTTCGCTAGCGACTTTAAAACTTCGAGAGTGTGACATAAATGTGTCTGTTAGACGACGACGACGACGGGTTGTTCGGTGTGCGGGAGATAATATTCGCTTTCATTTCGGCGACAAGAAATATGTCAGGGAAGCTATGGAATTCTCATTTCGCTCTCTCAGGTCCTCCTTTCCTCCCTCCCTCCGAAACTCCTGCTTCGTCCCTGAGCCAGAGGCGGAACCTGGAGGTCCTTCTTCTTCCAGACGTTACCGATTAACGTTCGCGCTGTTTAGAAATGCGCGTGAAAAGACGCCACGTGATCTGCTTTCATTTGTTTCTTATTGAATGTGAGGTGGATGGAATTTGACGTTTTGGTTAATGGCTTTGAATGGAAATTTTTTCGGTGGTGGTGTGCAGCGAGGGAAATTCGATCTCTTGGTTATGTTGATGGATTGAGTACCTAGGAAAAAGGTGTAGAAAAAGTACTAATGGCATTGTATTGGGAACGCTTTCGATATTCATGATAACATAGACATTTTCCATCTTGATTCTTATGGAAATATTTGTGTTTTCAGTGGATCTCCAGGCACATATAATTTTACTTCAACTAGGTATTGTATATTCAATGACCACAACTTTCTGCCGCACTGAGAGTGCCGTCATAAAGTAAAGCAACTGGCAAAAGACAATAAAATTACTCTATAATGATAATGATAATTATTATTATACAATCATCTGAATTCAAATTGATTTTTTTTGCGAAAATGTATGGACTATGATCGAACCATTTGGCTATTCAGATTTGGAAATTCACATCTTAAATATACGATATACAATGCATCTGACAGAGAATTCTTCCGCTTAGTTGCACACATGAATAGTCGAGATATTCACGTGCTGTAACTGAATGAATTCCGTTGACTTATTGCAATTATCTAGTCTTGTCTCTCTCTTATCGCAGTATGGTAGGGAACCTGCCGTACACGTATAGGCTGCCAGTAATACTCGATTCAAGTATATACTGTTGCTTACCATACTAAATGAACGATAAGAGAGCGACAAGACTAGAATATTCCAATAAGACAACAGAATCTAGTGTGTTACAGCAAGTGATTGTCTCGACTATTCATCTGTGCAACTGGACGGAAGAAATCTCTGTCTGATGCATTGTATATCGTATGTTTCACATGTGAATTTCCGAACCTGTATGTGGCTGACAAATACAAGAAATGATATCAAAAATGCAATTATCTATCAGATAATTATATCAAGAAATAATTCCTCAAATACTCTTGTCAGATATATCATTCCAAGTTCCCAAACTCTTGGAAGAACTCTTTTCTATATGAATATCCACAGAACAAAGCAACCTGCCGTAAAAGCCAGAAAAAATGTATTAAACCTGCCCCTTATGCACCTACCAAGCAATTCGTGAGAATCATCAAATACACCCCACGAACCCGTAATAACATACACAAAAACTAACCCTTATATTCCCACCGATCCAACACCTGAACTGTCCAGAATCCTAGCATGTACCAGTTGCTCCGCTCTTTTCTATCCTCAACTACGTAAGTACAAGCAAGCTCTGCTGGAGCTCACTCGGGGACATAATGAACTCGAGGGTCCCCTTGTCGGTTACTTTATTTGCATTTTAATACCCCTTTTTACGTTACACCCCAATGAAATGACTTACGGCAGAAGGGTTGGCCGGTCACCGTTGCGCGACTTTTTTTCGAGCCGTCAACAGATGTTCTCAGCACGTATAGAGCTACCCTTTGATCGTCCATTTAGATAATCATCGAAAATATGGAAAATTGACAGGTCATTCTTCTCCGAAACATAATTTCGATAATCATAAGTATGTCGAACGTTTTTTATCATTATTCCGAAATTGAATTCGATATTTGAGATGAAATACCACTGTTTAAATCTATGAAAGATGATTTCCCTTCGATAGGGTCCTGTAGCGGTCTTAGAAGAACAGGAGATTCGAAAAATCATCACCTGGTTTAAAACACCCTCCTGGCCCAAGAGCATGAATTAAGTATTTTGTATCTGAATATTGAAGGTATTTATTTAAATAGTTTTAAGTTTCAATTTTGAAAAAACGACGAGACAGGGTTTTTTCTACTGAGGTTTTTCCCTGTGCTCTGGTATCAAACGACAGAATAGTATGGTACCCCGTTTTGCACCAACCTCAGCTAGGGACTCTTTTGTTTCATGTATTGTATTTTGTTAGCTCTCAAATCAAAAGAATATATATTGATATGGTTTCGTGAATTTCTATTTTGATTTATATTTAATTTATATTGATTTCGAAATTACACGACCCATACAATTTCTTGATCTAATTTTTATTGATTTATTATACTCTTTTTCAGGGTGGATTCTAGTGAAAATAATTTCGTGACTTTTCTCGATTTTATTATTTTCTGACTGACAAAACACTTCCATAGTAACATATCTTAATTTTTCAATCCTGCCTACTTACAAACTCTTAACTATTATAAAATTGGATCATATCAATATACCGATTTGGAAATCCACATCGAAACATACGATATACAATGCATCAGACAGAGAATTCTTCCCTCCAGTTGCACACATGAATAGGCGAGATAATCAAGTGCGATAACTGAATGAATTCAACTGTCTTACTGCAAAAATCTAGTCTTGTAACTCTCTTATCGCAGTATGTTAGGGAACCCGCACTGCACGTATAGAATTTTTAATTTGTCAGGCTACCCGTAATACTCGATTCAGTATTTACTGCTGCCTACCATACTAAAGAATTACGCTCCTCAAAACGATAAGAGAGAGACAAGACTCGAATAATGAAGTAAGACAACTGAATCCAGTGTGTTACAGCAAGTGATTGTCTCGACTATTCATCTGTGCAACTGGATTGAAGAATTCTCTGTCTGATGCATTGTATATCGTATATTTCAGATGTGAATTTCCAAACCTGTATACTCTATCTATTAAAAAAACGCATTAAAATCCGTTGCGTAGTTTCGAAGATTTAAGCATACAAGAGGACATAGTGATGTGGAATAGTATTATCGTAATATATTCATTGACCAAAAGGTTAATTCGTGAACTTACTACTGAGAAATCTGTAAATTCAAACTTATTTATTCATGTGGGTTGAAACAAACGTCATTTTAACAAAGCAACTCGCCATAATTCAAACAGAAATTAAGAGTTCAAGACCTATTAACTGAATTAACAGCCAAGACGCCCAAGCGCGCATCAGCGCACATCTCATTAATTCTCACGACGATCGAGTTGAATAATGATTGCACAAATGAATTGACTCGGTTCAAACGGCCAGTCATCTACTTGATAATTTAATACTCGGCAATAAAATTTTCATATCTCTGACTCATCTGCGCCCTTCCCTTCCTTGTCGTTACACTAACTGCTCCAAAATAACAGAGCTAGAACTCCCCCAATATTTTTCGCAATGAAACCATTTCTAAAATTGAACCATAAAAGTTATAAAGTTTAAATGGCACTCGTCTTGATTGGATTAATGTTCTGGTCCTCCGTATCGGATTTCGTCCGCTGACACAATACAATTGTAGAATGTGTCAGTACACACAGCCTGTATAATTACCATACGTGAGACGCATCATCTTAAAATGTTATTGAAATATCACGTAGAGTAATCTTTGAATGTATAACCATTGCCGACTATGTTTATTCTTAAGTATAAACACTAACAATTGGATTGTATAAATAAACACGTATCAACTGTTTGGAGAAGAGTCCGATTACATGTTACTATGGTCACTCAGTGAAATGTCCAATTAATTAAACACCTTTGATGAGCCCAAGTGTATTATTCCACCATCCCTCTACGGTATAGGCGATTGGCCGAACCTACCCTAGTTGGGTACATTACACAATACATAAAACAAAAATAAAAATTCCTAATAAGGTTAGTGCAAAACTGGGTACCATACCATTTTTCGTATGATACCAGAGCTCAGGGAAAAACCTCAGTAGAAAAAACCCTGTGTCGCTGTTCTTACGAAAATAGAACTTACAAACTATTTGAATATTGAAGGATTTCTTCTTTATTGAGTCCAACAAAATATGTACGATAGTCCTCTCCAAGATGCCTCCGAAATTCTGAATCTAAAACCAAAAAACCCAAGCAGAAAAATAAAATGATTGAAACTCTATTAAATCGATTTGAAATTAACAACCCAATTTCATGTAACCTTCGTCCACTTATGGACGAAAACATTTTAGTATAATAACCGAGGGGTCTATCACTGGCAGTTTTTTGTACACTAAAATTTAAATTTGATAAATAATTCCACTAAATTCACAAAAATTCTTTTCAATTCCGCATAATTCCATTCAGTTCCTCACAATTCCGTAAAATTCCCCATAATTCCATTAAATTCCCCATAATTCCGTTAAATTCATCATAATTCCGTTAAATTCTCTACAATTCCGTTTAATTCCTCACAATTCTGTTCAATTCTGCGCATTTTCAATTCCATTCAATGCTAACAGAATACCGTTCAATTCCATTGAAATTCCATTCAATTCTTTTCAATTCCAATCAATTCCGTTATAATGCCGTCAAATTCCATGCAATTCCATTCAATTCCATCTAATTCAGTGTAATTCATTCTCAATTCCAGCATTTTGTACACTAAAATTCCGCAGTGATAGACCCCTCGGTGTCTAGACCCCTCGGGGTCTATAACTGGCAGTTTTTTGTACACTAAAATTCCAATTTGATAAATATTTCCACAAAATTCACAAGAATTCTTTTCAATACCGCATAATTCCATTCAGTTCCTCACAATTCCGTAAAATTCCCCATAATTCCATTAAATTCCCCATAATTCCGTTAAATTCATCATAATTTCGTTAAATTTCTCACAATTCTGTTCAATTCTGCGCATTTTCAATTCCATTCAATGCTAACAGAATACCGTTCAATTCCATTGAAATTCCATTCAATTCTTCTCAATTCCAAACAATTCCGTTATAATGCCGTCAAATTCCATGCAATTCCATCTAATTCCATGCAATTCCATCTAATTCCGTGTAATTCATTCCCAATTCCAGCATTTTGTACACTAAAATTCCGCAGTGATAGACCCCTCGATAATAACGCAACCTCACATATCAAAATTCTTAGATCGGTACATTTCGAATTGTCCTCGATTCGAACTAAATTGAAAGTCGAGAAGAAAGAGATGTGAATTGAAATGATCTCATCGAAGTCGTGCTAGACGTGGGTTAACATCAGATATAAAGAGAGCAGAGAATGGGCAGGCAAGGCATATCCACTTAGACATTATAATTACATTTCACTCGAGGAGCGATATCAAAACATCCAAAACGCTCTCAATTGCCACGCTCGCCCCAACGATCATGATGATCGCCATCATTACAAACCTACGACGAAATACCCATCAAATTGACGTGTCCCACTTTGCGACGAGTACGTGGGTCACAAAATAATTGCCGGGTTCACGACTCAAATTTCGTGCGATGCAAATGTGTATTTTTCCCCAACGCGCATGCGTCTCATCTTTTTTCCGCCTCTCGTCTGATTGAATAATCGCAAAGGACGGGAAAACTGTCGCATTAACGTCAATTTGCGACCATTACGGGGCACACTTTCGAAGCGCGAAATAACGGCAATAAAGTCTCGTTAAGCGATCGCTATTCCCGTATTTGCATGGACGGCGTGGGATCACAGTAGGCGGAGATCGAAGGGGTCAAGGCGCGCCGCGATCGCGGGAAGAAATCGGCGATTTATACATTGGCGGTGGGTCTGCTTGTATCGGCGGCCAGGTTGAGTGGTTTGACGTTTTAGTTCTCTTGAGTGGCTTTTATTTATCTTTACTATTTGGTGTGTTGGTTTTCGGTATTTTTGCTAATGGAACACACTCATTTGTATGGTGATAAGTACACAGCGCAAAAAAGTAACGCCCATTCTGAAAATCTCAAATTTAATGAAAGTTAACTCTACATTGACTATATAACTTATTTTTATGTTCTCTCGGAAAGGTTTTGAACGAAACAAGATACATTAAATGGAAGAAAAGATCAGGATTTCACCGAATCTTAAGTGAAAGAAGAAAAAAACAATTTTCAAAATACTGGAATGCTGATATGTGATTAAATATTTGGAATTCCACCCCTTGCGTTAATTACAGTTCGGCAACGAAGGTTCATACTCAAAATGAGTGATCTTAAAATATTCTGATCTAATCCTTCCCAGATTTCTCTGAGCTGGATTCCTAATTCATTAAGAGTAGCTGGATGATTTTCTGAACTTATCAGCCTTCTATTGAGGTTGTCCCAAACCTGTCAATCAGATTGAGATCTGGACTTGCTGGCCATTCCATTCGAGAGACTTCAACTTCTTCAAGGTACTCCTGAACGATGCGCGCACGATGGGGTCTGGCATTATCGTCCATGAAAATGAAATGAAATGTATGGAGCAAATGGCACTACATGCTCTTCAAGAATGTTCCTTATATACCTATCAGCATTTATAGCTTAATTATCAACGACCACTAGGTCTGTGCGAGCAGTCAAAGATATTCCACCCCATACCATAATCGATCCTCCCCCGAAGCCAGTAGTATTCAGGAAATTGCACTAGAATTGATCGAGAACTGATTTCAGAATGGAACCAATACATTCAAAATCTGATAATCTCATCTTTTTTATTCCTGCTGGGAAAAAACATCTGTATTGAAGAAAAACGTTGAAAGTGGATAACATATGCATTGCATAATTCTGATAAAAATAATAATCATTGAGAATACCTTCAGTTGTAGAATAAATTTGAGATTTCCATAATGTGCGTTAATTTTTATTGCGCAGTGTATAACATATGGAATCAGCGTACGCCAGCAATCTTGTAGCAATCTGTATATTCGAAATTTTTCCCAGGGAAAAATTCGCAAATGATTCGAATGAAAAATCATTTCATATATTGGAAAAAAAATAGTCGTAACAGATAAACAACCTGCTATCTCCCCTGCGAGCTGGACCTAAGGAAAACAAAATCGCCACCCTGAAGAGGTCGAGTTTACTCTGGACGAAAAGGTGAAGCTCCGAGCGCTGAATAGCCCACTAATTAATCTAGCAAATGTCAGGCGTTCGAGGGGAATTAAGGTCAATTCATCTACGGTCGACATCTAAGACGACCCTAATTTGAGACATGGGCCTGCCGACGGCTCAGTCAAAGCCCATCGAGCATAACCTTTGGCCCAGAGGGTCCCGTACCGGCCTACGGCTTTCCTACGTTTCTATTTAGGGCGCGTGGAAGACACGCGACACTCGTGCGTGCGTGCGACGTCTTGTTGCGTGAGCCGTCCCGTTATTATGATCTTGCTTGCGCTGTAAAATGTTAACGGGTCTGATGAGTTTCGTTTTTATTGTGGAAATGAAAGGCAGGATTGGTCGCACCTAGGATTTTATCGAATTTATCATTTTATAGCGTTTTCCATTAGGATATTTTGTGTTCGATTGGTACAATGATCAATGAACATACTGGAAATGCAGTAAGTGTCTGTGCAGCACTAGTGCAAAAGTGGTGCACCCTATGGAAAACGTTATTAGTTTTTTCGAATCTCAGATCAATAAAGAACATGTCTGATGTACCTAAACAGACTGAACAGTGGCAAAAATGAAAAAAAGATCCCTCTGTTTATATTCCACCTCCTGCTGTAATCAGGCTGTCCTGGAAAATGTGGGAAATCTCTCAGATTCAGATAGAACATGAAAAATAAAGATGACAAGTTCCCATAATTTTATTTCCTAGCGGCCCCCCCTACGAAGATACGACCTCCTAAATGACGCCACTCGAAATCCATTTTAGTGGAATAAGTTTCAAACAACTCGATATAATTTGATGAAAATTTGATATGATTAATAGAATTAAGGACCTCTTAAATCACCGCACCCAAATTTCAATTAACTTGTTCAGTTTACCAGGGGCGGACTGGGCTGTACATTTAAATGCTTACATTTTTAACACCCTGTATAAGGTAAGATAAAAAAATGTGCGAAATCTTTTAATGCTGTAACATATTTCACAGTAATAGTGTCACATTTTTGTGACGTTATAGATCGAAAGTTGACAGATGACAGTGATTTAACATGGAGCATAAAAAAGTAGAACAACACGTCCTGATTGTCGAAAATTATTATCAAAATGGCTTCAGACTTCATCGATTCAAACTACGAAAACTACAGACATCTGAGCGCAACAATGGCCCATTTTCACCCTACCAAAAATCACAAAAGAAGTGCCCAATGTTTCGACATATTTACAATGCACATTATCAGTACAAAGAACACACAAAACTGCGATAAAAACGTTCAATCATCCTTATCTCCCCACATTACCGTTCTCGGTCTACCATATTCCGTCGACTTACCAACCGTTCGTCCAAAACTTCGAAACAGGGCCCGATTTCGCAAACCGAAAACGGTGCATTTCCGCGGTTCCGTACATTCCAGATACGAACCGCGTGTTTTCCAGTTAGAAATTCTAGGAAAAAGCCAAGATAACGTTCCTCATCGGTCGCGATATCTATATATAAACTGCCGCGCCTAAGCAAATAAGGATGTCATTATCGTCTACGCTGGCACGTCCGCCATGCTGGAAATTATGCAAGCGAGTTAACCGCCGAGAGCCGAATTTCTCTGGAAATAGCTCATTTTACAACTGTCGTTCTCTCGCCTTCTTCGATGTTTGCCCCGTAAATCTGACATTGGACCCTGCGGAACTCCTGGAATGATGAGTATGACGTACTGTTGACCCCGGATGTGTTGTTGGGAATCTTGCCAACAGATGGCGCAACTGAAATATGTTACGGAGTGAGCTTCAATGGATGAGTATAAAGCTGAAGTTAGGACTTACAGATCTGCGGCCACATGCAAGATATTCATAAGAAGCCTATTACGAAACTTTGTGACCATAGTGTTGACAGTACCATAGAAAATTCAAACGGAATATTGAATAAAAAATCCTTATATTTTCACGACGAAATATCGAATTCTTATTAAATTAATTTTGAGGGTGAATATTCCTACACTTGATGTGCAAAATTTGAAGAGGATCACATACCTAATCAAAACCAAAAAATTCAGTCTTTCTCAAATTATCCATGTTTTTTTCACAAATGGTCTATTCGCTCGAGCTGAAATATTACAGTGATGTGTTTAACATCAATTAAAAGCAGTACGCGGAAAAATATGAGAGTTGTTTCAATACTACCATAAATAGAATAGTAAATCGTTATATCCATAAAAAATTTTAATATTTTCATGAAAAAAGTTTCGATTGGAATGAAATCAAGTTTGAGGATGTAGGATCCGTAGAATTTTCAGTTTTCAATTTTTTACATATTTTTTTATAATTTCCAGAATATAATTCCGATCGTGTTGAGATTCACATTTATATAATTTAGTATCAATCTCAAAGCCCATACAAAATTTTGAGATTATAGCCTTAATGCTCCACCAATGAGCGAGCGCTCAAAAGCACCTTGAATTTCTTAAATTATCATATTTAATTTGAATGTTTTCAAGTCTTTGTTTGAGGTATTTGTTCTTGATAGATTCAAAAATATACCTTACTCATACAATTATATTATTCGTTTTGAAGAGTTTCGTGTTCCTGACCTGTTCCAGTGCTTGTGCGCAACCAATGGCAAACCGTATTTCGAGCTTTTGAGTTACTCAGGAGCACGAAACTCTTCAAAACGAATAGCTATAATGTGTGATGAAATGTTATTTTATGAATCTCCAAATCCAAAAAATAATACAATATTCGAATCAATAATGAAAACAAATGTATGTTACTTAGACGAATTGGTGAAATACGAGAAAAAACTTATGAAAATGAAAAATGTAAAACTATAAAAGAAAAGAATATAACACTTTCAACCAATGAATCCAACATCTATTCAATAACGTTTTTTATTTGAATGATTTTTTTTGCTCAAAAGACGCACCTGCTCATCCCAAATATATTAACCCCTAATCGCATTGTTAAATCCAGATAATCCTACACCAGAAAAAAAAACTACCACCCTGATCATGACTTCGCACGCGTGCCAACCTACCAGAAAGGCAAGTCCCCGGTCGGGACCCTTGCGGTATGGTTGTCAGGTCAGCGGCCATCAGGTAATGTTTCTTCTTTCTGGCGGTGTGCGCCCTCCTGAGGGGTAAAAGATAGCAGGTCCCGTTTGGGGATGACAGGTAGCTTGATGGAACGGGCCAATAATAGGACAGGTCTAGTAGGAACAGGTGATTGTTCCCGGTAATAGATCCGGACAAAGGGGATAATGGAATAGTTACGGTGCTGCACGAAGAGCAGCGTTCGCGATCCGTTAGATTTTCCATTGTTTTAGAGCGCGACGTGGAAATTCAGGTCCATTTGGATTTTCCATGATTCCATGATCCTCACTTGAGAACTTTCTATATTCTATGGAAAATTAATTGTCCTGCCCTTCCTCAACACCATGTTTATAGCATGTGTTCAGTCGTGAATGTTGCCTAGCTCTTGGAGTAAATTGTTAAAACCGATTAAGCAATTTCGACTGAGGTGTGTGAGACTCGAACAGCTAAGTGAAAACCACAAAGCTGGTGCAGAAAAGGTGAATCATCCTTTTTCCCTATCCTTAACCACGTTCTGCTACCAGATTGGGGGTGAATTCACAGACCCTCTCTTTCAACTCTCGAGGTAAGTGCACACAAATATTCATTCTGTAAATTGCTCAATCTTGCAATTGACGTCTGAAATTGGTTGTAGTCGTTCACAACCATTTAACGTGACTATAGATTATGTAGAATCATTGTCTAAGTTCTTCCAGTGTTACTATTCCCACACTTTTATGAGATTGTCAGGAAGCATATATTTCTTAATATCCCATTTTGCATAAATATAGAGTTTCGTATTAGAAATAATTTTCCTGACCTTTAGCAAACTATGCTCTCCATTACATAAAAAAAAATGTAATTCTAATTTAATGCCATATTCTTGAATAATCCCAGATAAACAAGTGGTATTTATCAACTCTCTCCACCTACACTTGTCCCAGATATACAACAATTTGAAAATTGCCATCCTTTCTGGACCACACCTAGTCGATATATCAATTACAAATGAATCTAACCCAATCCGAGAGGCAGATAATTGAGCAACACAACAAAAAATGATTAAGCATCACTCAAAAACGACTATCTTGATGAGATAAAAGCCACATCCTTGGTGTCTATCGCGACAAACTTCCAGCAAAATTAATTCAATTCCAAATTACAATTCACGCAATAGACGACATAGCGAAGGCTTACCTTCCATTCGTTAAGGTGCGACCACACCGCTCAGACAAGATGAGACCTGAGGGGTATAGTGCAGACGTGAGTTAACGTAGTCAATTTGTTCGATGTTTCAGGCCTGATTACCTGACAACAAAAACAAACCCTTTCCAGGGGGTAACAGAGAGATATATCGTTGTGTGCGGGTTGTGTCGCTAGAGCAGACAAGAGGGACTGTTTGTAGATTGATGTCGGTAGACATAATGCCTACTGAGAATTTCATTGCTGATCCTTCTTTGTTTTGGGGCGGTTTCGGGCTAAATTCCGTTTGTTTCGCGAGTCCCTGACAATTTGGGGTGGTTGATGGGTCTCCGACCTGGAGGATTATAGGTCTCGTGAAATATTTAGAGAGGGTTTATCCTGGTGCTATTACGTTTCTTCTATTTTATATATAGGGTATTTCTGAATGAATGCGAAGAGCACAATTCCTTATTTCAAGAAAAAAGTTCCTTTAAATGTGGATCCGGTAATGCATTGATATCAAGGTACAGGGTGTTGAAGTTTCGCTCAAAAACTGACTGAAAAAAGGTACTCAGACATTTTAAACTGAATTTTCAATTTGTGATAAAGAATTCTTGGGAACTTCATGAGATGAGAAGTTAGTGATGTAAAGAATAAAACCCGTGCACGGCGCTCAAGAGCAGCCGAGAATATTGCTGCTGTAGCCGAAAGTGTTGAAGAAAACCCAGGTTTGTCCATTCTTCGTCGTTCTTCGGGATAAGGCATTCCACAAGCGTCATTACACAGTATTTTGCATAAAGATTTGGGTCTTAAGGCTTATAAAGTTCAGTTAACACAAGAACTCAAGCCAGCCGATCATCAACAACGTCGTGTCTTTGCTGATTGGGTCGTCTTTTGCGGGAAAAGTTTCCGGGCCGTGTTATATCTCGAAGAGGTGATCACAATTGGCCACCGAAATCTTGTGATTTAACACCTTGCGACTTCTTCCTTTGGGGCCACGTGAAAGAGAAGGTCTACGCCAACAGCCCAGCGTCGATTCAAGACCTCAAAGAGGACATAGGGCAGCCACATTGCGATTTGGTTATGGAAAATTTCATTAAAAGGATACGGTCCTGTAAGCGTGATCGTTGCGGTCATTTGCCTGATGTTATTTTCCACTATTTTACGGCATAGCTTCATCTTTATAATGAAATAAACATCCGATCAGTTATATTGACGAATGACATTTTTCTTTGAATATAAAATAACACCTCTTGTTGGAAAACAATTTTTTATAATCATCTCCTATAGATAAGAACTGATCAACTCACATTTTGGAATAAATACAACGGTTTTCAAAGCGCACAGCCCCACAAGCACTGAAGAAGGATCCAGTGTGACGGACCGAAACGTATCTTTTCCTCCACGCAAATACGCCGGCAATAAATCGAAAACTAAATCCACCAGAAACGGGGAACGGGGGAAATTTTTAATGAGCTGCGAGAAAAGAAGAAATATGAAATTGTTTGGAAGTGCGCGACATAAATATGCCGCCCTAGACCCTGGAAACACTGAGTTATGCGTCTAGGCACACCCAAGACGCCCGTGCAGAAGTGCACATAAGTCGAGAAGGAATATTTGCGAGCTGGGGGGGGACCGAGAATCCGTCTAGTTTTTCCTCCCCGTATACCCGAAACCGGAAAGACAACAAGAAGAAACGGTCATCTCCTCTGTCGAAATGGATTTTTTGCATCGGTGAATTGTTCTCTCTCTCGAGTTTCGGCTTTTTTTGATCTTCGAACGTCGTCTGAACCGAGACGACGGAGCCGTTGAATTTTAATGGTTCTTTTGGAACCGTCCAGCTTCAATGCCGCATTATAGATGTCTTTCGTGATTCAGGTATAGGCACTGAAAACTCCTGTTTCAATGTCCACCTGATGAAGTAATTGTGGCGGGGTTCTATGGATAATCTTGAATATGATGATTTGAATTGCAATTTGAAGGCAGATAATGACTTCTATAACATGGATGTTTGTATAATGCCATTCCACTCTTCACACAAGTATGAAAATAATATACTGACCGGAAAAATAATTGATATACTCAAAAAATCTGTGAAGTTTGTAAATTTATAAAAATATTATTTCGAGTCCGATTCGATTGAATTTTTTTTAATTGTAGGTATGGTCATCCTTAATCAATCACCAATTTTGAATTTCAAGAAGTCGAATTACGTCATTCTATACAGGGAGAAACAAAATCTGTTGTTTTACCCCAACTTGAGAACCATCCCTGGTGTTCCACTGTGTTATTTCTTATTTCATCATCAAGACACATCTTCTCTTGATAATTTAATTCTTCATTCATAACAATAGCTCAATTTTTGTTAGGGATACAGGAAAAATAGTACCACTGATGAGCGAGGCTTAGTCGGGGACCAATATGGCGGAAAGTTCAGGGTTGAATTAAGTTGCCAATTTTTTCTGTTCGAAAATTTCACCCAAAAAATTACAGGAATCCTGTTCAAATAAGGTCAATTGAATATCAAATAAAACATTTCTCTTCAGGCGATAATATACACATATAAAAAGATATCAGATTACCAATACAGCCTTGCAAAGAATTCGAATGGTGATCTGTTAAGTATGTTTTTCCTCTAATTTTCTTCTTATCTTTCTCTTCTCTGTTTAAAGAAAGCCTTACAGCACAAGATACCATTTCATTGTGTATCATTAAGCAGAAAAAATCACAATTTAACTAGAAAAAGACGGAAAAATCACTATTTTTCCAAAAAATTTGACGATAGTCAATTTTGACGTTAGGTGGTAGTAATATGGCGCATCTGATACCATGTTTATTTCAATGATGGCAACTCTATACTATCTTATCTCTATGATTGTAATCAATCAAGCTCTAGAGTGAGATGGATAGCATTTCACTGCCGCACTGAGGTAGAGTAAACAATAAGTTAGATTTTCATTTCTACAGTTACTGAATATACGTCAAATCGAAACGAAAATGTAAACACGACGCATCGAGTAACTAAAGACTAACAGACGATGTTAGTATCAGAGTAAAGGGTAGCGGTAGACCCGAGAGTAGACCAATTATTCCATTACGGAATGAAGATACGGCATTAGTTCGCCAATAAATGCGTGAAGACATCCCTAGATTTACTTCATACGCTGATGATAGAACGATTCATAACGGGAGATCTTCCGTACTGAAGATTGAGTGCATTTCTTTCTTTAGCATCAACTTGGTCAAATTGTCATGAGCTGTAGATTTATCTTAATGATGTGTCATCATTCGATTGGTGTTACACTGTTTCAAGTAAAAGTTGCCAATGTTTCTAAAACATCACCAGGCACTGTGAAAGGCACGACGAGAATGCAACGCGGTATTTAATAATGTCCGATATATCCAGCCGTAAATATTTATAACCTTATCACGTATTATGCATGTGCGACGCGTCGTTTCGGCTAATGCGCCGACAACACTGCCGCCGCCGGCCCTTTGCCCCTCCCGATCACGTACCGCCTATGCAGTGTTAATTGGGAACTGTTTATTTCTGTTCCGAAATCGCGGCCTGAATAATAAAACTGCTAAATCGATTACCCCCACAGTGACAATTATTTGATATACAATTATGGGTCTGCTTTAGAGGTTAATGAGAGGGCCGACCGACGGGCGACACTGCGTGTTTATGCGGCTTAATGTCGGCCCACTACGTCGTATTAGCCGTATTTTAATGCCGCTGCAGAGTTGCAGAATCGAATTTTGTTCCGCGACCGGTTACAATAGCAGTGTCATTGGTATTCAGACTTTTATTTTAGCGTGTTTCAACTTTTTTGTGCTCATTTCTACTATGCAATTTATGTTAGTTATTTTCCTGAGACCACATTGATACATTGACCGGCAAAATAATCCGCATTCGAAATTTTTGCAAGTCTGTCTTGGTAATCCGATATCTTTTTAAATGTGTATATTATCGCCTGCAGAAAAATTATTTATTCGATATTCAACACGTCGTATTTTTTGGGTGAAATTTGTGAACAGAAAAAACTGGCCACTTAATTCAACCCAGAGCTTTCCGCCATATTGGTCCCCGACTAGGCCTCGCCCATCAGTGGTACTATTTTTCCTTAATCAATTGTATATCATAGCGTCTCCTCTCTATTATATCTCGATGATTACAATGCAGTACTATTCACATGTAGGGGCATCTCTATGTTAACTTCTTACTCTTAGGTGCAACCCCTCGCTGTTTACCATTCTGACATCAAGATTTTGATAACCCTGCTACTCTACTGGGTGCTACGTCTAGGAAAACTTATAAAGAGAACCATAAATTCGTCCAAATTGCTAACAAATCCTGATAAAATCGGATCGATCGCGAAAACGCATGACATATGGCAGATCTCAAAATTTCCCCTATTGCGGCTTCGAACCACAACATCATAATTATCATCTCGAATTCGAGAGATTCAGATGGTTATCGCAGCTAAATTAATTGATGGAACTAATCACTTTATGTCAACTTCGTATAGCATGATCAAGATATCAGAACGAGCAGTGTACACGAACGTCTTTATTATGTCTACGGACTCGGTGGTAGTTAATTGAATCTGCAGAATTATTACGTCGTATTCGAATGAGTAATAATTGATATTCCAATGGTGGCAGAATCGACGGGGTATTGTTTCCACCTGCCGGCGAGATTGGATCACTACAATGAGGTAAACTGGAGATGAAGAAGTGGGTAGTTGTGATATATCGAATGTTGAATGTTTCGGCGCAGGTTTGCCATAAGTCAGAGTTATTAGTCCTTTTTGCTATGAATTTTCAAAGGGCAATTAAGTATCAGTGTCGCTCATGTTCAGAAACGACGAACAAACGGGCAAAAATCGGGTTAGAAATAGGAAAATAATGTACAAATGCCTTTTTATTTGTGAAACTGTTTAGCGTCAAGCGCCAAAGATTCGTGTTTCCTAAAAATGCAGCATTTAAAGGACTTAACAGTCGATTACATTGAGATACTTTACAAGCTGCTACTGAGCGAATTTAGAAGCGAGTGAATTAGCTTGTGAGATTGTGATGATTACACACAAAACTGTCTACTCGCTGAGTACTAGCGATCCACGTGAGGTTTATGTTTGTATCGTTGTCAAGGATCTAAGATAAATGTCAAATACGTTTTCAAATTTGAGAACCAGGAACCACCGAGTAGATGAGAACTCACAGATTGTTTAGTAGCAACTGTGATTACACACGGCTTGTTTACATGCCAACAAGCCAAAACGCCAGCGATTTAGCGTGTAAAGTAGCCCAGCTTTCAACTTTAGTCGCAGCTTTTTTACAATCAGATTGTTGGCTTGTGAACACGATTACACTGAGCGAATTTACAATTAGCTACTAAATTCGCTCAGTAGCAGCTTGTAAAGTATCTCAATGTAATCGACAATAAATCTCCCGTCAGTAGCAGCATTCTTACATCTGACCTGCTACTCTATTAGGTGCTACGTACAAGAAAACTTATGAATAGAACCATAAATTATTCCTAATAGCTAACAAATCCTGAGAAAATCAGATCGATCGCGAAAACGCATGACATATGGCAGATCTCAAAATTTCCCCTATTGCGGCTTCGAACCACAACATCATAATTATCATCTCGAATTCGAGAGATTCAGATGGTTATCGCAGCTAAATTAATTGATGGAACTAATCACTTTATGTCAACTTCGTATAGCATGATCAAGATATCAGAACGAGCAGTGTACACGAACGTCTTTATTATGTCTACGGACTCGGTGGTAGTTAATTGAATCTGCAGAATTATTACGTCGTATTCGAATGAGTAATAATTGATATTCCAATGGTGGCAGAATCGACGGGGTATTGTTTCGTGTGTAACTCCACCTGCCGGCGAGATTGGATCACTTCAATAAGGGAAAATCAAGATGAAGAAGTAGGTAGTTGTGATATATCGAATGTTGAATGTCTCCGAGCAGGTTTGCCATAAGTCAGAGTTATTAGTCCTTTTTCCTATGAATTTTCAAAGGGCAATTAGGTATCAGTGTCGCTCATGTTCAGAAACAACGAACAAACGGGCAAAAATCGGGTTAGAAATAGGAAAATAATGTACAAATGCCTATTTATTTGTGAAACTGAATTAGCTTGTGAGATTGTGATGATTACACACAAAACTGTCTACTCGCTGAGTAGCCAACAATCTAGCGATTCACGTGAGGTTTATGTTTGTATCGATGTCAAAGATCTTAGATAGATGTCGAATACGTTTTAAAATTTAAGAACCAGAAACCACCTAGTACATGAGAACTCACATATTATTATTTAGTAGCAACTGGGAGAACACACGGCTTGTTTACATGCCAACAAGCCAAAACACCTGCTATTCAGCGTGTAAAGTAGCCCAGCTTTCAACTTTAGTCGCAGCTTTTTAACAATGATTTTGACATAAGTTTGTCACACGTTTTTTATCACTATTCCGAAATTGAATTCGATATTTAGGATGAAATACCACTATTTAAATCTATGGGAGATAATTACCCTTCAGTAGGGTCCTGTAGCGGTCTTTGAAGAACGGAAGATTCGAAAATCATCACTTGGAACGCCAGACCTGGTTTAAAACACCCTCCTGGCCCAAGAGCATCAATTAAGTGTTTTGTGTCTAAATATTGAAGGTATTTATTCGAATAGTTTCAAGTTTCAATTTTGTAAAAACGGCGAGGCAGGGTTTTTTCTACTGAGGTTTTTCTCTGTGCTCTGGTATCATACGACAGAATAGTATGGTACCCCGTTTTGCACCAACCTCAGCTAGGGACTTTTTTGTTTCATAAATTGTATTTTGTTAGCTCTCAATTCAAAAGAATATATATAACAATCATATTGTTGGCTTGTGAACACGATTACACTGAGCGAAATTACAATCAGCTACTAAATCGCTCAGCAGCAGCTTGTAATGTATCTCAATGTAATCGACCCATTAGCAACCAGGGAAGAAGCAGGTCCTAGCTGCAGGAATTTTAAACAGTGAAAGTGTATACAAGATATCTTGAGGCCAAGGTATTGCAAGAACTACTCAGATAAGATAAGACATTGTGGTCCATAGGCACCGAACTTCTTTCACTATGACCAATAAGGACTTTCGTGCGTTTCCATACTAAAGCAACATTTTGCAAGGACTTCAAAAGTTAGTTTGTTTCATCAAATCGATGTCAACTTTCTTCACGATCAACAACGACGAACCAATAAACAATAATGGCGTCGATATTCGTCTTGCCGCCGTAAAACGTAGCGTCGAACGGAAGCTCGACGGCGGCAAAATGATCTCGCCGCCCCGACGCGAATAAAGAAGGAAAATATGAAAATGGCGGGGCGTGTTACCTAAATTATACGCGATATACCGCCGCCGTAGAACCGCAGAATAGACGCTAACAAGAAACTGATAGACGCAAAAATAATAAGGGCTGCTTGCTTCGTCGGAGCGAAGACGGGGGGGCCGCGGAGTTGGCGAACTCTCCGTGCTGAATAACAAGTAGTCACGAAAATTAGGGGGACGGAAATGTACTATATCGACCGAAACGAACGAAATAAGAAGACCGAGGGGGTGGAAAACCGCAGGAAATATTCGCAGCAAGGCACGAACTAACTGCTTATTAGAAGCCGGTTCGGAACCCATTTATAATGTGGCGAACTCGCGAGCGAGCGACGAGAAATAATGATTCGAATTTAATTTCACTTAACGATCAATCCACTCGTCAGAGATCAAATACTCCTTCTCTTTCTCTCTCTCTCTCTCTCTCTCGATTTAATTCGTTGAAGCGTCGACGTTCGATGCAGGTACCTTTACAGTATAATCCGGTTAATTCCAACGAAAACATTTCGGATGATCCACTCTTCAAATCTTTTGATTCAATGAAAACGTTCGCTGTGTTTTTTTGACGTTTCTGTTTGCATCCGTTCAGACTTCAATAATTATCGTCGTTTTTATGACGATATTGAGTGGAAAAGCGAATTGTTTTAGGCGAAGTGGTCGCAAAGAGAATAATACTCATACTTTCGAGCTAATATCGTCCTCGTTCAAGACAAAATGCAAGGAAGTGGCATCAAACACAGCACCTATGAATGGCTTCGTCCTTATTAGGACTTATCAGCCCAGGATAGCAATACAAGGTATTTCTTGGAATTTACAGCTAAATGGCATCTTCTTTGAAGCCGGCCATAAATATCGTTATTTTTCATCCGTTTTCATCGCCGCGATTCGAACCGCCGAGTCGTATCGCCGGACTGTTTTGGCCACACAGTTCGGTAAATTCTGCCAGTTATTTTGCTGTCGTTCGCGATTTAGCACGTCATGAAGATGAAACATCTCTTAGCAGTGGCGGCAGCAGTTTCGGTTCTGAGTAAAAAAAAAAAGGAAACGAGACTTATACTACGCTAATGGCAAATTACCACCGATTCTCGACGAAATCCCACACACAGTCGGTATGGCACGACAACCGATGGACCGTCGTGCCAAAAATCAAAAATTTTCAGATATTTGGACCGTCGGTTTTTCGCCACAAACATCGGTTTTCGGCACTTTTGTCGGGACGGTTCTTATCGCCGCGATAAAAACAAATGAAAAATAACGATGTCTATGGCCGGCTTAAGGTATAAATGTACCGAAGACGCCATCTCTAGTTCCATACGAAAACCTCCTTCCATAGCATGAAGCTTAAACGAAGTAGCGAGGTGTTTACCATTTGTCGCATTGACCGAAGCGTTCTTGCATTTCGCAAATTTTACGTCTCCAGTCCTCGACGCGGTGCGCTCAGGGTAACGCCAGTTGACACCGTAGTAAATATGAGTCCTAATAAGGAAGAATTGACCATCCATAAGTGCTCTGTTTGATACCACTTCCTTGCATTTTGTACTGAACGAGGACGAGATTAGTTCCGAAGTATGAGTTTAATATTGGTTGATTTCAATCGATTAATATTATTCTCTGCTTTCACTATTTTGATATTCTTTGCGATGTTACGCGTTAAAACTCTTCTTGTAACTGAGATTGATTTATACAATCATACTTTCGAATTGAGTGAATTTTTTTCCTTCGAACAATGTTAACAGAACAATACGCTAATCCTGTGAATCGCTCCCTGATTGTCGAAGGGATACAATACATGTAATTGGAACTGTATCACTTCAAAGGAAAAACAAGATCAACGCATCTCCATAATTTCTTATTAAAAGGACCCCAGCGTACAATATTATACATCATCATAAATAGAGCGGCATCTCCCTAATACAGCTCCCTGATTTCCTCTACATAGACACCCTACGAATTTCATTTGTCACAAGAACTCCCCTATTGCCCTCGTCCTTCTGTAAACGCGCTCGCGAAACATTAGTTGGATCTTTTGATGGAGAAGGGAATGTCACGAAGATACTGATGAAGGAATGAGGGAATACACACCATTTAGTGTTTACTCGAATTAGGTTTTCCCGGGATTGTGGTTTGATGAAACTTCTCCTGTTTTGGTCTGACATTTGAAACTTTTGTTGCGAAATTGCAGAAAGATTTAACTAATTGTTGTTAAACATTATTATAGAACTTGACAGTATCTACAAAGTAGATGAGTCGGTATGGACAGGTTATAGTGAATAGAAAGAGATTAATAGTTATCAGAAGTTTCGAATGCGAAGAATAGTTTCAGCAATATAAAAAAGCAAGGAAAAACTTCTCATTTCAAATCAGTGCAGTTGAAAATTGTTTCTTATGTTTTTTCTAGAGCTATACAATAGAGATTTTCATAGTTATTTTTCTATCTAGTGCGCGAAATGCTACTTTGGTGATCGAGAACTGATTTTTTTTAACGAGGCGCAGCCGAGTTAAAAAAAATAGTCGAGATCACCAAAGTATTTCGCGCATGAGATGCAAACAAAATTTTTTCTACAAACGCTTAGCTTAATATGAAAAAAAGTATTGAACTGTTTTGAACTGTTTTTCCAAATCAAGTAA